>JASAOG010000116.1:1625000-2222500 GCA_030265305.1 Biomphalaria pfeifferi
CGTTTGCATGTTTTTTTAATGCATAAATGTAGGGTTCAAGAGTCATTAAGGGGACTAATTAAATATATACCACCACATATGTCAAGTACGATTTTTTCCCTTCTTTAAGATACCAAACGAAGTAATTAATTACCAATAGTTAATTATTAATTGGTTCATATTGTGTTTTCAGATAAAAGAAAAAATTGTGCAAAATTTCAGCCTAATCCGAGATTGGGTGTGGGAGAAATAATGTGTACACACTTGTCACCAGACGAAGGGAGTTGATAGAAGCTTTATACAAAGATGATTATTCTCCTTGTTAATGACTTGCATTGCCATCAATGTTAACTTTATCAATCGGAGAGATTCGCTTCATTTTTCTCTCGTCCCTCAAAAAATCTGCGTCTATTGTAGATTGTTTTTAAGTAAATGTAATTAATTTACAACTATCTTAATTGTTTTATAATCAAGCATCAGAATACAAGTCTCAAGTCCTCGTCTCTAAATAAAACGTAGAACACATCTCTCAACTTGATTTTTCTAAATCAAACTAATAACACATCTCTTAACTTGACTTTTCTAATTCAAATTAATAAAACATCTCTTAACTAGACTTTTCTAATTCAAACTAATAACACATCTCTCAATTTGACTTTTCTTACTCAAACTAATAGCACATCTCTCAACTTGACTTTTCTTATTCAAACTAATAACACATCTCTCAACTTGACTTTTCTTATTCAAACTAATAACACATCTTTCAACTTGACTTCTTCAATTGAAACGAAAATTTACTCTGCCATTGGGGTGTACAAAATGTTTGTGATCATTAGACGAAATAAATGAATAACTAATGAATAAATTCCTTCCTTCTGCAATGTGTAGACAAAACATGTGAACGTTTCCTTTCTACAGTATCTCTAGAAGTGATATATACAACAAATACATCAATCAGTTCTTAATAAATAGTTGCTCAACACAGAGGCTCTTCCTCCTCTAGGCATGGCTAACTGAAGAGTTCAACGGTCAGTCTGTCTGACTCCAATCACCGACCTTCCCTCTCAAACTCAAACACAATCAACTAGAATTATTTCCTTGACAAATCATAGACTGTAAAAAGAATTTAAAAAATTATTATTTATATATATTATTTATTTTATTCATATATTGTTACCATCTATTGATTCTAATCTTGTAAAATTTAAAAGAAACATTTATTTGTATTCTGATACTATTTTACTATATACTCGTGTATCATTTCATTCACTTTGAAACTATTTATTTTTTTAAAGACTTACTTGTTTGTTTTCCAGATATAAATATATGACAATGTGCTGGTCCTACAAACCAGAGGTCAGGCCGACATTTACATCGTTAGCTTTTGACCTGTATGCCTTGATAGGCTATGAGCAAAAATCTTTAGCAAGTCCTTCAAATGCATCTGAAAAAAGTGTCCCTAATTTTAAAACAGCCCTTCAGCGGAACGTAACAGATCAACCAACATCACCATATGAGACACTTATACAGCCTAATGAAACCAAGACACTGTCACAATCTGATGTAACCAAGACAGTGCAGATAGATCATTATTATGCTTTATTAGAAGCTCCTGGTACAATTTCTAACGTGCTAATAGTAGCCCCAACATGTTATACTTTAGTACAGACTCGCCTATTTCCTGACTTAAATGATCATCAAAGCCTACAAGGTGACCAAAGCTATATCCAGGTGTTAGATCACTATGATCCCATTCAACACAAAGCTTAAGATAGCACTCAAGCCCAGCAATATGTTTACATGTAAAATGTATCTATCAAATGATTGGCAATATGTTTACATGTAGCGTATCTATCAGATGGCTAGTAATATGCTTACATGTAGATTGTATCTATCAGATGACTAGCAATATGTTTACATGTAGATTGTATCTATCAGAAGACTAGCAATATGTTTACATGTAGAGTGTATCTATCAGAAGACTAGCAATATGTTTACATGTAGATTGTATCTATCAGAAGACTAGCAATATGTTTACATGTAGATTGTATCTATCAGATGACTAGCAATATGTTTACATGTAGATTGTATCTATCAGAAGACTAGCAATATGTCCAAGTGTAAGATTATTAAAAGACTTCAATAAATACTAAATAATGTTTATCTTTCTTGAAACTATGTTCTGCCATAAACCATGTTCATTAGGTTCAGTTTTGTACTAAAAAGCAAATAATGGTTTTAGTTTGTGTAGACCATTCGATCTAAAACATCTAAGAGTACCAACTGGTTTATAAACATCATTGAAATCTTTGAGTTGACACAATGTTGTCCCCTCCCACTTTTGAAACCCTCGCTCTGGCTGGAGTCAGTCAGATTGGTTTTTGTCTACTTCTAGTTAGAAGGAACATCTTTCCGCAATTAAGACCTAACAAAACCTAAAATCTATTCTTCAGCTCATCCAATGTAGCCCTAAACCTTTTCTTCAACTCATTAAATGTAGCCCTAAACCTATTCTTCAGCTCATCCAATGTAGCCCTAAACCTATTCTTCAGCTCATTAAATGTAGCCCTAAACCTATTCTTCATCTCTTTATATGTAGCCTTAAACCTTTTCTTCAACACGTCAAATGTAGCCCTACACCTATTATTCAGCTCATTTAATGTAGCCCTAAACCTATTCTTCAGCTCATTAAATGTAGCCTTAAACCATTTCTCCAACTCGTTAAATGTAGCCCTAAACCTTTACTTCAGCTCATCAAATGTAGCCCTAAACATTTGTAAAACAGATCCAATGATGGAGGTAAGAGCAATAGCCCCTTTACTCGACCTTCCCCCGAATAAAGCGGAGGACGAGTGTGTTCAGCTTTGGAGTCTTTACACAATTTATGTAAATAATTGGTGACTTATTTAAATACAATGCTGCTACTAATTTATTGGTTCCTGGTTGATCGTTTCCACTCCAGCGCACAGGAACTCTACCGCCATCAAAAAGCATTGTATTAGTGATCGGGATCTATGTAGAAAACAGAATTATTATGATATAGTGTATGACTTAACTACACGCAAGGCTCGTAAAGTAATTATGTACGTAGTAAGGAATGAATACAATGCATTGACGAATTTATTTTCTAATACAAACTCTTAATTTTCACTTATTATCTGTCTCCGTACCCAAACTTGGCCCGCCAAATCCGTTTCGCATAGGGCTCTACAATGGTTAACTCCGGTTCTGCTATTTAGTGACGGATGAATACTACTTCCTCCTCGCCCCTTATTTTTTTCGCCTCTTAAATTACCTAGGATAACTCACTCCGTCCGAGTTGAAAAAATAACAAGATTACAAAGAGAGTTTGTCGGAGTCGGATCCCTGTCGGATCTGCCTATTGCAAGGAATATTCAAGAGGTGATTTAATTTTGATGGTCAAAAGTAATAATGTTTCAAAGATTCATTTGCCGTTGGAAAAAATGTTTTTTTTTGTTTTTGTTTTACATGTATCGGGTGTTCCTTCAAGTTTAAAATAATTAACTTCGCGCTGAACGATGAGGATGGCAACAAGCAGGGTATGAACCCTGTCTGGTCGTTTAATTTGCGTGCTGGACTGTCGTTCGGATTTATCGATGGTCCCTGGTTCAAACCCAGCATGCTCCCATTCCCCGTCGTCCTTCGGGAGGTTTGAACTAGGAAGTAAATCTTAAAGAAAACAGTAAATTGAAAATAAAGACTTAAAATTAAACCAAATCGGTAGCTGTATAGGCTTAAATGCTTTAAAAAAAAGCACATTGGAAAGCAAATTGCATTATGTAAGTATTTTTTATTTAGTTTAATAATATGCCTTTATAATGCGCGATATTATAACCTCTGACGCACTGACGGATCCAGGGGGGGGGGGGGCGGTAGGAGCGACGAATTTTAGTATATAATTAAACACAATTTGTATACGAATTTATTACTTATGTTAATAATATATACTAATTATATTTCAACTTTTTAAAAAGATTATTTCGACCCCCCTTCTAGTATGTAGGCTGATTTGGTGGGGTCTGGAGGGGGGGGGGGGTGGCATCAATCCACCCCCCCCTTTCCATAAACTTTCGAGTGGGGGGGGGGGCGGTCCGATTTATTTATGGAAATCAAAGCTTGCTAACAATATCAATTAAATATCTATATGATTAAAACTTGTTATTGGTGTTTTAACTCATCTTTATATTATGTCGTTCCCCTGTGAGCCGATTAGGGAAGGAGGGGTCCTACTTTTATGGGGAAATCATAGTTTGTGAGCAAAATTAGTTGAATTAAAATATAATTTTTATATTATGTCGCTCCCTTTCTGCGCTGGTATCTTGGCCGATTCTGTGGGGTGGGGTGGGGGAAATTTCATGTACTGCCCTCCCCGCTCTAGCCCTCTGGGGGGGCGGTCCTCTATTTTTATGGAGAAATCATAGTTTGTGAACAAAATAAGTTGGATATCTATATAATTTAAGCTATATATTGATATGTGAACCCATTGTATATTATGTCGCACCACACTCTAATATCAAATTTTATCATTAGTAAATATAAAATGAAAAAGGGTTGTACCAGGTGGGAGGGGCGATTCATGCAATCATCTTTCGTCCATCGGACAAAACAATACTTTTTTTTTGTTTTATAGTTATCACAATTTTTTAAAAATCTGTCACTAATATTATTTTTATATGCTATAAATTAAATTCTTATATCGAGTCGCCCCACCCCTATTCTTTAATGCCAAATGCAATCATTAGTAAATATTATAAAAAGGAGCGAGGATTAATCGTTTTTACTCTACCCCTCTTTTTCCAGACGAAAACACGATGTTTTAAAACAGACAAGTTGAATATGGCGACAGAGTATATGTAATTTCATCATTTTTTATCATAATTTTTCAACGAAAGACTGCTTTGGAAAATTTAGAATTCATAACAAATTTCTCAGTAGAAGAGTAACGATTGAGATGAGTACTGAACCCAAATATTCTTTTCCAATCCGCCATTTTACAACCTTTACTCAATCTGCAATTTTTCTAGTTAAATTTGGGACTATAGCTCACAATTTATGCTTAAATCCTAAAAATGCAAAAATATTTAGAGTAGAATCTAATTGGCCCACTTCATTTCTCCTCCTACTTTAGAAATTTTTTGTTAGAGCTTTAGATTATAGTTCTGCAACAAAATAAAGTTACAAACATGCCTATTGAAATAAATGTTTAACTTACAAATGATTTTTTTTATAAATATTATTTTTCGAACTTTTTTTTTCGGCGGCGATCCTCAAAGCCTTAATCTAAATATGTGGGGTATCTTCTGATCGTTTTATTTGCAATGTAGTAAAGGCCTATAAATTCATATTACAATATTTTTCAAGTAAAACATTTTTCAAAAGTTCCTTTTCATTAGGATGAATAATGAGCTATAGATGTCATGGAAATGCGTTTCTGCAGTGAAGAATGCAAGAAAATGCATTTGGCGTCGGGGCTTCGCCCCAAACTCCACTGATGAATAATGTGATGTAGATATCCGGAGAATGCGTTTCTGCAGTGAAGAATGTAAGAAATCGCTTTTGGCGTCGGGGTTTCGCCCCGAACCCCCTGATTACTAATGAGCTGTAGATGTCAGGAGAATGCGTTTCTGCAGTGGAGAATGTAAGAAAACGCTTTTGAGTCGGGGCTTCGCCAAGGGGAATTCGAGTTTAAAACCCCCTACCAAGGGATTTTGAGTCTAAAACCCCCTACCAGGGGGTTTGAGTTTAAAACCCCTAACATGGGGTTTGAGTTTAAAACCCCTGTGACAAGTCAAAAGCTTGCTGTCAGGGTCATTCATTTTTATCACAGCATTAATCATCATTTACTTTTTTTTTTTTTTTTTTATTTTAATTATTTCTCCGCTCTATCCAGAATTTCTCCACCCGCCCCACCTTTTCCTCTTCAGGCTAGACTTGGTCCACCACCTTGGCGGCTTTTCACTTATCTTCCCTTGATCGGGGCAAAAATAAAAACACAGTCTCTTTGATCTTACCCACCGGATGTCTGACGGGCGCAGTTGACACCACCTTGGGTGGAATGCAAGTCACTCTTCCCCCCCCCCCTTCTCCCACGTCTCTCTTTGATCTAGGAGATCACTCGGACCAACACGCCTATTGACCTTTCCAAGGTACGACTCTTGTCGGATTCACCCACGTGTAAGATAATTCTTAGCCTAGGACATTTCCTGTTTCCGCCCATATCTCCCGCCTATATAAGGTAGAATAAGGCGGAATAGACACTCTCCCATTTTTCATTCTATCTGAGCAATCGAGTCTGGACTATATCATTTATTCTCACTCCTAGAGGAATACCTGGTGGTAATCAAAAGTTCCATTTTAAATTTACTTTTGTGTATATTTCTCACTGTATATTATCATGTGTATTTTATTATATCATTTATATTTAATTAGTGCATTGTGTATTTCTCACTGGCGTAAGTAGAAAACATAAACATGTCCTATGTATGGATTTATGAATTGCATTAATCTATTAATGCTACGTTGCTCAATTGATCATTGATGCATCCATGTATATATTTGTACATCTTATTTTATTTCCTTTATCTCGGCTGACGGCGTGATAATTTTATTAGCGCACTAATACTGCGCTTAGAGAAAATATATGAATTATCTCCCCCTTTACTCATTCTACTTGAACGAGAGTTGCGCCCCTTTAACGGACACCTTCTCCATTCAAGCACGTTCCATTGTTCTCGGCCGACGGCCATGTGTAAACAAACCGTCATGGTCGATGACCATTGCCCATTTCCCCCCTCCCCTTTTCTCTTCCAACTTGTTTATTTGAGATTATTATTTCCCCTTTTATGTACATTTTTATATTGCTACTATCTGCTTTCTGTTTTCCAAATCCCATTTGTGATCATCTTCCCTTTGTGCTCAAAAGCAATCTTCCAATCTGACGAATGCACCTCAGTCGAGGGCATCGATAAGATGCATGTAAGACATGTCCTAACTTGTCTTTATTTATCCGCAGCCTCCCTCAGGTGTCTGCCTATTTACCTGCCTATTCATTTGGCATTATTTGCCTATTTATCGGATCACTTGCTATTGAGTATCATCTACTGCCTACGTGGATCTACTCAACTCTACTACTTGGCGCTATCGGATCTATTTGCCCGCCTATTCGACAGCCCACCTGTCAACTTATTAGGTGCGACGTCCCTATAGACCCAAATCTGTGCGAGACTTCATAGCTACGCCAAACTCTCCGCAACTCACTGGACTTATCCTGTCAACTACGCTGCCCACGGCAGTTCAGCTCTGCCCGCAGTACACTTGTGCCAACGGTAGCCGGCCACCCGCTCTACTGTGCCCACTACAGATATCAGAACTTTGGATTGAGACTCCACAAGAACTGTATCACCGGCGTCCCGCTAGAGCGCCACCTCCAGCTGCAGAATCTCAAGCCAGGACACAGCCAGCTGCGACATCAACATGAAAACCAGCTAAGTTCAGAAGACAAAGTGGCATACTCTCTTATTAAGTGCAAGAGTGATGTTTAATAGCGATTAATATGCTGACGGGTTGGTGTGTGATAACTGCAAAAATAATCATCCCCTAGACATTAAACGCGCCAAACACACGTCACTTTCCCCAACCTGTCACAACCCCTATCAGGGGGTTTTGAATTTAAAACCCCCTACCAGGGGGTTTTGGGTTTAAAACCCCCTACCAGGGGTTTTTGCAGTTAAATCCTTCTCTTCATCAAGGAAATCCTATGCCGAATTGGGAGTCGACATCTTAGTAAGGTTGTGACAGAGCGTCGCATGAGGTTTGCGGAACATGTTTTTCGACAAAATGAATTACGCATACTAAGGGTTGCGATGACATCCTAGTACAACTTGGTGCCAGTAAGGCAGTAAAAATGGATTTTAGGTTTTTGAAATAAAACATTTTAATATCAGGAAAATTTAGTGTAGATACCTAAGAATATTCATTTTGTTGGCTTTCAATACCAGAAATAGTGCTACGCCCATGATATATATATATATATATTTTTATTTATCACTGTATTTATATACAGATAGTGAGCGCGGGAGAGAGAGAGATAGGGCGAACAAGAGAGAGAGCGGGAGGGAGAGAGAGACTGGTGGAGAAAGCGGGAGAGAGAGACTTGGAGAGAGCGAGCGGGAGAGAGAGAGGGTGAACGAGAGAGAGAGAGAGAGCTGGAAAGAGAGACTGAGAGAGAGAGGGAGAGATTTTACAAAGAGAATTAGATGAATTACAGAAATGGGAATCAAATTGGAGCATGTCTTTCTACCCAAAAAAATGTCAGTTGTTAAGAGTAACAAAAAAACTAAAACAAATTAATTCCACTTATCTTATTCATGGCAAACCAGTAACACAGACTAAAAACGCAAAATACCTAGGTGTTATAATAAATGAAAAAACTGTCATGGAATCCACATATTGATGAAACTATAAAAAACAAAACAAAGCATTAGGGTTTATTAAAAGAAATTTCTATAACTCAAATAAGAACATAAAACTAAAATGTTATTTAAACTTGGTTAGGTCAATAATAGAATATGCATCCTCCGTTTGGGACCCCTCAACTCAAGAAAACATTAAGAAACTAAAACAGACACAAAATAGAGCAGTGAGATTCATAACAAACGAATATTCACATTTAACCAGAGTAACACTTTTAGTAAAATCACTAATTTTAGAAAGCCTTCAGGACAGAAGACTCAAAAGTAAAGTAGCAATTATACATAAAACACTGAAACATAATCTTCAAATACAAAAACAAAATTTAATAAAATACTCTGAAAGACACAAAGATAAAGGCACATTCCTCGTCCTATATGCAAAGGCTGCGGATACACATTTGAAACTAAAAGAAAATCTGCTGCCTAGGACAGACGCAGACGCTACAAGAAAATCTTAATCGAGCACAATGCAATGGTTATGCTAGCCCTGGATGTGGCAAAATATGTAGGTCACAGCTAGGGCTGCGTGCCCACAGACAATCCTCATTAATTTTCGGACTCGAAGTCAAGCCTTATTATTATTATTATTTTGAGGGTGAATTATTACCATGTGTTCATGCTTCGATGTCTACTGTCCCGTACCAAAACAAAGGAAATGGTCATAATAACACAGCTTCTCTACGCCTTACTTGCTCACACTAAACATGATATCCATCTAGCGGTCAACGAGTTCGCGTACCTTGCAGCCTCTTTTGATTTAACTATAAACCTCGGTAAAAAGCTTGGAGTTATAGGGCCTTGATGACGGAAGGCCCAGGAGAGATCTGAATGGAGGGATCTGCAAAAGTAGGCCATATATCCCTCCACGGGCTGTAGCACCACTGTAATGGATGGATGGCAATAGCCGGTATGATCTTCTTATAGTCCAACAGTCAGGCTAAGCAGGGCACGTATCCCGTATGGGTAACGAGCATATTGTTTGGCGTAACAGAGGTGCCCCACGGAAACGTTTCTTTATAAAACTAATGCAATGATTTAAGTCTATTAAGAAAAAATGCGTCCAGTTTGCTTTGTCACAAAGTGCTTGTTTTACCCTACATCGTAGAGATTTGCGTCACTTGATGTTTCCTACTAAAGCCATAATGAATATATACTAATTCCATAATTAAATGTCTGAACGTAACCATCTACGATGTTACACTGCAAAGACTTTCTTCCAAGCAAATAATAGTAGGCATACAAAAGGCTACTATAGTTTTACGCAACAAATGGATAATTGTAAAACTATAAGACGGACGTGAGCTGTGGTTTATCTAGACTTAAGATAGATAGGAGGACTTAAGAGACTTTATATTTAATTGCCATGTTAACTTACATTTAGAACTAACAGAACACTAAAGCAACTCTTCAGATTTTTAGTCTTTATCAGATCGTTCATATTCGTAATAACAAAAATATTCCCAAAATGACTTCTGGACATATAACCTTTCTTAGGGAATTATTTAACCTAGCGAGGCTCGGCCACCTGATATTAGGCCTATTAATATAACAAAAAAGAATTAAAGAATAGTGGGGAAAAAAAAAAACCTGTAATAAGGAAAATCAGGGTAGTCAATTACAATTAAGGAAGAGGTAAAGAATCTAATAGTGATAATGTGTCTTTTTAGCTTGAATAAAAATAAAATTAATGTAAAAGATAAGAAGTTCAAGTATTATATAAGACTAATAAAATATGTGCTTTATTTAGGTTTTGTTCCGACATTTTTACCGTGTTCCGCAATTGTGACTTCTTAAAAAATCCTGTTCCGTAATTGTGACTAACCATATAATCTCAGTCGATTAGAATGTAAAATTTAAATATGTGTTGCAAAACTAAAAAATGCATCAATTTTTATCGGAAAATGGATGGGCAATGTCTAGAATCTTGATACTTTTAGTTTTTCCATAGGTCTAACCATTACAGAGCAAAAAATTGAAAACAAAAAGTAGCAGCAAACTGTTCCGCAATAGTGACTCAACTGTATCTGTATAGTCTATCAAGTCTACATAATCTATCTATCTATCTATCTATCTATCTATCTATCTATCTATCTATCTATCTATCTATCTATCTACCTATCTATATTATTATCTCTCTCTCTCTCTCTCTCTCTCTCTATATATATATATATATATATATATATATATAGTCTAGTGATCCAGTTCACTTTGTAAACAAGTAGCACTACCCTCACTACCCTTTGTCTGGTCTATCTAGTATAATAATCTAGTATTCTAGATCTAGATTTTAGATCTATCTTTAGATATTAGATCTAGTCTACTATATAGAATCTAGACTAGATTATACATATAGACAATATAGTATATATTATCATATACTATAGAGGTTTTGATTTTGTCTAGATTTATGCTCTAAGTCTAATCTATTCTTATTAAATTTAGTCTTATTCTAATTCTTAGTCTATACCACCTGAGTCCTAACTATAAGTTTATTATAACTATAAATATTACCTACTAAGAGTCTACGATTCTACTAATTATACTTTATAAATTATCTAGTCTAGATCTAATAATTAGATTTCTAGATCTAGTAGCCTACTTGCTGCCTACTAATCAGACTAATCTAGAATCTACCTATACCTATATATTTTTATATATGTCTCCTTCTGTCTCTGAAGATATTGAATGCGCCCTTATGAATCGCTGGCTTTGGTTACGTCTTGAGATGGTGCAGAATCTGGAGTGACTGATCAAGCCAGTTCTAGAGCGGGAGAGTTTGCCATCTGTCCTAAGGCTAGCTGAAGGGCAGATTTCTTTTTCTTTCTCTTGGCTGACAAAGCTTCATTTCTCTTGCATTTGGCGAAGTTCATACCAGCATGTACAGTCTGTCTCCATGCTGTCCGGTCTTGGGCTATCTCCTCCCATATATACTTAGGTCGATGCCTGTGGCTCTCTTGTCTCGCTTTTTAGACATCTCTGTAGGTTAGTCTTAGGCGGCCCTTGGGTCTGACTCCCTCTGCAAGATCTGCATACGATGTCTTTAGGGATTCTTCCATCTGGTATGGGAGTGACATGACCGAGCCAGTGTAGTCTTCTCTGTTGAAGGAGAGCATAGATGCTGTGCATGTTGGCCCGTGTCAAAACTTCCTGGTTGGTGAAACGATCCCTCCAGGAGACGCACATTATGCAACGCAGGCAGCATAGGTGGAAGCTATTTAATCAGTGTTCTTGACACATGTAAGTTGCCCAGCTCTCACTGCCATAAAGAAGTGTGCTCAGAACGCAGGCATTGTAGACCAGGATTATTGTTGCCGTAGTCAATTTGGTATTTTTCCACACACGGAGAGTTTTGCCATTGCTGCAGAAGCCTTTCCTATTCTTTTTGTCAGCTCAGTGTCTAAATGTTGCTAATTCTAGGTTGCTGGCTATTGTTGTTCCCAAATATGTGAATTCCTGCACCACCATAAGTGTGTGATTTCCCATATGTATCACTGATATTTCTGCGACATCTTGTGCCAGGTTTCTGTCTTGGAGAGGCTTCTTGTAAGGCTAAACTCTTGACAAGCAGCTGCCAGAGCATTCACAAGCCTCTGCAATCCTTCTTGTGAATAAGATATGAGTGCCGCATCGGCAAATAGCAGTTCCCTAATCAAGATACGTCATCTCTTTGTTTTGGCTTTAAGGCGTGCCAGGTTAAATAGCTTTCCATCGGATCTACTGTGTATATATTTACTCTTATCTTCCAAGAATTTAAAAACTGAAAAGAAGATGCTGAATAATGTTGGAGCCAGAACACATTCTTGTTTTACTCTGCTCTTGATGGAGAATGGCTTAAAGGTGGAACTGTCCCTGCCCTATGCCCTGCATATTTTCATGAAAAGCTGACACTAGTTTCCGTAGCTTGTTTGGACAGCCAATTCTCTATAATAAGGCAAACAAGCTGGTTTTGCTGACCAGGTTAAAAGCCTTGATCAAGTCAATAAAAACTTATATCCTGTAGCTGCCGCAGTGAGAAGATCATATCTGTTGTGGATCTACTGGCCCTAATGCCACACTGCGATTCTGGGTAAACTCGTTCTGCCAAGATCTGCAGCCGCTTCAGTATTACTCTGGCATAAGCCTTCCCAACAATGCTAAGAAGTGAAATGCCTCTATAACTGTTACAATTGGAGCGGTCGCCCTTATTTTTGTAAATTGTTACTATGTTGGCATCCTTCAGTTCCTGGGGGACTATTCCTTACTCGCACCACAAACTTAGCAGTTCATGGAGTGGCTTAGTTAGGGCATGCTTTCCAGCTTCTGCAGGAATACCATCTCCTCCGGGTGCTTTCCCTTTACAGAGGGTGTTTCATCTAATTTGTTCAAAACTGCAAGTGGTGACCTAGACCTAGACTTAGAATTAAGACTATTAGACTATTCAGTATTCTAGACTGACTTAACTCTAGTTTCATTATCATTGTATAGATCTATATACTACTATATAGATCTAGGTCTAGGAGTCTAGATGATAGATCTATGTTGTTTCCATTTTCTTAGATATAATGTATGACCATAAACCATTGATCTAGGTATTTGTTGTTAAAATAAGGTTTGTCTTCGAGTCCATAGATTAATGAGAAATACAGTATTTCCCATGGCTACTCAGCCCTATCTGTGACCTACATATTTTGCCACATCCAGAGCAAGCATAACTATTGTCTGCCGGTGGTTGATTAAGATTTTCTTTTCGCCTTAATCGTCTGTCCTCGTCAGCGGATTTTCTTTTAGTCTCAAATGTCTATCCTGTGGCCTATGTAAGTGACCTTCAGCTGTTTCGTTCTGAGGCCGCATGTAAACAGGTGCTCCCTTCTATGTCAGCTAAGGCAAGTTGGTGCCTAAGCTGGTCTTTAAAGCATTTCTTGGGGCACCTCTGTTATGACGACCACCTTTTAGCTCACCAAAAAAGACTGTCTTTGCATATGTTCTTCTGCCTTATGGGATTCGCTCCCAGTCTTCGCTGGCTTTTTATGACTTGTTCTAGCACTCAATCCACTTTTCGATTCCTATTTTTTTGGATTGTAGCTAGGACATGATGAAAACTCACAGCCTGCTTGGAGGTGTTAGCCCTCCCTGGTGGGCCAAGGAGTCTGCAATGGTGTTGCCAGTCACACTTATGTGATTCGGTACCCACTGCATTATTACCCATAGCATTGATTTATGTTATGTGAACCCATGATGACATTGTCAATATTTGGGGGCCATTTGTCCAGGGCTTTGCAAAGCCTGTGGTACAGGTTAAAGTAAGTGACCGCAACAATCTGTGTTACCCCTAAATGTCCCTTACCGAGTTGATTGTCAATCATTTTTAAGGCTTTTCAGATTGCCTTGGCCTCTGCATCAAAACTGCAAACACTACCACATTGTCCAAAGATTTCAACCGAGTCAGAGCCAAGAAACTTGATGTAGGCTCCATAGCCTGCTCTTACAGAATCTATCGATACCAAATCATCACTATATTCAAAAATGGCACTGGACTTTAAGGCATTGATGGTCTCCAGTGCTAGAATTGTTCGATTGCTTAGTGGTACTAGGATGTACTAGTTTCAAGTGTATGTCTTGGGTCATTGGGCGACACAGGGGGGAAAAGCAATGAAAATGTTTTTGAATGTTTTGTTTGATGGTGGAGAGGTATAAAAGGCTGCATCTCTAACTATCCACTAGTTTTTCTAGGTGGGAGGTATTCATCCAGCCATTTATACCACTCAAAGCAAGTCAGTCATTCTCTCCTAAGGTTTAGTGGATCTACATTAGCCATTATTTCAGCTGCATTTACGGAATGCCAGTCCCAAGTGTGAACAGAGAATAGTCTTGGAGGTGTTTATTTTGTTTTTTTTTGTGTGTATCAGCAATGTTCTCGTTTTTCCTTGTTGACAAATGTTTTTACTAGTAGGCTGAGTCTGATATATTTCTGCCTGAATATTGGATTGTTTGGGTTCTTTTGGACCTTTTGGTGTGCCCTTTTCAGAGCCATAACAAGTTTGTTGATTTCAGCTGTCCAAAATATCTTGAAATTTGTACAAGGGTAAGTCAGAGGTATAAACTTTTTAGCCATGCCCAGAATTGTTGCTGACGGTATAAAAGTTTGACAGAGCTAGACTCTACATGGATTTTTTCAAGGGCAGTGTCAACAGCTGCCTTGTATCCCTCCTAATTGACTTTACTAAAGTACCACTTTCGTGGCTCTTTAGTGGTCTTGGTGCTGATTTTAGAAAGAGTGTCAGTCAGTAATATTGGAAGGTGGTCACTACCAATATCGCCTAGTACTTGATAAGTTATGACAGATTCCAAGTTAGCAGAGAGAAAGATCTGGCCATGAGAGCAACCATTGCTAGCATGCAGAAGAGTAGGAGGAGAGTGTTTGTTTGCAAAGGAAAAAGGTAAGTAGAATTGGACATGTCATGGATTTTTTTTACCAGACAGATCAGTGTCATCACAGCCCCTGGAAGGTGAATGGGCTCCAGCTATGATAGTGTCTATAGTTATTATATCTCTGACATCTAAAGCCAGTTCTTGTTTTGGTGGATTATAAACATTGATGCACTTGAAGTGATTATTGTTTTTCCGAATTTCAAACATCAAAGTGTCTGTCCTCCCTTGACTTAAATGTGTGGGTACTTTCTTGGCGACCAGAGCATTAGCCACCAATGTAATCAGGCCTCTGCAGTCCCCACAGGAGCTATGGTTACTTCTTTTTTCACCATGGCAACATTCACACACTCTTTGTGGTGCAGATTTGTTATTTTAATTGTCTTTGGAATAAGTCCTTCGATGTTTCTTTGAAGGACTTTGAAAGTTTTAGGATCAGATTTGTAAACTTGGGGATCATGTTGATTTATACTTCCAGTTGGATTAATTTTTTCTGAGACCTGTGTTTTTTTTTGTTGTGTTATTTTGGGTAAAAAGGATGTTTTCTGGGTTTGTGTGTTGGGAAGAACAGTATCCCTTTTTTCACAACATGGCCCGTTCTCCCTTTGTACCAACGTTGCGAGGCAATTAGTAGCACATTTTTCAATGCCCTGGTCTAATGCCTTTTACCTGGCTAGCGGAGCCTGTTAGGGTCTGCTGAGACCCGGTTTTCTTTATATTTATTCTCAACATAAGTATGGGTTCTCTATGGGGAGAAGATTCGGGTTGCCCCTTAGAGTGAGCAGTGAAGACAGTCCAGACATTAACATTGGATGTATAAACGATCAAAGACTAGTTAATTCAGCCACTCACTCGTATGGGCAGGTTTAATCCTAGAAAGTGGAGTGAGGCAGGAGATCTTTTTTGTTACCACAAATTTAGCCTGCAAATTTTAATGGCTTGACTCTTAACTAGTCTCCAGGACAGCAGCTGATCAGTTCAGCATAAGCTGTAGACCCCAACAGGCACAGACGAGCATGCAGGAGCTATGTCATTCAGAGCTCAGCAATTTCCCTAATCCCCCTTTAGCAGAGCTCTGCACCAGGAGAGCGTGAGAGTCTGCCTAGAAAGTTGGGGCTATGGCAACGTTAGTTCTTTTTGGAAAACACAGAGAGCAAGGGGTTGAATTACTCCAGTTACCAGAGGACACTACAAGTAGGTCGGCAGCACTATCCCCCTGTTATAATCCTTAGATATTACATTATTTATGTATTCACTCTGCAGCTGTCGATTACTTTTTGGGTTGGTGTTTAATTTTTATAAATTCTTTCTGTCTTAGTTTCTTTAAATTTCTATATAGGTTTTCCTTCTGTTTGCAAAGTTTCTTTAATGTACCAGTATTATATTATTAAACCAGCATTTATTTATTTTGTTTGATGAGTATTTAGTTTGTATTTGATTTTCTATAATGTTTTCAAAATGGCTTTAAATGAAATTCTCGAGGTCATCATCTGGTTGTTAATCTCTTTTTCTGATAAGATATTAACCTTTTGGGGGAGGGGAAAACATTATAAGGCAGGTTATTCCAATTCAAATCAAAATTCTTGTATGTCAGTGAACATTATGATGCGCAGGGGGAAAAAAGGTGTTCCAGAGAGAGAATGGAAGAGAGGAGAAAAAATCAAGAAAGTGGGTGATTTCATTTTATTGTAACAGATACTATTATTTATGGGCTAAAAAGTATGCAGATTTTGTACACAGGTTCCTTTTATCTCTTTGGTGCTTGCTAAGACATGGTTTTGACATATTTGCAGCTTAAATACTGCTATTCTCAAAATCCCACAAGATTTCTATCAAACCTTTCTATTTTATTTTTGGTGTTTCTCCAAAAGGCTGTTTATAAAGCATAAATAGAAATGTTTAAAAACACAAAATAGACTTCCAAATATTTCATAAAATTTCTATGGGTATTTTCTTTCCTTTTCCCTGCTTGAATGTGTGTGTAAAAAGTTTATAAAAACAAAAGGAATTAATAATTTTTTTGTGCGTAACTTCAACCAAAAGGACACTTTAAAAAATTAACAAAAACAAATTGAAAGGGGAAAAGACCTTACTGTGATGTTCCAGGTCCCTATCCTGATTGAAGTCTTGGTCTTCAAAAGATTTGTCGGTGTTCTAGCTTCCAGAGGGCTTCCACTAGTACAATTCATAGGTGCTATGTTTAGAATTAAAAAGCAGAAAAGTGTGTGCTTTAACACTTGGAAGATGCTAATATATACAATAATTCAAGGGCTAAAAAAGTTTGTAAGGTGCATCATTAAAATGTATACTGTTTATTGGAAGTTAAAAAAAAAAGGGCATGTTCTGTTCATAATAAATAATATGTAGCCTGTTAACAACAGGCAGAGTAGGTGTGTAATGCTTATATGTATTTTTTTTTTTGTTACACTGCTCTATGTATTAAGTGCTTAGATTGGTCTGTTGATTTTGTGAATGTCCCGAGATATTGTTTGTTATTAAGCTCAATTTCTCTGCTTCCTACACAAAACAATTAGTTTTAATATTGAAATTGGAATAGACTTTTTACACTAAAAAATAACAACTCTACTTCACTTAAAAAAAAAGGTAACTCAGATTTCTTGCTTTCCTTATAAGTAAGTCAGTTTTCTACTAATTATCATTACCATTGTAGTTTTACTATCACTGGTAGCCTTTTTTATGAACCATACTTGCCCTTTTGAGTGTTGCCTTCGCATATCAGATTTTTTTAAATATTCCAGTCAAAAACCCTACTTAGGACAAAGTAAGATAATTGGTGCTTTGAATGAACTTTTTTTTAAGGCTAAATATACTAGCTACAAGTATTTAAAGATATTTATTTTTTCCTTGCAGAATAGTTCTATAAATATTTCAGTACAATCACAATAAATTGTAGAATGAGCTCATTTAGAAACTTGAGGCAGCGTTTCAACAAAGATCGAGATGATCAACAGAAAGTCATATCTAAAAGTGGACAGGAACATGGAACTTTAATTGAAGAAGTATGTACAATAATGAATTTTTTAAAACACAAGTACTATTATAGATTCATTCTCTCATCTCTATTTATTAAGATTAACTTATCAAATAGTAGTTAAAATAATAATGCATTTCACCTGGCTATGCAGTTTCAGCTGTGACCTACATTTTTTGCCACATCCAGCGCAGACATAACTTGTCCAACAATAGTCGATTTAGGTTCTCTTTTCACTCTCAATGTCTATCATTGGCAGTGAACTTTCTTATGGTCTTAAATGTGTATCCCGCTGCCTTTGTAAGAAACCTCCAACTGTCTCATTCCAAAGTCAGGTACTCTCTTTGATGTCAATTAAAGCAAGTTGGCACCTATATTCATGATGGAGCACAGACATTTTTGGTGAAAGTGTTCAAGGAGACTTAGTTGCTTTCTGTATAGTACCCATGTCTCAGATCCATATAGAAGGGGTAAGAGAACCATTTCTTGGTAGACACTGACATTTGTATGCAGGCGTTGTGATTTATTCCACTATACTCATGTTGGAGGCATCCAAAAGCACTACTGGCCTTGCCCAGACAGTTATCAACTTCCCTTGAAGTAATGCATCATTTAATAATGTGCTTCCCACAGATGTGAAGTGCTCCTCCCTGTTAAGAGAGTGTCCATTCGTAGTGATCTTTGGGGATGAGTAGATTTTATCATGTTTCTTCTGAAACATGCCTTCTGTTTTTCCGAGGTTTATTGTTAAACTAAAAGAAGCTGCTGTGTGTCCAATTTGAGCTGGAGCTTGTGCTCAGTGTGAGCAAGTAGGGCACAATCATTAGCATAGAGAAACTTTGTTAATACCATTTCCATTTTTTTTTGGTACAATGTTACAATATATTTGTGTTAAATTATAGTAGATATGAAAAAACTACAGTAATATATAGTAATGGTATTAATAAATGATATTTTTTCTTTAAGCTATCAAAAGTTTTTCTTATTTTTAAGAATAATAACACTTTTATAGAATCTACAAATACATGGATGCCATTTTAAGCTTTAGCTTTATTTGGTGATTGGTCATCTCTTGTCATTTCATCCTCAATTAAATATTTTTTTTTCTTAGTCATTGTGTAATTGTGCTGTTAATGCTTTAAGCCCTCTTCAGATCTGTTATATAAATATGATTATTTAGAATGCTTTTTGATATTTTTGACAGTTATTATTGTGTTTATTATGTTCGTCCTCCTCTCTTCATATTGTTGAAAAAGGAAATAATATACGTAAATAAGTAGATATATTGTAAAGAGGGGTTTGTATTTTCTTATATCCTATACTCTTAAGCGAGCAATTCTTGTATGTTTGTATATATAATATCAGGTGACCGAGCTTCGCTCGGATGAATAATTTGTTAAGGAAGGATATATACCCGAAGTCATTTTGGGAATATTGTTGTAATTACCAAAATGAACGATCGGGTAAAGACTATCAGTCCGAAGAGTTGATTTTTCGTTCTGTCAGTTCTAAATGTAATTGTACATGACGATTAGAATAGAAAGTCTCCCCAACAGTAGGCCTATAGAAAACCACAGCTCACGTCTTAACGTTTTACATTGCTTCTTTCGCGTAAACCTATTGGGCTATTATAGGCTTGGAAAAAAGTCTTTGTAGTGTAACTTCTAAAATGGTTACTTTCTGACATTTAATATTGCAATTAATATATTCATTATGGCTCTGATACATGGAAACTTTACAGAAAACAACTAAGACGTCTTGAGTGCTTTCACCAAAGATGATTGCGCTCCATCATGGACATTCCTTCTATACTGTCCATATCGGCGTTGGCAAGGACATCGCTGTTTGTAGTGCGTCCTGCCACTGTATTGTTGACAATGATTTTTGTAGACAGGTTGAGCAATTTATTTCGCCACACTCTCACTTGGAGGCGTCCAAAAGCACGACTATCCCTGATCACATATCAACCTCTCTTTAAAGCAATGCGTCATTTGATACTATGCTTCCCAGATAATGTGAAGTTATCTACCACGTTACGGGATGTCTATGCGTGGTGATCTTTGGGCTGAGTAGGTTTTATTGGGTGACTTCTGGAACATGACTTCTGTTTTACCGAGGTTTATAGGTTAACCAAAAAAAGCAGCAGTGTGATGAAAATTCGTTGACCACGAGCTGAATATCATCAGGGCCAGCCTTAGTCCTATGCTGCCGCAGAGGACCCCGAAGGTTCAAAAGCCCCGCGCTAATTCTAGGTGTAAATTATTAAATTAAACCATTATAATTTATAATAAGGTTCCCGTGGTCTCCTTGTTTTCAAGGAGCGCCTGGAAATCTCCTGAAACTCATAAAAATGTCCTTAAAAGACAAAATTGTCATTTTGGGGTGTCAATATGGTAAACGCCAGTCCTACTTGTGATATAAAAAAAACGGCATCGTCAGCTTTCATTTAATAAAAATGTAATGCAAATACAAATTTATTTTCTAATACAAAATCTTTATTTTCACTTATTATCCTTATTAATCTTCGGACTCGAAGACAAACCTTAACATTATTATTATTTTGCTGGTGAATTACTACCATGTGTTCACGCTTTGGTGTCTACTGTCCCGTACTAAAACAAAGGAAATGGTCATGACACAGCTTTACGCCTTAGTTGCTCACACTAAACATGGTATCTAGCTAGCGTTCAACGAGTTTGCGTACGCTGCAGCCTCTTTTGATTTAACTATAAACTTCGGTAAAAAGCTTGGGGTTAGGGCGTGGTGACGAATGGCCCAGCAGAGTTCTGAATGGAGGGATGTGTAAAAGCAGGCCATATCCCTCAACAGGCTTTAGCACCTCTGGGATAAATGGATGGTAAAAGCTGGTTATGAACTTCTTATAGTCCGACAGGAAGGCTGGGCAGGGCACGTATCCTGTATGGGGGACGAACATATTGTACGGCGTAGAGCCTAACAGAGGTGCCCCACGGAAACATTTCTTTAGAAAACTAATGCAATGATTTAAGTCTATTAAGAAAAAATGCGCCATTTTACTTTGTCTATAAGGTAGAGATTTGCGTCACTTGATGTTTCGTACTAAAGCCATAATGAAAATTACACTGCAAAGACTTTCTTCCAAGCCAATAATAGTAGGCCTACAATAGTTTTATGCAACAAATGGATAATTGTAAAACTAAAAGACGGATGTGAGCTGTGGTCTGTCAGACTGTAGGAGGACTTAAGAGACTTTAATCGCCATGTACAATTACATTTAGAACTAACAGAACACTAAAGTAACTTTTCAGATTTGTAGTCTTTATCTGATCGTTCATTTTCGTAATTACAAAAATATTCCCAAAATGACTTCGGGCATATAACCTTTCTTAGGAAATTATTTAACCGAGCGAGGCGAGGCCACCTGATATTTGTTTCTATTTGATGTAGGTGATGACAATATTGTCCCGCTCATATTGCATGATGTAAGGATCAAAGGTGTGATGGAAGTAGTAGAAATCTTTTGAGAGATAAGGATGATTGAGTACTTATGGTCATTCCATTGGTAACTTATTTCCTGATGGCCATTTTTCACTTTATCTTTAATTAATCATTCTTTCTTGAATATTGGCTATTGGCATGTCATTTTTATTCCAATAAATGCTGACTTCAACCATTTTCTGGAGCTGATTTATATTGCCCCAATATGCTTTGTTTTAATCCCCATTATAACATTTAAGTTATAAATTGTGGCACTGAAGAACGTCCAGAAGAAATATGCATCACTGGGCAAGAAATTACTAACCATGTAAAGCAAATCAGTGGATCAGCATCTGTACCTGCCTACTGGCTATCATATTGGTTTAGATTATTTATTAAAATTATCTAAATTTATCAAAATTAATTTTTACAATAGCTTTATGTCTATAGATGTCACATTTTTATATTTTTTAAAAACATTAAATTCTATTTTTATTTAATGTGTCACACTTTTAGTCATGTAAATAAAAATAAATATATGAAATATTGTTTATATTAAATATCATACATTTTCAAATTATTTGTAGGATCAGAGGATGAAATGAGTGGGGATAAAGTGACGAAAGATGAATTGACAGGAAACCATATTATTTTAACCATTTATATTTAAATTTCTGGACTGGTTATATGGGAATCTAGGCAAATGCCCGGTGGGCCAGCACCTAATGCGCTGGTTGGGTCGCGACATAAGAAAAAAATGATTATGCATGTAAAATACAAACCACTCAAGAATAAAATTGTGACAGCAGCTTGATGTAGATATCCGAACAAATATTTCAAAAATAAAATTAATTTTATTTGAAATTCCACTAAAATATCTAAACTTCTAAACTTAAAAAATGTTACACCTTACACTAACCACTGTATTAATATCATCTGCAAAACTTAGATCTTATTATATTTTTTTTTATATGTACCAGCGGCATGGACCTCAACACTGCTTTGATGTCTTTGAGGCTGTGTTAGGCCTTATCATTTTACTGGTCGGCATGGATATTTGCTGGCTACGTCCCGAAACAATACGTTAAACTGCGCTCCTTTTTCCTTAGCACTTTTGGATCTCAAAAGTGCCCTACTTCTTTTCTATCATTGTGTCTGCCTCCTCTTTTTCTCAGTCTGCCTTCACTGATCATCACTGTCTCCTTTTCTTTAAAATCTCACTACGTACTAGACCAGTTCGTTTGCCGTGGACTGCGACGGGTAAGGGTGGATAAAGAGATCCTGGTGTTTCAGTAGGTGTCATTCTAAGGATACACCACCACAACACAATACTTTGGCTCCAAGTTCCCCTAGACCTGTGGCCCAGAAGGCCCTCTCTGGGTCAACCGGCTGGTCATGGCAAGCTACCAGCATAGGTCTTCGACTCCATGGACTGCCCTGTGTGGAAACAGGAGGTTGCCGTGCTGGAGTACAAGGCAAGAAATGGATATACCTTCAGCCAGGTGAAATCGGCTGTATTGGCCCTACCCAAGGGCCGATTTGGCTTGACAAAGACCTACGCCAAGGCGTGGCCAAGATAGGAAGATCCATAGCCACACAGACGGACCCACCACCCCCTCCTCATCCTCCAACTCAGAAGAAAACACCGCCAAAGAACACACCTCCAAAGAGACTAGAAAGCCCTGTTATCATGCTAAAGAACAGGTTCTCTGTGCTCGCTGATGAGAGCATGGAGACTGAGCAGCTTGTCAAAACCAATATTCCGGGAGAACCCGGAGACATCATGTCTGACACAGGTTCTCCTCAGAGAACCCAGCCAGACACCCCAACCTCTACCGAATTAGAGGTTGACCAACTCCCTAAGGGGAGAAATCAAAGAGGAGAGGATGCCCGAGGTGAGCGAGGAGGAAATAACCTCCGCTCTAACCAGAGGGATCTCCCCTCTCCAGAGAGAAAGACTTCCCCCAAAAGGGGGTTGTCCTCCTCTCCATCCAAACCCAAGAATAAAAATACCAAGGTCACTACACGCCAGATATTGTACAGTGGAAGGTCGAAGACCTATGCTGGAGGGCGGTGGCTGGAGGGTCAATCAGGGAGCTACTGTATCGGGCACATGTCCGATGCAGTAGCTGACTGAGTATAGCACATGTGTAGCCCTGGCGGGCTCATTCTGGACTTCCGAATGGCCCGTCCCCTTGTTGTACTCGATGGCGGGTGGGGAGCACATGTGCCGAACTAATAAATAACACCTATGGAAAAAAAAACTTCAAAAAAGCTACTTGCCCCAGACCTATGTCTGGGCAAGAGACGCCGTATGGAGGACAGAAAAGAGGAGGCCACAAAAAGCTGTGCTACCTGGCCATCATTTCTGGTGGTTAGGTGCACAGAGGAGGGGAAAAGTCTGACAAAGATGAGCCCTTTTGTCATCTACAAGGGACTTAAGTCAGTAGTGGGAGAGCCCAAGAGTGTGTCTAAGCTACACAAGTCTTTGGAACTTCTTGTAGAAGTTGATAGCAAGATACACTCTGATGGGCTTTTAAGATGCAGAAGACTCTGTGATCTCCAAGTGGAAGTCATGCCACACAAGAGTCTGAACACCAGCAGAGGTGTAATCAGCTCTAGGGACCTACTGGAATGTTCCGAGAAGGAAGTAGTGGAGGGCATTGAAGGAGTCACCCATGCCCGGCGCATTACCAGGCGCAGGGATGGTGAGGAGGTCAAAACCGCCACTATTATCCTCACATTTGGAACTAGGACACCGCCAGAGTATGTGAAGGCAGGATACCTACGAGTTCCAGTGAGGCCCTGCATACCTAACCCCATGAGGTGCTTTAAGTGCCAGGGTTATGGACACGGCGCGGCAGTCTGCAAGAGGAACACTGTGTGTGCCAGATGTGCTGGAGAAGGTCTTGAGGACAAGGGCTGCACAGCCCAGTTCAAATGCCCAAACTGTCACGCTGGCCACTCAGCCTACTCCAAGGACTGCCCTGTGTGGAAACAGGAGGTTGCCGTGCAGGAGTACAAGGCAAGAAATGGATGTACCTTCAGCCAGGCGAAATCGGCTGTATTGGCCCTACCCAATTCGGGCCAATTCGGCTTGACAAAGACCTATGCCCAGGCTGTTGCTAAGATAGGAAGATCCATAGCCACACAGACGGACACATTGACCCCACCACCCCCTCCTCCTCCTCCAACTCAGAAGAAAACACCGCCAAAGAACACACCTCTGAAGAAACAAGAAAGCCCTGTTGTCATGCTTAAGAACAGGTTCTCTGTGCTCGCTGATGAGAGCATGGAGACTGAGCAGCATGTCAAAACCAATACTCCGGGAGAACCCGGAGACATCATGTCTGACACAGGTTCTCCTCAGAGAAACCAGTCAGACACCCCAACCTCTACCGAATTAGAGGTTGACCAACTCCCTAAGGGGAGAAATCAAAGCTGAGAGGATGCCCGAGGTGAGCGAGGAGGAAATAACCTCCGCTCTAACCAGAGGGATCTCCCCTCTCCAGAGAGAAAGACTTCCCCCAAAAGGGGGTTGTCCTCCTCTCCATCCAAACCCAAGAATAAAAATACCAAGGTCACTGGAATTAAGGGAAACCCCTCCGGAGCCTCCCAAAGCCAAATAGCTCCAAGTAGGCCATCTAGAATAAGCCATGGATTCCAGAATTTTACAGTGGAATTGCAGAGGCCTCAAGGCCAATTATGAGGAAATGCAGCTACTGATGGACTCTGAGACTCCTGTAGCTGTCTGCCTACAGGAAACATTTCTGAAAGATAGCATCAGCTTCCGAAGCTACAGTGCTTACAGCAAGAATGTTGAGGATGCAGAGAGAGCATCAGGTGGAGTCTGTATCCTTGTGAAGGATAGCATCCACCATGAGAGGGTAGAACTACAGACCACACTACAGGCCGTAGCAGCTAGGATAACCCTTCACAAGGTTATCACTTGCTGCAGCCTGTATCTACCACCAGGCGCTCCATTAAACCAAACAGACATGGAGGACCTATTGAAACAACCCCCCCCCGGCCTTACATAATCCTTGGGGATTTCAATGCCCATAACACCATGTGGGGATCCAACAATACCGACACAAGAGGCCGTATGCTGGAGGATATCTTCCTCCAACATGATTTATGCATACTTAATGATGCATCACCGACCTACTTGCACCCAGGAACTGGATCTCTCACATGCATTGACCTCACCGTATGCGTCTTCTGGACGACTTTAAATGGTCAGTTAGCAATGATCTATGGGGAAGTGATCACTTCCCAATCATCATTGCTAACAATCTCCCCTCATTGGGACGACCTCAGCGGTGGAAACTGAATAAGGCCGATTGGGAACAATTCCAAAAAAGATGCTCAGAGGATATTACAGAAAATATCCTCGATGAACAGAACCCAGCTGATACCTTTGCTAGCAAGCTACTTAGTATAGCCAGGAAAGTTGTCCCCCTAACCTCCACAAATCCAAAACGGCCTAGCAAACCATGGTTTGATACAGCCTGCAAAAGTGCTATTGGCAATAGGAAAAAACGACTGGCTGCATTTATAAAAAATCCATCCCAGGAAAACCTAAAGCTATTCAGAATAGCTAGAGCAAAGGCTAGACACGGTCAGCCAAAAGGAATTCTTGGAGAAGTTTTGTCGGCAGTCTGGATTGCAAAACTTCTGCTAGAGCGGTCTGGAAGGCAGTAAGGCGAATCAAAGGGAAAGAATCAAATGCAATAGGGCATCTGAAAAACCAAGGACGAACTGTCACGTCCCCCAGAGAAATAGCTGACTGCCTTGCATCCTCAATAGCAGAAAAGTCATCCACTGCACATTACACGCCAGTTTCAAAAAGTCAAAACCAGGGAGGAAAGACACTCCATTGATTTCAGATCAGAAAACAATGAAGACTACAACAAACCGTTCTCGCTTGAGGAACTGAGGGAATCGCTAGACAAGTCACATGACACAGCGCCTGGAGAAGATGAAATCCATTACCAGTTCCTCAAGCACCTTCCCGAACCCTCATTGGCAGTCCTGCTAGGGGTCTATAACTGTGTGTGGCAAACAGGCGCTTTCCCAAACAGCTGGAGGAAAGCCACAGTTATACCGATACCTAAACCGGGAAGAGACGGCTCTGACCCAGCTAACTATCGACCAATAGCACTAACAAGCTGCATCTGCAAAACCATGGAAAGAATGATTAACAGTAGGCTGGTCTGGTACCTGGAGAGGAACAAAGTGATCTCTAACTACCAGTGCGGATTCCGGCAAGGGCGGACAACAACTGACCACCTGGTAAGGCTGGAAGCTTGTATCAGAAATACTACAAGTCCACTTTAGGGAACTGCAAGAGAGCTACGGAGATTGTGGCACCATCTACACAGACGGATCCAAAATGGATGGAAAGGTCGCGTGTGCCTACTCCTTTCGGAACAAAACAATCTCCCGTAGACTCCCCGATGGCTGCTCCATCTTTACGGCCGAATTGCATGCAATATCGCTTGCACTTATGGCCGTCAAAGCATCAGAAAGGAGGAAATTTATAATCTGCTCCGACTCCAAATCTGCATTGCAAGCTTTGGGGCGGATGAAGACTGACATTCCACTGGTACATAAGAGCCTGAAGCTGTTGGACCAAATAACAGCCGACCATACGGATGTCACCTTCATCTGGGTCCCCTCCCATGTGGGCATTGAGGGAAACGAAGCCGCAGACAGAGAAGCAAAGAGAGCCCTAAATCATGCGGTGTCAGGAACTCAAATTCCTTGCTCAGACCTGAGACAAAGTATTGCCTCTGCCATCTACCAAGAGTGGCAGGACCGATGGGAGGCTGAGACTCACAATAAACTCAGGCAGATTGTGGCGGATGTCAGGTGGCGGTCCACATCTAAGGGTCTGACAAGGCGTGGTAGCACGACCATGTCCAGACTTAGGATTGGCCACATCTACATCACGCACTCTTTTGTGCTGAAGAAAGAAGAGCCCCCACTTTGTGAGTATTGTGACTCTCGCCTCACCGTGGAACATATCCTCATCGACTGCCCCAGATACCAGGATGTCAGGGAAAAATATTTTAGAGCCACTAATTTAAAAACACTATTCAATAATGTCGACCCTGGGAAGGTACTGGGCTTTATCCGGGAAGTGGGGTTGTCTACGAAGATCTGATTTATGAATTCTGTAGACATGTACTATTTACATTAGATTTTTACCAAATTATTAAATTTTTACTACCTCTACTATTTTAACTGTGATTAGACCTTGATTTTAATGATTTGACTGTATGGAATTTGGCCTTTGCTGTGTGGAGGGAGAGTGGCCCTTGAGGGACTGCAGGCACGACATGGCCTAAATTGTGCCGATGTGCCCAAAATCACAAATCACAAATCCCACCTGGTAAGGCTGGAAGCTTATATTAGAAATGCATTACTCAGAAGAGAACATCTAGTAGCTGCATTCTTCGATATAGAAAAGGCCTATGACACAACCTGGAAACATGGCATTCTACGTGACCTGGAGCTTATGGGGCTTAAAGGACACCTTCCCCGTTTTGTGGGGGAATTCCTGAAAGACCCAAAATTTCAGGTTCGAGTGGGCAACTCCGCTTCTGACACTCATGACCAGGAAATGGGTGTACCCCAGGGCAGCATTCTGTCAGTCACCCTGTTCAACATTAAAATAAATAGCATCATAAACGCTCTGTCCCCTGGCATAGAGTGCTCTTTGTATGTTGATGACCTTGTCATTTTTACTTATGGGAAAAACATGAACACCTTAGAAAGAAAATTACAGTTATGTTTAAACAAAATTCAAAATTGGGCAAACGATAATGGTTTTAAATTTTCGGTACTCCAAAACAGTTAGTATGCATTTTTGTAATTTAAGGGGACTCCACCCAGACCCTGAACTATTTATACACAAAAAGAAGATCCCTGTCATGAAAACTACAAATTTTTTAGGCTCACCCTAGATTCCAAATTTAATTTTCTCCCCCACATTAAGGAACTTAAGAAGAAATGCTAAAAGTCATTAAAAATACTTAGAGTACTCAGCCATACGGACTGGGGAGCTGACAGAGATACCTTGCTGCTGCTATATCGGAGTCTAATTCGATCCAAGCTAGACTATGGATCCATAATATATGAAGCAGCAAGGAAGTCGTACCTAAAAATACTGGAACCAATACAAAATGCTGCCCTGCGTTTCTGTCTCGGCGCGTTTCGTACATCACCTATCCCAAATCTCCATGTAGAGGCTGGAGAACTCCCCATGAATATAATTTGAAAAAGCTTGCAATGCAGTATATAGTCAAGCTAAAATCCAACCCCACGAACCCTGCTTTCGACTCCATATTTAACCCCACAGAGGTAGAATTATACAATCGAAGGCCTAACGTCATACAGCCGTTGGGCCTTCGAATGAGAGAACCCATCCAAAATTTAACCCCACCCATTGACCAAATCTCTAAAATAGAAACCCCTCAGAATCCTCCTTGGCTAATGAATAAACCCAAATTAAATTTATCCCTCCTTAATTTGAAAAAAAAAAATACAGACCCAAGAATACTACAAGTCCACTTTAGGGAACTGCAAGAGAGCTACAGAGATTGTGGCACCATCTACACTGACGGATCCAAAATGGATGGAAAGGTCGCGTGTGCCTACTCCTTTCGGAACAAAACAATCTCCCGTAGACTCCCCGATGGCTGCTCCATCTTTACGGTCGAATGGCATGCAATATCGCTTGCACTTATGGCCGTCAAAGCATCAGAAAGAGAAAATTTATAATCTGCTCCGACTCCAAATCTGCATTGCAAGCTTTGGGGCGGATGAAGACTGGCATTCTATTGGTACATGTGGGCATTGAGGGAAACGAGGCCGCAGACAGAGAAGCAAAGAGAGCCCTAAATCATGCGGTGTCAGGAACCCAAATTCCCTGCTCGGACCTGAGACAAAGTATTGCCTCTGCCACCTATCGAGAGTGGCAGAACCGATGTGAGGCTGAGATTCACAATAAAACCCAGGCAGATTGTGGCGGATGTCAGGTGGCGGCCCACATCTAAGGGTCTGACAAGGCGTGGTAGCACTCTTTTGTGCTGAAGAGAGAGGAGCCCCCACTTTGTGAGTACTGTGACTCTCGCCTCACCGTGGAACATATCCTCGTTGATTGCCCCAGATACCAGGATGTCGGAGAAATTTTTTAGACCATGCATTCCCCATAAAGTACTGATGCAGATGCTGAGATATTCTCCCATAAAACATGGTGCAATATTTATTCAAATGTTCACACATTGTCACATGGGCATAGACAGAATCCTCCCCCCTGTCATATATATATATATATATATATATATATATATATATATATATATATATGTGTGTGTGTGTGTGTGTGTGTGTGTGCATAATTAATCTTTGTTAAATTCTGATGTTTATTGTACCCTAGAATAGGTTATTTCTGGAGTTAGTGGAAAAACTGTAGATAGACAAAGGGGTTTGAGATATGTACAGTGCATTATCCTGCTATTAAAAAGATTTAGTTCAAAGACCCTATTTTCTATTCTTACTTGCTTAGGAATTAGATCCTCCTGCACCATTTGGCGCATTGGGCAGCTATCTGTCTCCACACTGGCAATGTCTGAAACTTCTTCCCATCTGATATCCACTGCTTTGAGGTCCTCCATGAAAGTGTGGTGCCAAGTTATACTAGGATGTCCCTGTTTGCACTTTTCTCATATTGCCCTCCATGTCATCGCAACTCTTAGTATGCGTAATTCATTTTGTCGGATAACATTTCCCATAAACTTCTGTCACAACCCCACTAAGTAGTCGACTCCCAGCTTGGAATAGGATTTCCTTGATTGAGACCCGATCTCTACAACTGACTCCTAAAATCCATCTTAGCCATCTTTGTTGACCCACAATTAGTCTTTTTTCAATTTTGGCAGATGACTTCCATGCTGTTCACTGCACTTTGTTATTAGAGCCCAGTGCTGGTTGAAATTTGTAACTTCTCTTGGCTACGCTCTTGAAATTTGGTGACTAGTTTGCTTTAGATTTTATATCGAAAGGGGAAGTTTTATCTTCAAAACCATCCCTTGGGGGATTTTATACAACTCAAAACCTCTTTAGCTATGGTCATAGAATTTGGTGACTGTAGTTTGCTTTAGAATAATATTGAAGATGGGGCTTTCAACCTCAAAACTATCTGTAGGGGGATTTTAAACTCAAAACTATGTGGAGAGGTTTTAAACTTAAAGATGGGGCTTTCAACCTCAAAACTATCTGTAGGGGGATTTTAAACTCAAAACTATGTGGAGAGGTTTTAAACTTAAAGATGGGGCTTTCAACCTCAAAACTATCTGTAGGGGGATTTTAAACTCAAAACTATGTGGAGAGGTTTTAAACTTAAAGCCCTCTGGAAGAAGGGGGTTTAAACTAAAACCCCCCTTAGCTATGTTAATAGAATTATGAGTGTGTAATGTGCTTTTTTTTATATATTGAAGATGTGCTTTTTAGCTTCAAAGCCTGTTGGAGGGGGTTTTTAAACACATAACCCTCTGGATGGGGTTTTAACTTAAAGCCCTCAGGAACGTTTTTTTTAACACAAAACCCCTGTTGGCTAAGCTCATAAAATCTGGTGACTGATGTATATTTTCTATTATTAAAGAGCGGGTTTAATTGTAAAAAAATTATGTTGTATAAAAGAGGGGGCTTAACCACAAAATGGCCTGGAAGGAGATTTTAAACTCAAAACCCCCTTGGCTGCGCTGGGGCAAGTGAAGGGTTAGTATTAAAATCTCACCTAAAATATACAAAATAAAAGCAAAAAATTCCCCCCCCCCCCCCCCTTTTTGTGTGTATGGGTTTTTTTTTTTTTTTCGAATTAATTAATTCTTTGTAAAATTTACCATTTAAAGCCCAGTGTTCCATCTTTGGGACTCGGGGCAACTAGCAATGCTATGGTATTTTTCTTTTAACTGATTGTCAGTAATACTTTTTTTTGTATATGTCTGCTCCATGCAAGAATAAGACAGATTCTTTCTTTTTTAAATATGTTATGAATATGAATATTATTTGTTATGAATTATTAAAAATTTTGATTGTCATTAATGGTGCTCCATTAGTCATCCCATCTCTGCCTGTGGTCCCTTCTGGGGCATAGGCCACCAACCAGCTTCCTCCAGGCATTTCAGTTCTGGGCGAGTCTGTCCCCATGTCTTGCCCATCTGCTCCGTTAGTATAGACACTTTTATTTTGTAAAATTTAACCTCTGGTTTTCTTAACATGACTTCACTTTCTCAAATAAGTCTGATTGTCTTTTTTTTCAAAGGAGTGACTCAAGGATAATATTAATTAGAATTTTAACAATTATAAAAAAAATATGTATGTTTAGTTTATTATATTATTTGAACACAATTTTTTTATATTAATTTCTAGCTCACTACTTCAGAATGACTCTTATTAACAATCATAAATTTAATCTAATTGTTCTATAGTTTAAAAGCATTTACATTTGTTTGTTTCTAAATAGGAAGTGTTTGAAGTTATTGAAGATGGTGAAACAAGACAAAGAACTGAAAAAGAACAGCAATGCCAATTATGTGATGAAACCCAAAGTTGTGGATCTTTACCTACTGAAGAGCTCCTCTCAACTGTTTCATGGAGTAGCCCAGAAGAAAAAAAAATATTTGAAGAACAGTTAAACCTGCTGCAGGAACAGCTGATGATTGTCATGATAGAAAATCAAACATTAAGTAAATAAAATGTTTTTTTTTTAATTTTAATTATTTTATTAGCTACTGGGTTTTTGATATTTTGGATTTTTGGCACAGAAGAAAGAAGGTAGCCAAAATTAAGATATTAATATTCATTGGATGAAGAAAATAAAATTATCAAAATAAAAGAAAAAAATTAAATTAATTAACCTTTTAAAAATTTAGCTTTCACATAATTATCTTCTTATCTTATGAAATACAGACGTTACTTAAAAATGAAGATGAAAGCTTAACTCTGTTGTAGAATTGTTAACATTTCTTAGTATACTTTGAAATCACATTTATTAAATTTGTCACTGTGCATTAATGGAATATTTTTTTTTTTGTAGAGAGTGAATTAAATGCAAATGGTAATAGAAGAGAAATAGAAAAATTAAAATGTGAATTGACATGTGAACAACAGAAATGTGAAGCTTTGAAAAAAAAACTGGAACAAGTTATGAAACAAAAGTATGTGCTTTACATGACTTTACAATATTTTAATTAATATTATTCAGCTTGATCAAAGTAGATGTTGCATGACAATATTTCTTTCACTAATGTACAGTCTTCACAAAATATCATCCTATAGGTTATTGCATTGAACAAGTAAATAAGAATTGATAGTTTAGATCAGTGATTCCCAAAGTGGTCTACTTAAAGAACTTAATTTTGTCTACGTGTAACAAATGTTTAACAAAAAGAAATGTAGAAAGTACAGCGTTGATTATTTGAAATTGGCATTCATTCCCTCCTTGTCAAACAAGCAGTTGCTAAGTGTCTGATTTATGACGATATGAAACCAATTACGCTGGAGGATCATTTGAGGCTACGTCACACTGACAAAATAGAATCAAATTAGAAAAACTTTTGAACACTCAAAGATAAAGAATAGAACCACAAAATTACTCTTCGGCATAATATAGAGAAGATGATGGTATGTGAGAGTCTTACCATATCTCTTTACTTTTATAGCAAAATACGGAAAACACTATAGATAAAACATTGGTTTTACCAGCCGTTGTAGTTTTAAAAACTGTTTTATACAAACCTACTTCTGATATTATTTAAAGAATTTCTTTAGCAACAATACAGTTCAAGGGCACATCGGTGGCATGATTTATAACAGGGCCGGTCCTACAGATTATTAGGCCCTATGCGAAACGGATTGCGCGGGGCCTAGTTTGGATAGGGATAAGGATAACAAGTGAAAATAAAGATTTTTGTTGTTAGAAAATAAATACGTCTTTGCATTTTGTTCATACTTTACTAAGTACAAAATCACGGTCAAATTAAATTACGAGCCATCTACAATCAGCCGATAAACTTTCAAATTTGCTTTTTGACTTTCGACTAGCAAAATATCGCTTTTGATTTTTAAAAGAGATCGAGATAGATTTAGATCTATATTAACATGCCACTGACTATTACAGTAAATAAGTATATGAACTTATGTTTTGGTTAAAATTCGCCTTATTATTTTTATTAAATGAAAGTTGACATGCCGTTTTTTTTAATCGCAAGTAGGATTGGCGTTTTCCATATTGAATGGCACCCTAAAATGACAATTTTGTCTATTTTTAAGGACGTTTTTATGATTTTTCAGGATATTTTAATAATTTTAGATTTCCAGGAGCTCCTGGAAAATCAGGAGGCAGGGAAACCCTTGTTAAGTTAAAATGGTTTAATTTAATAATTTACAACTCCTAGTGTTAGCACAGGGCCTATGGAAGTGCAGGGCCCACTGCGGCTGCATAGGTTGCAGTGTGCTAAGGCCGGCCCTGATTTATAAAATTAAAAAGCTTCTTATAATTCTCAGTTAACGACATATTTACAGTTTGGGATCAGCAGCGTTGCAGGCTCTGACAGGGTGTAGTGCTGCTTGCTGCAAACTGCCTAAGGGTCTCCGGATCCTAATTTCTCCTCATGACCTCTGAAAGCTTTCTTATATTTGGGTATAGTTGCAAGGTAGCAGAGGTTTGAATTCAGGTGGGTAGCAAGCCAAGGCTAATGAGCTCTTCCTGCTCAAAGCTTACTGGTTTAGAAGCCAGTTACTCACCTTTGACCCATCTGCCTTAGTGACAGAGTTTCGCGGACTCAATATTTGTGCCACTCGTGAAAGATCAAGAAATACACGAGAAACTGCTCTTTGCGAAAACTTTTACAATAATACTTAAGGCAAATTAATAAATAAATTATAATTTAATGTTTGAAGGACTACTTCATAGAACAACAAATTCCTATATATCCGTAGCAACGGATGATAAACCAGAAAAAAAATTTCCAGTGTGTTTGATGATTCAAGCAATGCCTATTTGTTGTTACTTTAATTGGTTTAAATTTGAAATTTGATCAATAAAAAATATTTGTTTTTATATTTAAGGTCAAAGGGCCATGTGTTTTCATTTAATTCAAACAAATTTTGTCACACCTTATTTGAATCCAAGCACCAAAATTTATTTCAGACAGGATCTTGTTAGCTTTTTTATAGATGTTTGTCTCAAACAACTGCACAAATGGGGTTTGTTTTTGCCAATGATTTTACCAGCAGCATTTAGGATTCTATAAAGTTTATTTTTATTTTTAATGCTCAGATTGCCATACTAGGCAGTGATATTGAAACTTAAAATATTGCAGATGTGAGCGTGATAAAATATAGCCAAGGCCTTTTCGCTAACATTAAACGAGGAAAGTTTTCTTAGTAATCGTAATCTTTGCTGCCCTTTTTTGCTGATATAATCAGTATTTGCAGTAAAATTTAGTTTATTGTCTATGATAGTACTAAGGTATTTAAAGGTTTGCACAATTTCAATAGTCTCTCCAGCTACAGAAACAATATCATTTTCCTTCTTGTCCCTACGAAAATCAATTATCATTTCTTTGGGGTTTTTTTACATTTAATAATAAAAAAATATCTTTGCAGTATTTTTCAATGTGTTCTATTTCTTTGAAATACTCATTTACGTCTGAGCTCTCTGAGAGCAGGGCAAGAAGAGCCGCATCATCAGCCAATTTTGTGAAGGAGCAACAAGAACTATCGAATTGAAAATCATTGGTGTACAAAATGAACCACAATGGCGATGTCACAGTCCCTGTGTTAACTATGCGTTCATTAGATATAACATTGTTTACCCTAACCCTTTGAGCTCTCTGGGTCGAAAATTCATTAGCACATAGTATTATGTATGGACTAATTTGCAACGCTTTCATCTTTTCAATGAGTAAATGAAGTTGTATAGTGTTAAAAGCTGATGAGAAATCAATAAAGAAAAATCTTACATAAGTGTTCGGTAAGTCCAGATGTTTGTAGACACAATTTAAAATATTTAGGATGGCATCATCTACACCTTTACCCTTTTGGTAAGCAAATTGTAAAGGGTCTAACTTATTACAAAGATCATTCAGAAGAAACATTTTAACCAATTTTTCTAAACATTTAGACACAATGGAAGTAAGGGAAACAGGTCTATAGTCATTCATTTCCTTCGGTTTGGAAACCTTTGGCACAGGTTATAGAGGACTTCCACACAGGTGGTATCTCATGGTTTAGTAATGAAGTAGAAAAAATATCTTGGAAAGGTTCAGCTAGTTGTTCAGCACATTCTTTTAAAATTCGCCCTTTTATTCCATCAGGCCCACCAACTTTCATTGGGTTGACGTTTTGGAAAATGTTACAAACTTGCTCTTTAGTAATCGCTAATTCTGAACAATTGTTAACATTAACATCCTCAAGGGCTTTGAGTCTTAGATAATTAAAATCTTTCGTGTCGAAGCGACAATAGAAATCATAATGTTTTTTCGTCTCTTGTAGCAAGATTATTTTAAATTTTGACTTGTGCTCCTGCCATTTTGTTCATGATGCCCCACGCCTGTCTCATGTCACTCGTATTAATTGAGTCTTCCAGCTTGGTGCGGTAGTTTCTCCTCCCTTCCTCAAGAACGACGTTGAGATTTCGTTGAGCACGTTTCTTTGTCTGTCCATCGCCACTCATATATGCTCTTTTCTTTTTGATTATTTCCCGTTTTATTTTTGCAGTGACCCATGGTTTATTGTTAGGGTATATCTTGATGCTCTTAGTACTGACACACATGTTTTCACAGAATTTGATGTAATTTGTCACTGCGTCGAGCCATTCTCCCAGATTTGAAGTGGTCTCTTGAAACAAATTCCAGTCAGTGCAGTCTAGACAACCCTGTAGTTTGAGAATATTGTCTTGAGTCCATTCTTGTACGTTTTTTTGAATGATTTTTCCTTCTTTGTACACAATGGACATGAAAATAGGAAGTATGGTTTATCACCTGAAAAATATGCATTTCCCCAGCAAAAGCAAAAAAAAAAAAATAAAATAATAAAAAGTTGTTGGTAATCATCTAGAGTAGTTTATGCGCAATATTTGATAATGGTTTGACATAGAAAAGAAAATGAAGTATCAAAATCTTCTTTAGTTTAGGGAGAATAAGGACGACTACTTATATTTGTACCGCTAACGTATATTTGTTATTATATTTAAGGTCAAAGGGCCATGTGTTTTCATTTAATTCAAACAAATTTTGTCACACCTTATTTGAATCCAAGCACCAAAATTTATTTCAGACAGTCTCTATATTTTGGCATCAATAAACTCGGATTTTAATTCTATATTGATATTAACTAAATTTTAAGATTCCCTCACATGAAATCATTAAGATGTTTTCAAATTATGCATAAATACGAACACTAAAAATAAAAATATGAACACAATTATTCTACCAAAATTAGGTCACTGGGGTAGTGACATCTACACCAACTTGTGTTGAATGTTTGTGTTTTTTGTTTATTCATTTAATAAATTTCTAATACAGATGATCTTTTGTAGTATATTACAGGTTAGGATGGCCATTGTCGCCTAAATAGAGGAATTCTCATTTTATTCTCTCTACATAAATATAGATCTATCTAGTAGGTCTAGATCTAGGCATTTAACTTCATTCAATGTATCAAGCTCACTCCAAACATTTGCCCATGTATTCTCTATAAAAAAAACAACAACCAACAAACAAATATAATATAACATCATTAACATTGATGTCCAAAACTGGCTGAAATAAATTTTTGGTAAGAAAATTGTAATTTAATACAAACACCCCATTCATTTTTTTTATGGAATCAAACAGGTTGGCTTATTTATCAAATAAATCAGCTCCAAAAACAGAATAAATGTTGGCGAGCTCATTAGCATGGACTTAGCCAACCAAAAAAATAAACCCTAGGAAGAGGTAAAGTCATCCTGGTAACATATGAAAAATCAACAACCTGACTTAGAAATTTGAAATTCTTTTTTCTTACATAAAAAGATACCTAAATGGAAAGAAATTGGGCCAGAATCATTGGAAAATGGACATGCACATTATACAGCATGCTAGTTTCATATTAAATATAAAAATGTAATGACCACGAAAACAGCGAATGGTACGGATTCATGTAATGTCCAGAATAAAACTACTCTAGATTCTACTATAGATCAGTGAGTCAATGCCATGCAATGGATTATTCTTATTAGATCTACCACAAGATATACATTTTTTTTTTTTTTTTTTGCGGGCTGACGCGCAAAGACTTAAATAATAACTAGATCTAGATCTTGCTTATGCAAATAAACCAGAGTTCCTTTCAATGTGTAGTTTATTTCTAGACTAGTCTTCAAACTGATTTAGAATTAAGATCTAGAGAGAACAAATCTAGATTAAAGTAGATCTAGTTATCGATCTAGATTTAGTATACTGAGTCGTCCTAGTAGCTCTAAGATCTAGATAATCTAGAGCTAGACCTAATCAAAAGCAGCAATTTCTGCCATCTTACAAAGATCCTTTACAAGAGTTGTGATGACACGGAGGCAATACAAGGAGAGCGCAAACAGGGATGTCATAGTTTGATGTTCCTACATATTACGTGTTCTACTATTTTACTTGTGATACTGGTTATATTGGTCTGTAATTTCCTAGATCATTATCTCCGTTTTAAATACAGTGGGCCATCTAGCACCTACCAAAACAAAGGTAACATTTCAAGAAGTTTAATGTGGCATCTTTTAGAAATTTTCACTGTAAATAGAAGATTAAAATTTCTTTAATTTATCTGTAGTATTAAATTTTATTAGGAGAGCACATGTCAGTCAGAATTTATCATCTAAAAACAAAAATCTTGTTGATGCACAAATTGCTGGACCTAGTCAAACAGGTAAAAACTTTAAAAACTTTTTTTTAAATATGGTTTCATTTTCAATTTTTGTCACCTTTTAAAATATCTTACTGAAATTGTAATTAGTTTTTTCACCATTGTTCTGTTTGATCAAACACTAACAGATTCAAATTTATTATTATTAGAATCTAATAATTATTATCTACATGGTATTTCTAAACTATATAGAGTAGACAATTTATGATCTCTATCACACATTAGTGCGTCCCGAGACATGACGTTAAACTGCGCTCCTCTTTCCTTAGCACTTTTGGAGCTCAAAAGTGCCCTACTTCTTTTCTATCATTGTGTCTACCTCCTCTTTTCCTCAGTCTGCCTTCATTGATCATCACTCTGCTTATCTCTAAAATCTCACTACGTCCTAGACCAGTCCGTTTGCCGTGGACTGCGACGGGTAAGGGTGGATAAAGAGATCCTGGTGTTTTAGTGGTGGTTATCTGAGGATAAACCACAACACAATACTTTGGCTCCAAGTTCCCCTAGACCTGAGGCCCAGATGGCCCTCTCTGGGTCAACCGGCTGGTCATGCCGAGCTGTGGCTGGAGGGTCAATCAGGGAGCTGCTGTATCGGGCACATGTCCGATGCAGTAGCTGACTGAGTATAGCACCTGTGTAACCCTGGCGGGCTCATTCTGGACATCCGAATGACCCGTCCCCTTGTTGAACTCGATGGCGGGTGGGGAGCACAGGTGCCGAACTAACGAGAATATATATATATGGATTAAAAAAAAAACAAATAAACTACTTGCCCCAGACTTGTGGCAAGAGACGCCGTATTGAGGCAAAAAGGAGGAGGCCACAAAAAGCTGTGCTACCTGGCCATCATTTTTGGTGGTCAGGTGCACAGAGGAGGGGAAAAGTCTGACAAAGATGAACCCTTTTGTCATCTACAAGGGACTTAAATCAGTAGTGGGAGAGCCCAAGAGTGTGTCTAAGCTACACAAATCAATGGAACTTCTTGTAGAAGTAGATGGCAAGACACACTCTGATGGGCTTTTAAGATGCAGAAGACTCTGTGATCTCCAAGTGGAAGTCATGCCACACAAGAGTCTGAACACCAGCAGAGGTGTAATCAGCTCTAGGGACCTACTGGAATGTTCCGAAAAGGAAATAGTGGAGAGCATTGAAGGAGTCACCCATGCCCGGCGCATTACCAGGCGCAGGGATGGTGAGGAGGTCAAAACCACCACTATTATCCTCACATTCGGAACTAGGTCACCGCCAGAGTATGTGAAGGCAGGATACCTACGAGTTCCAGTGAGGCCCTACATACCTAACCCCATGAGGTGCTTCAAGTGCCAGGGTTATGGACACGGCGCGGCAGTCTGCAAGATGAACACTGTGTGTGCCAGATGTGCTGGAGAGGGTCATGAGGACAAGGGCTGCACAGCCCAGTTCAAATGCCCAAACTGTCACGCTGGCCACTCAGCCTACTCCAAGGACTGCCCTGTGTGGAAACAGGAGGTTGCCGTGCAGGAGTACAAGGCAAGAAATGGATGTACCTTCAGCCAGGCGAAATCGGCTGTATTGCCCCTACCCAAGGGCCAATTCGGCTTGACAAAGACCTATGCCCAGGCTGTTGCTAAGATAGGAAGATCCATAGCCACACAGACGGACACATTGACCCCACCACCCCTTCCTCCTCCTCCAACTCAGAAGAAAACACCGCCAAAGAACACACCTCTGAAGAAACAAGAAAGCCCTGTTGTCATGCTAAAGAACAGGTTCTCTGTGCTCGCTGATGAGAGCATGGAGACTGAGCAGCATGTCAAAACCAATACTCCGGGAGAACCCGGAGACATCATGTCTGACACAGGTTCTCCTCAGAGAACCCAGCCAGACACCCCAACCTCTACCGAATTAGAGGTTGACCAACTCCCTAAGGGGAGAAATCAAAGCGGAGAGGATGCCTGAGGTGAGCGAGGAGGAAATAACCTCCGCTCTAACCAGGGGATCTCCCCTCACCAGAGAGAAAGACTTCCCCCAAAAGGGGGTTGTCCTCCTCTCCATCCAAACCCAAGAATAAAAATACCAAGGTCACTGGAATAAAGAGAAACCCCTGCAGGGGCCTCCCAAGGCCAAATAGCTCCAAGTAGGTCATCTAGAATAAGCCATGGATTCCATAATTGTACAGTGGAATTGTAGAGGCCTCAAGGCCAATTATGAGGAAATGCAGCTACTGATGGACTCTGAGACTTGCAAAAGTGCTATTTGCGATAGGAAAAAACGACTGGTTGCATTTATAAGGAATCCTTCCCAGGAAAACCTAAAGCTATTCAGGATATCTAGAGCAAAGGCTAGACAAACCAGCCAAAAGGAATTCCTGGAGAAGTTTTGTCGGCAGTCTGGATGCCAAAACTTCTGCTAGAGCGGTTTGGAAGGCAGTAAGGCGAATCAAAGGGAAAGAATCAAATGCAAATGTTTTGTGGGGGAATTCCTGAAAGACCGAAAATTTCAGGTTCGAGTGGGCAACTCCGCTTCTGACACTCATGACCAGGAAATGGGTGTACCCCAGGGCAGCATTCTGTCAGTCACCCTGTTCAACATTAAAATAAGTAGCATCATAAATGCTCTGTCCCCTGGCATAGAGTGCTCTTTGTATGTTGATGACTTTGTCATTTTTACTTATGGGAAAAACATGAACACCTTAGAAAGAAAATTACAGTTATGTTTAAACAAAATTCAAAATTGGGCAAACGATAATGGTTTTAAATTTTCGGTACTCCAAAACAGTTAGTATGCATTTTTGTAATTTAAGGGGACTCCACCCAGACCCTGAACTATTTATACACAAAAAGAAGATCCCTGTCATGAAAACTACAAATTTTTTAGGCTCACCCTAGATTCCAAATTTAATTTTCTCCCCCACATTAAGGAACTTAAGAAGAAATGCCAAAAGTCATTAAAAATACTTAGAGTACTCAGCCATACGGACTGGGGAGCTGACAGAGATACCTTGCTGCTGCTATATCGGAGTCTAATTCGATTCAAGCTAGACTATGGATCCATAATATATGGAGCAGCAAGGAAGTCGTACCTAAAAATACTGGAGCCAATACAAAATGCTGCCCTGCGTCTCTGTCTCGGCGCGTTTCGTACATCACCTATCCCAAATCTCCATGTGGAGGCTGGAGAACTCCCCATGAGTATAATTTGAAAAAGCTTGCAATGCAGTATATAGTCAAGCTAAAATCCAACCCCACGAACCCTGCTTTCGACTCCATATTTAACCCCACAGAGGTAGAATTATACAATCGAAGGCCTAACGTCATACAGCCGTTGGGCCTTCGAATGAGAGAACCCATCCAAAATTTAACCCCACCCATTGACCAAATCTCTAAAATAGAAACCCCTCAGAATCCTCCTTGGCTAATGAATAAACCCAAATTAAATTTATCCCTCCTTAATTTGAAAAAAAAAAATACAGACCCAAGAATACTACAAGTCCACTTTAGGGAACTGCAAAAGAGCTACAGAGATTGTGGCACCATCTACACTGACGGATCCAAAATGGATGGAAAGGTCGCGTGTGCCTGCTCCTTTCGGAACAAAACAATCTCCCGTAGACTCCCCGATGGCTGCTCCATCTTTACGGTCGAATGGCATGCAATATCGCTTGTACTTATGGCCGTCAAAGCATCAGAAAGAGAAAATTTATAATCTGCTCCGACTCCAAATCTGCATTGCAAGCTTTGGGGCGGATGAAGACTGGCATTCCATTGGTACATAAGAGCCTGAAGCTGTTGGACCAAATCACAGCTGACCATAGGGATGTCACCTTCATCTGGGTCCCCTCCCATGTGGGCATTGAGGGAAACGAGGCCGCAGACAGAGAAGCAAAGAGAGCCCTAAATCATGCGGTGTCAGGAACCCAAATTCCCTGCTCGGACCTGAGACAAAGTATTGCCTCTGCCACCTATCGAGAGTGGCAGAACCGATGGGAGGCTGAGATTCACAATAAACTCAGGCAGATTGTGGCGGATGTCAGGTGGCGGCCCACATCTAAGAGTCTGACAAGGCGTGGTAGCGCGACCATGTCCAGACTTAGGATTGGCCACACATACATCACGCACTCTTTTGTGCTGAAGAAAGAAGAGCCCCCACTTTGTGAGTATTGTGACTCTCGCCTCACCGTGGGACATATCCTCATCGACTGCCCCAGATACCAGGATGTCAGGGAGAAATATTTTAGAGCCACTAATTTAAAAACACTATTCAATAATGTCGACCCTGGGAAGGTATCCGGGAAGTGGGGTTGTCTACGAATATCTGATTTTAGAATTTGTGAACATGTATTATTTACATTAGATTTTTACCAAATTATTACATTTTTACTACCTTTACTATTTTAACTATGAATAGACCTTGATTGTAATGATTTAACTATATAGAATTTAGCCCTTGTTATCTAGAGAGAGAGCCGTCCTTAGGGGAATGCAGGCACGACATGGCCTAAAATTGTGCCGATGTGCCTAAAACCAAAACCAAACCAATCATTCATTTTTTTTATTTGAGAGCTTAAAACGGTAGGATTTTAGCATCTAAAGCACTCCATTAAAAAGGAGTTTGTTAAAGATGATTTTATGGTTATCAAGTTGTATTTGATTTGAAATGACATAAGTCTTGTGTGATAATGTTTTGTTACTTGAGCCTAAAATAAATAGAAATATTTTTTTTAACAATAGAAATAATTTACATCAGCCTAAAATAAATTAAAAAAACTAAAATACAAAAAAATACTTGATTTAAAATAAAAAAGAAATACCAATAAATAACATGACCCTAAAACAAATAGCAAAAATCACAAACAGCAGGATTCAAAACAAATTATTTCACATTACTGGCCAAAGGAATAGTGTTTCATGGAGTTTTATACAAATATTTTTATAAAGATAAGGAAACATTTATTGATGTCATTATATTTCTAGTTACACAAGATCAGAACCAGACAAAAAGATTTTATGAAGTTGTATTTGAATACCTGCTTAGTGTATGTTATAATTTTCTTGATGATTTTACTGAAGAGGTAGAAGAAACTAGAACAAAAGATAGTGAAGGTGATCCTCTGGCAGTTAAAACGTAAGTAGATGCTTGATATATACAAGTTAACATTCTGTTATGTTTTCATTTCTTTAACTTTAAACAAGATTAGATTATTCCACTAATTGTTGTGAAGTCTTGACTTAATCTGCACAAATCATTCACTGATCCCCAAAACAGAAATATTTGCAGTGTCCCGAAACATGACGTTAAACTGCGCTCCTCTTTCCTTAGCACTTTTGGAGCTCAAAATTGCCCTACTTCTTTTCTATCATTGTGTTTGCCTCCTCTATCTCAGTCTGCCTTCATTACCCATCACTATGTCTCCTTATCTTTAAAATCTCCCTACGTCTTAGACCAGTGGACCGTGGACTGCGATGGGTATGGGGGGATAAAGAGATCCTGGTTTTTGAGTAGGCGTCTATCTGAGGATAAACTACCACAATACAGTACTTTGGCTCTAAGTTCCTCTAAACCTGGGGCCCAGATGGCCAGCTCTGGGTCAACCGGCTGGTCATGCTGCGCTATCAGCATAGGTCATTGACCTATGCAGAAGGGCAGTGGCTGGAGGGTCAGTCAGGGAGCAGCTGTATCTGACAGTGTCTGGCCCTGTAAATCTACATAGTAGATTACTTGTTCTCTTTCCATGACTTCTTGGTCACAATGGGAAGCGTGGTCGAGAGGCCAAGTGCGCTTGAACTTGGCTTGGCTACCTAGAAGAAGGCTCGAGGTTCGACACCCGACTCGGGCAGAGTTGTGTGAACTGAGCGCCCAAAGGCAGCACGGAAAACCAACTCCTAGATACCCCTTCCCCCCCCCCCCCACCTGTCCATAAATGAGATTGGGCCAAAAGCGCTCTGAGCATGCTATAAGCATGAAAGTAGCGCTATATAAAAGCTATAATAATAATAAAAAATAATGGTTAAGTCCGGCGCTGCTATTTAGTGTTTGTAAAATATTTGCTTGTAAAATGTTTTACATGTTTCGGATGTTCCTTCAGAGTGGACGATAGTTTACTTTCTAGTCCAAACCTCCTGGAGGACGAAGGGGGATGGGAGCGGACAGGGTTTGACAGTCCAGCGTGCAGCCACCCGTATCGGCATGTGAATACTCACTTGTTCTCCCCCCCCCCCCCCTGTTTTTCCCTTGGGTGACCATCCGCAGAAATAAGAGAATGATCTTTCCTTTACTTCTTCTTCTCGTCTAAACTCTTGAACAAAGAAGAGAATTATATATATAGATACACTATATTGTTTATTTACGATAGAAAATCCTTTCCTTTTTTTAACCTCTGGTAAACTTCAATGACCCCCCCCCCCCCCCCCCCCCCCCCCAAACATACTTTTTTAGCCCATGAAGTATTGTATGTTTCAATGAATTGAAATGGCTTACTGACTTTCTATCTCACTCTCTTCTTGGAAACCACTTTTTGTTTATTTTTTACCCTCTGACATAGACTTTTGAATTGTTATTTTGAACAATGTTTTTATAAATTTCAGAAGTTACTGTCTTGAGAAAACTATATTTAATTAGATACTTTACTTAAAAATTTACTTTTTTTTTTTTCAGATTGAAAGAAAATGTCAAAAGATTTGGTAAGAATCATATTTATTTATTTGTTTAGAAGGCACTTTTGTCAGCATACGATGCGAAATTAACTTGTTTTTCCTTTAGTTTTGAGTTTATGTAGATGTGAAGTGATTAAAGTGGGTTTTTCAGGTTTAACTAGGGGATGATGTACTTAACTGGGTCCCCCCACCTCGACAAGCGAGTGTATATAAATAACAACAAACTAAGTTACATAGTAGACGAGGTGTAAATAAGTGGTCAATAATTGTTGAACAATAACAATATTTAATACTAAATACTAATAGTTAATATCCAGATTATGTACAAATATGAATAATGCATTAGTAACTATACAAAGTAACACAACTCATGCATGCACATGTACTCTAGTACATCAAGGCTCAACCTAATCAAGGCTGCTAACATCTAATTAATGCTGCTAACACCAAATCAAGGCCTGCGCTAGCGATCCTGCTAAATCAAAGAACCTTGTGATGACACGCTTACCAAAGTGTCAAACCTGATTGATGCATATAAGTACTTTCTCATTATTTTTTTTTTACACATTTCTTCTATTATTGCTAGCAAGCTCTTCTACACATTTGCCATCAAAAAAGGGCTTTATTTCACTAGTTAAAATGTGAGCAACTCTGTAGCTTACCCTTACCGCCATCTCATTTTCTTGTTCCTTCACTAGACATTACTAGACATTTATTTTCATCCAAGAGATCTGTTGAAATTTGCTTAATCTTGAATTTTACAAGTTTGTTTTCTAATATATTTGTAAGTGTTCTTTTCATTCATTTCTTATTTATTCAAAATTGACATTAATCTGTTGATTTGTTTAAGCATTCTAGTTTCACATCTTTTAAATGTCTAGAGCTGAGCTCTATTAGTTTTCCAGAATGTAAGCATGATTTTAAAAAGACATAGTGTATCAAACTACTTGATTTAGACAGTTTTTTTTCCCCCCAAATCTAGCTCTCATTGTATAGAGCTCTCTTTATATTTTTACTTAGTAGCGCAAAAGAGTTTCATTTTCATCAGGCATGTCAAACTCGTTACGGTGAATGGGCCGCATTAAAAACTTACTATGTCCTTAGGGGCGCAGCCAAAAATCAGTTGTAAAACAGTTTAGTAGTTTTATGTAAATTAAAAACAATACAATAGAATACAATAATTAATGGTATACATGTCCCTTATTTAGCTAAATTTGGTAGTACAATTTAGTAATTAATAATTGCGCATTTTTTTCTTTGTCTTAATGCTTGGCATCTTTCTGGGATACAAGTTTATTAATATCGGGTTGAAGTTTGTTACTGACACTATCATCACTGACAACAAATTTTAATGAGATAATCTCGAATGGTGAGGTGATTTGTAGCTTTCATTATAGAAAAGAACTGCTCACAGAGATCAGTGCTTGCAAAAATAGCTAGAATTCTGGCTGCAAATTTCCGCAATTCAACGTACCGTTTAGGTAAATAACTAAATTTTGGCGAGACATTTCTTTATACATCGCTTTCAACAAAGAATCTGACTGCTATTCTATCAGCATTAGTTGCACATTACCAGCAGCATTTTCAGAAGCAAATGAAAATGGAGAAATAAACAACAAAAATTCTTGCTCGTATGAAAGGAAGTCACGAAAAAGGCCAGTGGAAGCATCTATTAATGATTCCAGGTGTAAGACATATTTACCAAATGTTGTAGCCGTATTTAATCTTTTTAGTTCCTGACACGTTGAGAAGTAAACAAGATTTTCTCTTCATATTTGGTTTATCCACAGTCGTAATTTTGCTTGAAAGCACTTCACATAATTACAGGCAGTTGTAACAATTTAGTCTTTACTTTGAAGTTTCAAATTCAAGTCTTGCAGGTGACCAGTGAGATCAATTGCAAATGCCAAATCCTGAACCTATTCGTCAGTATGGAAATGTTCAACAGGTTCACCTTTCATGTTCAGAAACAATACAGTTTCTTCACGCAGTACAACATCTCTTCATTTCTTTATGACAGGAGAGCCAACAAATTTCGTGTCCAATGTCATTCAGAAACTTTGAAAATTAGCGATGATTTAAGCCACAGGCACGAATAAAATTAATAGTGACTGAAACCAGTCTTATGACATGTTGATATTGTAATTGTTTTTGCATTATGTTTCTTGGTGAATGATGCACTGAAAATGAGCAAATTTAAAATTAGCATTAGTCTCTTTTATTTTTGCAAGTAGCTTTGCATCAAAACCATTTCATAATGGTTAGTGCGCAATCTGTTGTTAGACTAGCTAGCTTTACCAAAGGTAAATTGTACTGCAATATCACCTGTTATTTCTTAAACACTTCCTCGCTTGTTGTGGCATTATGTATAGAACAAAGGTCAAGTAGCTCCTCATGCATCTCAAAATTCCTGTCACAAGCTCTTATGAATATAGCCAACTGTGCTACACCCGTTACATCAGTTGACTCATCGAAAGCCAATGTAAATAATTGAAAATCTATTTCGTTCTAGTTAACGCTATTAATTTGAATACTTTCACCTTTTCTGGACAAATTACTTCGGCAACTTTAACGATACACTCCTTCATGATATCCTTTCACTAAATGATTTGCTATGGCTTGCAATTAAGTTTGAAAATATAGCTGGCTTTCACTGCAGACTCAATCTGGATGTTCAGTTTAACAACTACTATCAATTCAAGTAGCTTGTCATCTTTTATTTTCCAGTGTACTAGTTTAACATTATTTTGATAAATTTTGAGGTGGCCACCGGCCGCATGCAAGGTGGTCGCGGGCCGCATGCGCCCCCAAACGCCGTGTTTGACATGCCTGATTTTCATCTTGTTGTAAGGAAATTATCTGGAGCATCAAGCGTCACTGTTTACACTAACTAAAAGAAATGTGAAGTAACAAGGGAACACTATACATCATGCTCGTAGCTGGGGGTTGGGGGGTTGGGTTCAACCCCCCCTTCCCCCGAAATGAAACCTGGGGGGGGGGGGGGGGGGGGGATCAAAATTTAGTGAATGATTTTTTGCTTTGATCTTGTTTATTTTATTTGAAATTTTAATACTAAACCATCACTTGCCCCAGCGCAGCTAAGGGAGGTTTGAGTTTAAAACCCCCTACCAGGGGGTTCTGCATCTATAAAACAAAAACAAAAAAATAAAACAATGCAAACGACAATCCTCAAATTCCGAGAGCATAGCTAAGGAAGATTTTAATTTTAAAACCCCCTCCGAAATCTACGATAATAAGACTATCCATACATAAGTCACCTGAGATGAACTCCTATTGAAAAATCAGAGCAGGAAGGACACAATCCTCCTGTAGTGCTCTGACAAGAAACAGGGCCGTTCGGCATAATGCCTCGTAGCTACCATACAAGACGAGTGACTGCTCAGACACGTCTCCCATTTGTTCTTGGAACTGTGGACACTCGTACAAGATATGCAACACTGTTTTGACACTCTCTCCACAGTGACAGCATCAGGAGTCATAGCTCGGGCAGATTTTATGAGCATAGCCAAGAGGAGCTTTGAGTTTAAAACCCTCTTCCAGTGGGGTTTGCAGCTAAAAATCACCTCTTCCATATAAAAAAAAAAAAAATTACACACTCAAAATTCTATGAGCGTAGCCAAAGGGATTCTTTACTTTAAAACCCCTTTCAGCGGGGTTTGAAGCTCAAAAATACCTCTTCAATATAAAAAGAAGGAAAATTTCACACTCAAAAGGCTATGACCATAGCCCAGTGTTTCCCAAAGTGTGGTAAGCGTACCCCCAGGGGTAAGGAAAGACTTTTGAGGGGATACGCGTTGCACCTCATTAACTATGCTGATTTTTTAAAAATACCCATTTATTACGTTCTGTTAATAAATTAAAGTGTGTTGGGCGGGGGGGGGGGGGGGGGGGGGGGGGGCGAGGGGTACTCAGCATTACAAAAATTACAAAAAGGGGTAAACAGAGGTCAAAAGTTTGGGAAGCACTTCCGTAGCCGAAGGGGGTTTTGAGTTTAAATCCCCTCCAGCGGGGTTTGAAGCTAAAAAATACCTCTTCAATATAAAAAAAAGCAAATTACACCCTAAAAATTGCTATGAGAGTAGCCAAAAGGGTTTTGAGTTTAAACCCCCCTTCAGCAGGGTTTGAAGCTAAAAAATACCTCTTCCATTATATAAAAAAAACCAAATTACACACTCAAAATTCTATGAGCGTAGTCAAGCCAAGGGGGGTTTTGAGTTTAAACCCCCTCCTCCAGAGGGCTTCTTTTTTAAAGTTTAAAACCCCTCCAGATGGCTTTGAGTTTAAATACCCCAATACAGAGAGTTGAGGTTGAAAACCTCTCTTCAATTTTATTCTAAAGCAAACTACGTCACCAAATTCTATGAACGTTGCTAATTCCAAGTGCGTAGCTAATTCCAAGTGTGTAGCCAAGAGAGGTTACAAATTTCTACCAGTGGCTGGGCTCCATTTATTAATGTGGCTCAACAAACATGGCTCAAACGGATTTTAGAAGTCAGTTATAGAGATCGGGTCTTAATCAAGGAAATCCTATGCCGAACTGAGAATCGACCCTTAAGTAAGGTAGTCACAGAGTGTTGCATGAGGTTTGCGGGACATGTTCTCCGACAAAATGAATTACGCATAACAAGAGTTGCGATGACAAGGAGGCCATTACGAGAAAAGTGCAAACAGGGACATTGTAGTACAACTTCACACCACACTTTCATGGAGATCCTCAGAGCAGGTTGGAAGAGGCTTCAGACATTGCCAGTGACAGATTTTTGTGGAATCAGCTTGCTGCCCAATGCACCAAACGACGCTGGAGAAACTAAGTCAGTAAGAATAGCAAATAAGGTTTTCGAAATAAAACTTTTAATAGCAGGATAATGCACTGTAGATACTTTCAGAATATGCATTTTGTTGGCTTTCAATACCGGAAATAGTGTTTGGCTGCGCTCCCCCAGATCCCTTTGCTGGCGATATCTGGGAGTCTAGATTTTTCCACTAACTCCAGGAAGAAAGAATGAAGGGTCAGAATGTAATAAAGATTATTTATGCCTACACACATGCACTTATTTGTATATTTGGGTGGGGGGGAAAAAAATTTACCCCCTAAACCCCCCCCCCCCCCCCCCCCCCCCCCCGAAAAAATTCCTGGCTATGCCCATGCTATACATTATATTGTCTGTATTCTTTGATAAAGATTTAAATAATTTACAAAAAGCAATTCTAACATTTTTTTTTATATTTTAATAAAGGTACAGAAGCAAAACCTTACTTGAATACATTGAAAGGAATTTATGATTTAAAAGCTTGGAAGGCAGCACCATATACTTTAATAGTATTTGTGGTCAGTATTTTATATTTTGTTAACACACTATACTTTAATTTTTAAGGTTTCTAGATCTATTTATTAATCTTTGAATCTTGAAATGTAAATTTGAATTATGATATTTTGTGATTATCATATATTTTTTTTTGCGGGTGTAGGATTGACAGTATTCATTGACAGTTTATTCTTGTAGACAAATTGTAAATAAGTGGTCAATAATATTCACCATAGTATTTAGGTGCATAGATACACTTCATCTATTTGAAACCTCAATAGTTTTAAAATCACTGTCATTATAAAACAAAATTTTCTTTTTACTGAACCAATCCCACATGTTTGAGCTTAGTTTTATTGCTAGCTGGATGAGCTAGTGACCAGCTTTTCGGATCAAGATACTTTTTTTTTTGCCTATACTCAGTCTGTTAATAGAAGAATAGAAATTAAATGTTCTAAAATGTGTAAAACTTTGAAGAATTTAGGCTTCAGTTCGTCGCAAGTTTTGCATTGGTTTACCACTTTGCGGACGTCCTCGCAGGAAAAAGGTAACTTCTTAGTCCGAACGAAATGAAGGAGTCTAGTGACCCCTAGATGACAGAGGTTGCTGTGTAACAGTTTGAGGTCTTCTCCGGTCATTGCTGACGCAAAGTGGTTTCTTGAAAAGGTATCCGCAGCTGTGTTTTGTTTCCCTGGTCGATATACGTCATATTGGAAACTACTAAGCTCCAGTTGCCATCTTTGTATCTTTTCATTTTTGATCTTGCCCTTGTTTTGCTGGTCAAACATAAAAGACACTGAGCGTTAATCTGTAACCAATGTGACACTTCTACTGATTAGGTAATTTTGCCATTTTCTCAGGGCTTCTACAATGGTGTATGCTTCCTTTTTGACTGCTGAGTGTCTGCATTCACTTTTAATGAGTGTTCTTGAAAAAAGGTGACAGGACGGCCGTCTTGATTAAGAGTGGCGGCGATTGTGATGTCTGAGGCATAAGTTGTGAGATATATATTCTATCGTCGACACAGCAGCGTTTTCAAGTTCGTGTTTTAGCTGTTTAAAAGCTTACTTCACTTGTTTTGGGGTGGGGGAAGGTTTTGTTGTTTACCAATAAATGGATCTTGTTGGAAAAATTTGGGATCCATTGAGAATAATGGGACAGTAGTCCAATCACCCGCTTTTGTGATTTCATGTCTTGTGGTGGAGGTATATTTCTCAACACCTGAAATCTCTCAGGATCTGGTCTTAATTGCCCTTGTGATTTCATAGCTTAGGAGGTACACTTTATTAGCCGCAATAGCACCTTTATCATCGTTGAAGGTGATGTCGTACTTCTTAGCGGTGTTGAGAAATCTCTGTAGATTCTGTTCGTGGCTACTGGAGTCGCGTCCACAGAGGTTAACATTATCCATGTAAGCGAACATATCCTGTAGCTCTTCCTCCTCAATTATTGTGTTGATTGTCCTTTGAAATGCAGCAACTCTGTTTGTCACTCCAAAAGGAATGCGACAAAACTGATAAAGCTTTCCGCAACCCTCGAACGCCCTGTACTGCTTTTCATCACCCCTGATAGGTATCTGGTGGTAAGTGCATTTGAGGTCGAATGTACTGTACATTGAGTATTTAGATATTGACTAGAGTCGATAACCATTCTCTTTTTGTGCCTTTCATTAGTTGTTACAGTTATTTGGGCTCGCCACGGGGACGTGGAAGGCTCAATAATTTTGTCAGATAGAAGTTTCTTGAGTTCAGTTTGAATGAATTTGGAGTCAGGAATAGAAAATTTTCTAGATTTAGTGGCTATGAGGTGGCAGTCAGGAGAAAGATTCACAAAAAGACGTGGGACTTCAACTCGTGCTGCTTCCAGCATACAGACCTGGAGAGTGCTTCGTTTTCCCTCAAATGGCTGATGAAATCTAGCCCTAATATTACATCAGATACTAGTCCATCTAGTAGTGAGAGCTTCACACTTTCGTATTGTTCATCTTTGTATTTTATTTTGGCGAAAATATGTCCATGAGTAGAGGCGAGAAAGGTGTGTAGAGGCCATGTAGATTCTGTTTCTGGACATTCTAATTTCCATTTGTACCTTTTAGCAATTGAAGAAGATATATAACTTTCACTGCTCCCCGTATCTATGAGGGCCTCCATTGACGAGCATTGAAATTGTAGATTTAGTAAGGCCGACGCTGGTGTCGATGCCCAGGAAGATCCAATGGTAGTAGTCCGTGATGTCTCATCACCTGCTTTCAAGATGGCTGATTTGGGTGTCTGCCTGGTCGATCTACAAACTTTCTGGAAATGGCCCCTCTAGCCACACAAGTTGCATGTAGCATCACGGGCTGGACATCTTAAGCGTTGATGTTGGTTGTTTCCACAAAAGAAGCATCTTTTACTAGTCGCCGCACTCACCTCATGTTCTGGTTTTGTCATTGGAGAAAGCTTTTCCACGTCGGCGCTGGCTCCACAGGGAGTTTCAGAGTAGATGTTATACGCCATGGAATGATTATGGGCGTATTCAAGTTGTCTTGTCTCTTCATCGGCGCCTTGTAGAGTTAGAGTAGATTTCTCTAAGAGTCGCAGCCTTATGCTGTTTGAAGCCAGTCCAGTAATGAAGGCGTCTCTTATGAAGATGTCTCTGTGTTCTTCAGCGGTGACAGCTTTGAAGTCGCAGTCTTTGGCCATACTTTTAAGCTTTTAAGTTTTAGTAGGAAAGAGTCAACTGTTTGTCCGTACTCTTGTCGATAAAGACTTATCATGTGCTGTGCAAAAATTTCGCTTTTAGGCTTCATGTAGACATTTGGTAGAACTTTGATTGATTACTCAAACATTGTACACTCACTTATGTACTGAAATACGCTCGAAGAAATGTAGTTTTCAAGTAATTTCTTTTTGTCAATCTCACAGTGAGAGACTGAGGAGATGAAATTTTCAAATGTTCTGAGCCAGTGCAGCACTTCTCGGCTGCTGATGGTGAACTAGGCTCTATATCTAGCTTTTTTGGCTTAAATAGACACTCCATTTGTATAACTATTTTTACTTACAGACTGAGAATAGTGTTGAACGAAAATCCAAATAAGATACACAAGACACGTAGATCCATAGAATTGAAAACTTCTAGTTTAATAAATTGTAATAAAAAATTAAGGAACACTGAAGAGTAACCTAAAACAAGGCTTTATTAATATGAAAGACATGAACTGATGATAGGGACTTGGACAGTAGCACACTCAATCAATGTTGTGAACACATTCTCACAACGTTACATAAACATAAACATTTAGTAACTATTTCACCACAGAAGCATTAGGTAAAAAAATATTTCAATTTAACTGTAAATATAGATCTTTCAAAAATAAACAATGAACACAAAATAGACTTAAGTTAATTTATCTTTCCCATCTTGTTCGCTATCTTGGCAGACAAGAAATGAGCTACACTGGTGTGAAAGCGTGGCAAATCTAAATAAGATGGTCACTAACATTACACACTTTTCCCATTCATCTTTGCCTGACATCCCCGCCCCCTTCCAATTTCTCATGCTTTTACACCAGCGTAGCTCACTTTTCTGCTTTGATAGAGAACGCCACCAGACAAATAAGTTAACTTAAGTCTATTTTGTGTTGTCTTTTTTTTGTTTGTTTTGTAGCTGATGAAGGCTTGTGGCCCAAACATCTTTTGTTTTATTTGGTTTTAATATATGCATGTTTATTGTATTTTCTATACAGTTTTTCACCCCTGCAGCAGTAAATGTTTGTCTTTGAGTCTTGATAAAAGCATTGGGGATTTTTTGTAAATTGTTAGACAGTAGGGTCAGACTGGAAGGTAGGCAAAGGTTACATTGGAGTGGACGGTTTTTAGTACTTAAACTAACATACTGTTATTGATATAATTTTGTACTTGTAAATATGTTAAGTCATTAAATCAATCTAAAATAAGGTCTTCTTTTTTGTAAATTGAACAGAAAATCTTCCAGTCTCTTATTAGTATATATCCAATTAAGTTCTTGACTGGAGTATCAGATCTAGGAGATCTCACCCTTCAATATAAAGAAGTAGAAGATTTTCATTTCAGGAAGTCAACAAAAAACTACTTAATAGATATGCTGTTGATTTTGTCTTCATTCATAACATACAATGTTTAAAACTGCAAGGGACTTGACATTTAATAGCAGGGATTTTTTTTGTGGTAAAATAATATACTTACCGTACATAGGGGCTTATTTACTAATACTTAAATGTTGTTCAAACTGTTCCATTAGAAATTATTATAAAAAACCTTTGGACGGCTTCATGTAGCCTTGCAGGTCATGTATTGGATTTAAAGATCTTAAAGTAAAAAATTCAATGGATTGGACAAAGCATCAGTAGAATGTATTGTAATACTCTCACTATCCAGGCTTTCTGCACCACACAACACTCACAACTCAAAGAAGTTGACAACTCAGTGTTCCAAATAACTCATGATGTCCAATAAATCAACATCCAATATTTACATTTAGCAACACGTAACACTGACTACAAATGCTTCACTGTAGATAACTGTACTGCCATATGAACTCTATACTGCAGTATCCAACTCAACACTTGGACGTACTGGATTCTCTGTTCCTGACTCGCTTTTTACTGTACCGAACTGGGGATCTTGAGTGGTGACATAACTCATTCTTGTGAAGCTGTTTTGTGTCTTGACTCTAAATCTGAACCATGTTGACTGTGACCGAAACGGACAAAACATCACTTGTCCATCACATGATGGACTGGCCTGAGTAGTGTTCACAACAGAAGCACTGCCACTTGTCATTTGTCACGATTTACCACTTGACCTGTGTAATTTGTGTCAGCTGGTTACACACATACAAATTACCCAAGTCCATGTCAGCTACAGAGTAGGAAGATAAGCCCTCACATCAAATTAGGTCCCTTCCTTGTGCACTAAATAGTTTTCACAATGCAGCAAAAAAAAAAAAAAAAAAGACATAGGACACAAGTATAAAGAAGGTCTCATAGCTTTCACATTACGTAATGACTAAAAATGGCAGTATGTCTCTTTAAAACAGCTGCCTCTTGCCATGGTCATCCTTGCAGGAAATCCTTTCCTATCTGAAAGCTATCATGACGCTTGAAAGATTTGTAAGGTTGATTGCCATTAGACAAAACACTTGTAGTGTGCAAGATACCTAAAGGTTTAAAGAATACAGATTAGATCACACAAACCAAATGGTCCACTTTTTCAACTTTATTGGTGCCATTGAATCAAGGCAAAAGGTGTTAGCCAGCACTGCTCAAATAACAGACAATATAGTAAATTATCCAGCTAAATGACAGTTTAAGGAAATTAAAAATAAAATTATTGTTTAAAATATCAACTTTGTAAACAAAGATATAAATGTTCATTTTTTTTGGTAGGTTTACATGTACTCTGTTTGGCAAGGCTGGTTTCTTCCAGTTTTACTTTTTTGCTTTACATTGAGGCTGTTTATTAACTATCTCAAATATAGGTAAGTGACCTTAAAAAGTATATTACTATTTTTTATATATATTACTTTGAATACTTCTTCAAAAGTTATTTTAATGGTCTTATTACCTTATCTTTGTTTTGTGCGTTTTGATGTTGATATTTTTTAAAATGCCTATTTATATGTTTTTTTACAAAGCTTATATCAACTCTGTCTTTCTGTCTGTCTGGTAAAAAGTTTGTATACGTTATTTCTCCCACACCCAATCTTGGATAAAGCTGAAATTTTGGACACTTATTTCTTTTACCTGACAAAACAAAAATCAATATAAAAAAATTAACAAATTAGTTAATTAACTATTGGTAATTAATTATTTTGTTTTATATCAAACAAAGGAAGTAAATTGTACTTTACAGATGTGGTGGTGTAAGTTGAATTAGTTCTCTTTTTACTTTGCTTTAAATTTTGAACCTAACAATTGACAACTATTAAACCTTCTATTTTCATTAGCACTTCTCTGGTACATTGGTTAGTGTATTGGTTTGAGGAGGCTAGAGCTCTTGAGTTCGAATCCATGTCATTCAACTTTTAATTTTTTTTTTTTTAATAAATGCATTTATAAAGCGATTACATTAATCTTTACTCAGATACCCCTTCTTTCTCCGAAAGGGGAAAAGACTATATTAGTTAAATCTGGCCTGTCTGTCCATCCATTCCGTTTAGATATCAGAAACTAGAAAAGAAAATGAAAATCTGACACCATGATATATAGAGCATTCAAAGTTCTGATGCAACGGCTACATTTTTCTTTGCTGAAAGCAAAAAATCTTATTTTTTAAATCAATTATGCTAGCAGTTTTTTCATAAAAATACACCATTTTTACAACTATTCACTCAACTAGATACTCATTATAAGACATCAGTTAGGCCAGGTTCACATCTAACTTCACATTCACTTTCACCTATTCCTTGGTCTGCCTTTGATAGAATTTCATTATGATATTCTTTCTGAAAATATTGAAACCATTGTGGGAAGCGTGGTCGAGAGGCCAAGTGCGCTTGAACTTGGCTTGGCTACCTAGAAGGGGGCTCGAGATTCGACACCCGACTCAGGCAGAGTTGTGTTTACTGAGTGCCTAAAGGCAGCACGGAAAACCAACTCCTAGATACCCCCCCCCCCTCCCCCCCCCCCCCCACTGGTCCACAAATGAGATTGGACCAAAAGCGCTCTGAGTATGCTATAAGCATGAAAGTAGCGCTATATAAAACCTATAATAATAATAATAACCTGCCTTTTTACCTGCCTGGGTGGACCACTTCTGATAGAATTCAATACTGATATTCTTCTGAAAATGTTGAAACAGACTTTTGCATGGGTGGACCACTTCGGAGGCCGATTTTGAATTTGTGTTTCCATACAAACTGTCTTTGTAAGCTTATTTAATTTTATTATAATGAGGCAACCTGTACTTGAGCAGAATAACTTCCATTACTTTGCTGGTTGTTTAAGTTGAGATGTAGCCAATTTCTTATTGGGTTTACTCTTTATTAACACATCTATTTGTAAATTCTTAACATATTTGCACTACATTAAATTGCAGTGAAAGTAGGCAGCCTTGTCTTACTTCAACTGTGGTTTTAAACCAGTCCCCAATATTATTGTTGAAGTACACCACACTAGTGGCATCCTTGTAGAGGTTCTGGATAACTTAAATTATGTTTTTATTTATGTTGTACTTTTCCATTGTCGCCCAGAGTGCTGTCAGGGTGGGATTTCAGCTCGTTGACTCCGGGGTATACATAAGTTCCTCGAGTTTCCAGGTTTCCCAACACGACAGTTTAAATCCAAGTAAATAATATCGGCATCGAAGCCGTTACTGGCCAACGCTGAATACAGGGTTTTTCAATAACATGTAGTGAATACCAACAGTTGTTCAACGTGAACAATATCAATGACAATGTAAGTTAATGTACATTACTTAACAACAAGGTTGTACATTTAACAATTTAATAAATATATGATATGATGAGGCATACATTACGAATAAATATCAATAGCATTTACAAAGCAATTACAAATTACATTCAAAGGAACTATAACACACCTTAATCTCAGTGCCATAGTCGATCAGGGCTCACCATGCACACCCCAATGCCACAGGTAATAGTCAAATACCAAGCCTACAACTCAGACTCGACTCCAGCAGAGTCCCAATCCTGCATCCCTAGATAATAAAAATACACACTCCTTTGATATCGCCATTCGCACGAATATAAAAGAAACGACATTTAGAAGGTAGTCAAATAAACTAACTTACCCAATACTGAGGAAGAACACCTCACAGAGAACTCCATCTCAAGGCAAAACAAGAGAGCAATGACACCAATATAGCGCATCCTTAGGAACAGAAACCTATGAACCCTTATGGTGCTCAAAAGAAAATACCAAACAAGATGCGCACGACAAGTGCCCTGTGCCATACTCGATCAAAAGCTTTCTTGAAATCAATAAAGACATGGAAAAGATTCTCTTGGTGTTGAAGGTATTTTTTACAGAGTATTCTGAGGTTTAGGATTTCTTCTGCTGTACTTTTCAATATCTTCCTTGAAAGGATAATGGAAGAGGCTATGAAGGTACTGTAAGCATTGGAAGAAGAAAAATTACTAACCTGTGCTTCACAGATGACATTGATGGCCTATCAGGGACAGAAGAAGAACCAGCTGACTTGGTGATGCGCATTGACAAGACTTCTGCAGCATATGGTATGCAAATTAATGCCGAAAAAACAACAAATTATGACCAATATCCAACAGGGCTTTAAAAGGGGCATCCCTATTGGAGATGAAAAGCTGACTAGTGTTCGCAGCTTCAAATACGGAGCTATTGTCTTAGATGAGGGAACAAAACCTGAACTACTGGCCCGAATTGCACAGTCCACAGCAGCCCTTTCAAAACTTGAAATATATGGAAAGACAAAGGCTTAGCCCTCTGCACCAAAATCAGACTGATGCTCTCCCTGATCATGGCCACATTTTTATATGCTTCTTGGACGCTGACTGCAGAGCTAGATAGGATGATCCTAGCAATGGAATTGAGATGCTACAGAAGGGGTATCACATTCAAAGTCGCATCTCAAACCAAACGATTAGAGACAGGGTTACTGCAGCGATTGGACCCCATGATGACGTGCTATCATACAAAATGCAAGCTAAAAATCTATGGCCATATTACAAGATTGTCAGGACTTGCAAAGACATTCCTTCAGGGAACAGTACCAGGAAAAAAGTAGAGGCAGACAGAGAAAGCGATGGGAGGACAACATAAAAGAATGGACGGGCCTGCCACTGAAAGAGGTTTTAACTAAGGCAAAAGATAGAAAGTAATGGAGAAAATGGTCGATGAATCTTGCATGGTGCCCCAACAGTCCAACAGACTAAGGGATAGTGTATTGACACGGTTACTATGTGTGGTCAACCGTAACACACGGTCAAGAAACCTGAAAGTTAGGGGACTTGCGGGAAGTCACGAGTATGTTGTAAACATGGGCAAGGAAAGAACATCTAGTAGAGGTTGTTTTGTTTCTGATGTTAGCCTTGTTAATATGTTACTATTAAATGCTTTACAATTAAAGGCACTTTAGAATTAAAGGAACTTGTTTCTTCACAGATAGGTAAAGGTAAAATTACAGAGATATCCTTTAAATATTATTAAATTTAAAGAGATTAAGAAATGAATTTTTTGTTGCTTTATATAATTTTTGACAAAGCTATTGATGAGGATTTTATTTCTATAAAATTCTAATGATTATAGTTTTAACTGCATTAGTTTTTCTGAGGTTTTTATTGCCAGAAGTGGCAATGGATATAAGCACTCCACTACCTATAAAATGCTTCCTAATGGCATGTGTCTCAAGTAGCCTCTGAGGCTCAGATTTTAAGTCCAGCAGAGCCTAAACCAGTAAGCTTCAGGCAGAAGGATCTTGTTAACCATTGCTGGCTACCCACCTAGAAGAAGGAAAACTCTGAATTCAAACCTTTGCTGCCTTGCATCTATACCCAATCATGGAAGGAAAATCAGAAGCCTGCAACCCTTAGGCAGTTTGCAGCACTATACCCTGGCAGAGCCTGCGATCCTGCTGACCACAAAATGTATCAGTACTTGCTGCTCCTTTGGATACATCAGCTGCATGGAGAGGGGGGAACTGATGTGTGGGCAACATCATTCTGACCACAGCTAATGCCCAGGCATTCATCTCATTTCCATGAGATGATCCATAGTCGCTTTGTGAATGACTGAATGGAGGCCATTAAGTTTTTTTGAATGTTTTTGATGTTTGTTGTTGAATAGGATAGTAAGACTATAGATTTCATCCTACCTTAGATCTAATAATATTAACAATTTAAGAAATTTTACCCTATAAAATAAATATTTGTTTTTAAATTAATGTTTCTTTAGTTCTAGAAAAGTGATAATAGTAAGAGAAAGATAATTATTTTCAATAGGATAGAGTTTTATCATTTTATTCTTATGTATCACTAATATGTCTGCTGTCCAAACTCCTGTCACTTAATCATCACATATTCTGATGAAAGGTCAACTAAAGATTTACTCAGCAATTAATATTTATTGCACTTTATGTTTGTTTGTTATTGACATTGCAATATCCTGTGGATAATAGCACTGTTTGCATCAAATGTGGCAAAAAATGCAGGTTGCTATTCGGCCTGGAATGGTCAGATAAGAGCTAAATATAATTTCATTTTCAAGCACAGTTTTGGAATTTTAAGGAACATTTAAGTGCAGCCACATCTCTATGTTCAAACTTATAGCTCACGCCTCTTCAAGACATACTAATCACTCTGCTAGTAAGGTGCTTTTGACTATTTGTATGTATTGTTTGTTTCAAACTTACTTTAAAGTGGCGACCTATAAAGGGGACTATATCAGCTTATGCCACCACTTTAGTCAATTACAATTTATTTCCCTTGTTCAAGAAACTAAACAAAATAATTAATTACCAATAGTTAGTTAACTAATTGGTTAATTTTTTTTATATTGATTCTTGTTTTGTTGGGTAAAAGAAATAATTGTGCAAAATTATCAGCTTGATCCAAGATTGGGTGTCGTAGAAATAATGTGTACAAATATTTTACCAGACAGACAGAGTGAGTTAATGTAAGCTTTGTAAAAACATTTCTACACACACAACATTATGAATTCATATTTTTATTTAAAAGTGGTTGATTTGTAATACAAAATAGTTATTGATGATGCTACTTTTTTCAATTTTATTATCCACCTTTTCTTTCCAAATAATATAGGGATTATTAAAACTATGACAGAGAAATTGCTTTACATGTACTTACCATGTTTATCATTAATTTTTTTAATTAAAAAAAAAGCACATTTTTTTTAATTGTATTTCTAGAAAATGTATTTATTTTTAAGTGAGATTTAAAGATAGATATAATTATTTATTTTCACATTATTTGTTTTTTTTTTGTGCTAATATTAATAAAAGACCTTGAGTTTGTCCTCTTATTATTTTGCTGGTAGATAATCTCTCATATACAACATACAAATATCTATTTATTTCTTGACAGAGGCTGGAACATTCATTTTAATTTCTTTGAAACAGTGGAGGAAACAAAGGTAAGAATTGTGCAACTTTCTTTTTTTTTTCTTCAGAAAAAAAAATTGGGTTGAATGTTTAATATTCTCAGAAAAGAAAAGATTTAAAAAAAAACAATATGAGAGCCTGTTTAGCTGTTAATTTAATTTAATTTAAATTTCAGGATGCAGATGACAAAGATTTAAGTGTTTCTGATAAGTTGAATATTGTAATGCAAGTTGCAAGAAATGTCCAAAATATACTTGGAGAAGTGGCTGATTGTCTTGAAAAAATTAAAAGGTATAAAGTAACATGACTAGGAACTCAGTCTTTCCTTTTTACTTTTGAAATGACTACCTGGTTTTGAAAAGTTGTTTCAAGATTTTGCTAGTAAGAACCTATATAGCAATAATAAGGTTTATCTTCAAGAAGCCCTAAGATTAATGAAGAATGCAGTGACTATGCAGCCCAAGCTGCGACCTAAATATTTAGTCATATCTAGCGCAAGCATAACCCATGTCCACCAGTGGTTGATTTAGATTTCCTTTTCGCCGTCTACGTCTGTCCTCAGCAGCAGATTTTCTTTTTGTCTCAAAAAAGACTGCTTTTGGCATACGTTTGTCCCTCTATACTGTCCATACAAATAATGTTTACTTTTTTTTTTTTAACGAATTTTTTTAAAATTTTGTTTTTCTGCACTCTGTTTTGACTTATTAAAAGAAATATTTTCTTAAATATTTTTTTTTTATTACACTTTTGTAGTCAATTTATTTTCCTTTAAAATAAAATCAAATATAGTATATAATAAAATAAAAAGTCTACTACGCTACCCCCTCCAATTTTTTTGTTTGTACCGAAAAAACTCCATTTTTTTTTCTATCAAAATAATACGCACTGAATGAGTTATGAAGAATTTTATACCACCCAACAATTTTAAGAAGAATTTGATACCATCCAACAATCTTAAGAAAACTTTGATTCTTCCAAACAAACTTAAATGTGTATCTAAAATTTGTTTAAAAAAAACAAAAAAACTGTTTGTATATTGTGCTAGCCAAATAATATTTAACTAATTCCACATTCTGACAGAATTATTCACTTTGCCCTTTGTAGTAAACTTCCATATTTTGATAAACTTCATTGACTTTTTTAAATCATAAAATGTTACATTTTGTTTAGAAATAAAAGGAAAATGCATGCTCTCTTTTTGTCAATCAAAATTGTATATTAATATAATAAACAAAGCTTATTTTAAGTGTAATTGTATCAGTTAGTCATGACATTAAATTTGTAACAGATCTAGACTAACAATTATAAATCTGTGCGATTAGAAATGTTTTTATTTAGTGCAATTTCATGCTTTTGGCTTTCTCAATGTGCTATGATCCTATCACTTGTCTGAACTAGTTGGGAAGGGGGGAGTGAGAAAGAAAGTGGTACCTAGGTGAATTCTACCATGATCATGTTTGTGCATTATAAAAAAAAGTTGTAAGACTTGAATTCGAAATTAAGGACTCAAGCCTGACTGTCACTGTGACATTGTTTATGAAAATACAAGGTTTCATAGCTATCTATTCTTAGTTTCAAAGTTCAAAGGGGCGACCTATAAAGGGGACTAATTCAGCTTATGCAACCACTTTAGTCAAGTACAATTTATTTCCCTTGTTCAAGAAAGCAAACAAAATAATGAATTACCAAAAATTAATTACCTAATTGGTTAATTTTGATTGATTCTTGTTTTGTCAGGTACAAGAAATAATTATGCAAAATTTCAGCTTGATCCGAAATTGGGTTTGGGAGAAATAATGTTGCTGAAAATAGTATAAGCTTTGAAAAATGAGCAAAAAATGAGTAACAAACATATGTATATACTTATATATTATATAAAGCAGAAAGTAAGGCGTATATGTATGTATGTATGTCCGGCATAGAAATCAAAACCATTTAACCAATCTTGATGAAACTTTGTATAAATGTTCCTTGGGTACTAACTGGAACCATAACATATGTATAGTAGCCCTAAAACAAACTAAAGACCCTCAAAAAAAAAAAAAAAAAAGTTGCCCAACACTATGACAGTGTTACTATTTCATGAATCTAGGCCATGTTTACTAAGACAAAATTGAAGGGATCTAGATCTAATTTTAAGAACTACACTTCGCACAGATAGTTTTTTACTTTGACACATGATAATACAAAATATAGTCTACTGATTTCATTATTTAATAAAATTAACCTTCAAATTTGTGTTTCAAAAGTATTTTTTACATAAATTTGTTCCTTATATCTGTGAATTTAGAATTCCTGATGTATATTAGTTCATTAGACTTTAGACAAGACCGAAATGTTACACATCTCTCTTTTCTTAGGTCTAATTCAACTCTAAGTAAAATATTAAATGGATGACTTAAAGGGTATCGCCTTATACTTAAAATCTGTTTTAAATTTCTTAATAATATTTTTCTTAAATAGGTGTTCAGATAATTTTTTTTTGTTTCTGACAATCTTACCTAGGATTTTAATCACATCTCTCATCTGCCCCCTTGACTTTCACCGTAGAGATGCTTTGACAGTTCGCATAACCTAATCCCTCCATTTTTCCTGGTCAGCATCTGTTCTTAGCTGGATATCAAGATAGAGGTCCGTCCAGTCTTATCCAACCAGCTTTTCTGGGATGACCCTTTCTTCATGCTCCCTCCACTGTACCTTGAAGAATGACTTTTTGATAGTGAAATATGTCCTAACTTATTCAAGATATAAACATTTCACTTATAACTTTTGAGTGAATCTAGTGTGAATGTATATTTTGTTTTCTATAGTTATAATGTGTTTTGGTGTCATGCACAAATTGTAAGACAGATTTCCTTATGGATATTACAGATGATTATTATTATTAAGTTTTCAGCAATGAAAGACATTTGATGAAGAAAGAAAAAAAACATGAGCAAAGACAATAGGAGCACTAATGCATCGATTCGGAGTTAAACCTAGATTCTTGGTCAACTTAAATAATTGACATTAGTTTATCTTGACACTTTGTTGTTTGTCAAAAGCAGCATTATACTAAACTGATCTAAATTTGTACTTTAATTAGTCTTGAAAACAACTATTTTGCAGTTTACTAACATGGCGTCATCCTCAAGCAAGTCAGAAGCTTTTGTCAATGACCTTTGTTGCTTTTATAACATCTTGTCTTTTACCCACCAATTACTTATTTTTCTATGCTGGTAAGAATGTTTACATTCTTTTTTGTTAAGAAATGAAATGTTGATATTTATAGAAGAGACATTTCAGGAATTAACATGGCAGTATAATAGTTTTTTAAAAATTTCACCAGGTCTTGGATTAGGCATCAAATTTTTTATTATTGATTACATTTACAATCGATTTCCCCGTGTAAGAAGAAAGTATGATTCTACTTATCAACTATGGGCAGAGCTACCAACCGATCTAGAGTTTGAAAAAAAATTCATCAAGTCTGAGATAGATAAGGTAATGAAATATTGTAAATCGCAGATAGATATGGCTATAAATAATTAATTTATTAATATATATTTATGTGTTAAAAATGTGACTCATAATTTTTATTTATACTTATAAAGCAATCACACAACTTCTTGTTTGTCTTTTAATTACTTTAATTAATTAATAAATATAAGGCTTGTCTTCAGTCTCAAGATTAATGAGAAGTGCAATATTTCACGTGTCTATGCAGCCCCAGCTGTGACCTACATAGTATGCCACATCCAGCGCAAACACAACCATTGTCTGCTTGTGGTTGATTTAGATTTTCTTTTCACTGTCTATGTCTGTCCTCAGCAGTGGATTTTCTTTTGGTCTCAAATTTTTATCCTCCAGCCTCTGTAATTTATCTCCAGCTGTCTCATACGGAAGTCACCTGCAGCAAGTTGACACCTAGGAGGTGATTGTGGGGTAAAGTGTTCACATTCCGTACCGAAGTCATGGGTTTGAATCCTGGTGAAGAATGGGGTTTTTAATTCCGAGATCTTGGGTGCATCCAAGTTAACCCAGCTCTAATGAATACCTGGCTTTTAGTTGGGGAAAAGTAAAGGTAGTTGGTCGTTGTGTCCACATGACACCCTCATAAAACTGTGGGGCACAGAAACAGATGACCTTTACATCATTTGCTCTATAAATCACAAGGTCTGAAAGGGGAACTGTACTAAGTTGATGCCTAAGCTGGTCTCTAAAGCATTTCAGTTGTGCACCTCTTTACCTTGACCACCTTTCAGTTACCAAAAAAAGACTGCCTTTGACATATGCTTGTGTCCCATATGGGATAGTTGCCCTGCCCAGTGTAACCATGAGAAGTCCCTCTTTGCTGTCTATACTGGCGTTTGCAAGAACATCAATGTTTGTAGTGCAATCTCTTCACCGTATGTCTGTGATGGAGCGGAAACATCTTTGGTGAAAGCGTTCAAGAAGTCTATGTTGCTTTCTATATAGTACCCATGTCTCAGATCCATAAGAAGGGTTGAGAGAACCACTGTTTGGTAGACACTTATTTTTGTAGGCAGTCATAGCGATTTATTCCACCAAACTCTTTTCTGGAGTTGTCCAAAAGCACTACTGGCCATTTGATACTATGCTTCCTAGATATGTGAAGTGGTCTACCACATTAAGGGGATGTCCATTTTTGGTGATCTTTGGAGCTGAATAGGTTTTATTGGTTGACTTCTGAAACATGACTTTTGCTTTCTCCAGGTTTATAGATAAACTGAAATGTAGTGTATGCAAATTTGTTGACCACGATCTGGAGATCATGTTCATTTTGAGCTAGCAGGGCACAATCATCAGCATAGAGAAGCTTATTATGACCATTTCTTTTGTTTTTGTATGGAATAGTATACGTTGAAGATTGAACACATTGCCATCCAAACGAAACCTGATGTAGATGCCTTCGTGCAATTGCTGCCTCATTTGACCCAGCATTACGCTAAAGAAGATAGTGAATATAGTAGGAGCAAGTACAGAGCCCTGCTTCACGCCATTTTCTATTGAGAAGGGATCAGACAGGTCACCATTGTGTCTAATGTGGCCTTTTTGTCTAACATGAAACTGCTTGAGAATGGATAGGAATGTAGGTGGGCATCCGAGCCTGTCCAAAATCCTTCATAAACCATCGTGACTGACTGTGTTGAAAGCCTTGGTGAAGTCCGCAAAGGCAGCAAATAGGTTTAGGTTCTGCTTTTGTGCAATTTCTTGTTATTGTCGCAGAACAAATATTATGTCAGCTGTACCTCTACCCGCTCTGAAGCCACATTGGCTCTCAGATAACACCTCGTCCACTAAAGAGTGGGTTAGTCAGTCGAGCAAGAATCGTGCAAAGATCTTTCCTGCTACCAACGAGCAGTTAGACTTGTCTCCCTTTTTGTATAGGGATATGATTACGGAATCTCAAAGTTCAGGTGGAACCCCACACTTCTCTCAGTATAGAGCGAACAAGTCTGTTAGCCTCTTAGTTATGGTGACACCACCGATTTTAAATATTTCTACCGGAATTCCATCAGAGCCAGGTGCTTTGTGTTGTTGTTTTTTTTTGTTGAGTTTATGAATTGCTGTTTCAACTTCTTTGAATGTCTAATAAGATAGCACCTATTTATTTATCAATAAAATTTATATTTCGGGCTGATAAAGCTCGTCAGCCTAGTAAGGCAATTTTTCTAGGGAGGGATACTCTGACTTCAAACTCCAGTTGCCTTGCAGTACTTGGGCTTCAGGAGACAACCTCCTCGAGGAAAAAATCAGGAGTGAAGGGCTTAGGGGTTGGGAGTATCAACTATGATATTCCCTCTAGTAGCTTCTGCAACTGAGCTAGTGCCAAATGTAATGTGAAGCATTCCTTTGGATCACAGCAGTAAGGTCGAGAGAGGGACCATGATGCATGGGTCACCCATGATCCCTTTATCTAAGACCCAGGAATGCACCTTGGAGAGGAAACTCTGGTGCTGCTGCAAAGGGGTCTTAGCGCCTCATTGATTAGCTACTGCCAGCCTCAACCTGGACAGCCCCCAGTCAGTTAGGTGCTAATCCACCACAGCCTGCCTGCTCTAATGAGTGCTTAGAGCTTAGTTTAAAACAACAAGTAGGCTGGAAACTTGCACCAAGCAATGAAAGAAGAAAAATTTAAATGAAAAAGAAAATCCCTGTCATGTGACTAGCCACATGGAGTGTCAGACAATGTGTCCTGGTTTCACTGATGATCTTCAGCAGATTGACAAGGCAAGGAAGATGGCAGTCATAACCTAGTTACAATTTATAAAAATAAGGGTGACCTCTGTGTAACAATTATAGCAGCGTTTCACTGCTAAGCATAGTAGAAAAGGCTTTTGCTAGAGTAATTCTTGGCAGAACGTGTTTATCCAGAGTTGCATTGTGGCTTTAGGGCAGGTAGATCTACAGCAGATATGATTTTCTCTTTGCAACAGCTACAGGAGAACAACAGAGAACAAAAGCAGTCCCTCTTTATAGCATTTATGGATTTAAACAAGGCTTTTGACCTTGTTAGCAGAAGCGGTCCGTTTGCTGTACTAGAGAATAGGCTTTCCAAACAAGATACGGAAAGCAGGGCTCTATACAGTTTGGAAGTTCCGCCACGAGGCCATTCTCCATCATCTCATCTCATTGGCCTTCTTCAGTTGTAGAAAGACGATGGTTCATCTCTAGCAAGTGAGATGAAAGCCTGGGCATTGTTTATGGTCGGAACAAGTTGCCCACACAGCAGTACTCCCTCTCCACGCAGCTGATGTGACGAAATATCTGATACAGCGGGGTAAAACAAGGATGTGTTCTGGCTCCAACACTATTTGGCATTTTCTTTTCAGTCGTACTAACCAGTGCTTTTAAATCCCTGGAAGATGGAGTATATATATATATATATATATATATATATATATATATATATATATATATATATATATATATATCCACAGTACATTCAATAGAAAGCTTTTTACCTGGCACATCTTAAATCCAAAATGAAAAGACATCATATCTTGATTAGGGAGCTGCTGTTTGCAGATGATGCAGCACACATATCTCATTCACAAGAAGGACTACAGAGACTTGTGAATGCTTTGGCAGCTGCTTGTCAAGCGTTTAGCCTTACAATAAGCCTCCCCAAGACCAAATTCCTGGCAAAATAGCACAAGACATGAAAATTGGACAAAATGAGGTCGCTCATTCTTTTTAAACTGAAACTATGTCATAATCCATGATAGCAAGTGCAACAGCAGATAACACTCTCTGGAATTTGCTTTTTCTTACTTGTATGGCTAATCTCTATCTCTCCATTAACCTTTCTTGAAAATATGTCCTTTGTTCTGATCCTTTAAGATCCAACAGCCTCCCCTGTTCCTTCAATGCTGCTACCTCAGCCTAGTTCACCATGGTCTATTACAAATAGTATACTGTCACTAGATCTAGATTTTAATGTCTCAAATGTCTGTTGACAGGAGATTGACTATGTACAGATGAATAGATGGGTTTTACCTTTCTGTTGGGCACCACTTGTTACGAGCAGATGAGACTCTTAATCATACACCAAACACACTCATCTACAGTAGATTCAACAAATAATAATATGTCAATAATAACCTTGTTTACATTTCTCTATCGCACCATTTCAGATTCACACTATGCTGCGCACATAACAGTTACTTTTTTCCATAGTACAGAACTTAAATTATTAATCTTTGAGTTTAACTTTGATGGTAGAATTTTATGCATCGATTTTAGTCTAGATGTCTATAGTTTTTCAAGATTAAGTTACATTCTCAAAATCCCTTTTTCTTAAAAGGACTTAAAACAGCAATCTTAAATCACACATTGTTTAATACACAAAACACTGGCTTTCTGAACATTATAAAACTGTTGAAAAAGATTTTGCTGGCCTAATAATTCTTTTTGGAGATTTCGAATCTTTGTTTTCTTTCATTATCAGTCATATTTGTCTATATTAAAGTGAAATATCAGGATAAATTATAGTCCTAATGAATGACCTTGCTTCATAACTAATGAGAAAAATTGCTTGTCACACTATTACTTCAGTGTTTTAACTAATATTAAAATTTTTCTTTTTTTCATTGTAAATGATATAAAAAAAAATTAATTAGGCAGGTTGGATGAAACTACTTGGTGGGCTGGACTGGCTCGCGGGCCATTGTTTGCCCATATCTGGGCTAGGATGTAGATTATGTTCAATTCTGAAGGAACATCCGAAACATTTAAAACATTTTAAAACAAACATTGTATTTTGTCATCCAGAACTCTTACTATCACATGACCTATCTAAATCCTGCCACATACACTGCCACATATAATATATAAAATACAATAATATTGTCTTTTCATTTACATAGGTGAGTAAAGAAAACATATGGTCGCCATTTTATGTATACAACAATTTTATGTACCATATAATGGTTTTCCTTTCTTAATGTTTAAATTACTATCATATATTCTAATATTAAATGTGTGTTTTCAGGCAAAGTAGGAAAATTACTATTTTATAATACATCAGGCAAAGTCTTATTTTTATGTAGAAAAATTATTACTTAAATAAAATATTGATAAATGAAAATACAAAATGAAAAACAGCATTTTTTGCATACCTGGTACCAGTGGCTTAGCTAGAAATTTGTCATCATTTGGGGGTCTGGGGTTTTGACATGAGATAATGGCGTAATATTTAATATTTTATGAAAAATAAAATTTGAACACTCATTTGGCTTTCCCTCTTTAGTGGGACCCGAGTGGATTTTCAAATTTACTTTCTCCAATCAAAAATATAAAAATCAAAATAATGTTGTAATCAATGGTTTTTATTTATATCGTGAAAGGGTAATTAAAAAAAAAATGTCTCTAAAGCAATATTTATTTTCTACTGCATCTTCTGTTTTGACACTTTCTTATTTTTACATTTCCCAACTCTGTCTTTATTTCTTGTAAAATAGAAAAATGATTAGTTACATAAGGCTTAAGGTAACCAAACACGGATAAAAATGAGGACAAAGCCTTACAGTAGGCAAAAAAATTAAAAAATAAAACAACAATGTAAACTTTAAAAACTCTGCTTGCAATGTATTTGATGTAGACTATCAGTAAATCATAGGCTGCAAAACAACACCAAGTACATCCTATATATTTCACAGACTTTTGACGAGTTTGTCAATCATGCTTAAAAACATAAGGTGTACCCACAACATTTTTCCAAAAGTCCGTAGTGAAAAAAAATTCCTCTCACTTGTGAATCTATTTTTATTATTTTTTTATCTGGATGATCAACCTGACCACAAGAATTTAAGACACAAAACACCTTAATATTTTTTTTTAAACTAAATTTTGTTTTTTCTGGCAAAGCTCCACTGTTGATTATAAAGTTCAATACTATTAGTATTAATATACTAGGTACATGCTATTTCAACATTATGTCTTTTCCTTAAGCGTCATGCATTGTCACATGCTATTTCAACATTGTTTTTTCCTCAAGCGTCGTGCATTGTCAAATATTTCAGGCATGAAAATGATAATTGAACTAGATTTAACTTGTTTTTATTTTCCAAACATTTCAGCAGCTTTAGTCAAGCTACATGGATTCTTCTTAGTAGTTATATTAACTTTGATCTTGTATCATTATTTCATGCATTACAATATGAAACATCTTCTTTATCAACAATTTACTTCGCATAATAAATCTGTACACAGCAAACACACATAGATAGTCATAATTAAAACGAACTGCATACTTTTAAAACATGACAAAATATTCAGATTACTTGCTGAAAAGAAATATTATTATGTTTTTAATAAGCAATTGGATAATAATTAAATCTTGGAACTAGAATCTATATTTCACAAGTAAATCAACATTTTACTTGACCTGGTTCTAGTCATTCTAAAGAATGCCTTGGCATAATTAAAATGTGATTAATACCAACAAATTTTGTATTTGTTTTATTTAGTATATCCTTCCACATGATGAAGACAAAGAAGAAATTATTGAAACTAAAAGTGAACAGGTTTCTATAGATGATAAAACATTCTGTGAATTGTTCTCATTACCTGAAACAGAGTGTCCTTTACAAGGTAACATTGAGATAATTCATTTTCTATAATTAAAAGAGAGCTATGGGGTATTTCTGTCACTATCTAATCATGAATTAATTTCAAAATTAATAACTCTAAACTTTTTTCTTTATTTATTAAAGAATATATGGGGGTAATTCTTCAGTAATTTTCACACAAAATGAGATTCTTTCTCTACCTAGACTGACTTTTTCATTACCGTACCTACTTATAAGGCAAGATTAGTGGATTTATATATATATATATTAAAGTAATAGATTCTAAGAATATTAATCAAAGATTAAGTAAAAATAGTGTAAGAATGTAAATGAATGAAAATCTTGCAAGAAGCTACTATTGTTAAAACATTTTGTTTTTAATTAAATGTAGTAAATATAGATAGTAAGTAGCACAATGTATCTCTTTGGGTTCTCTCTCTCTAAATTTGTAAAGGGACACTACTTATTCTAAACTCTGATAATGAAGCTGGGATAAACACAACAATTTTAAAATAGTAAACCTACTCTTGTATGGGAAAAGAATTATAAAATAGGTCTTATGTTATGCTTGTAATAAAAAATAAAACAAAAATTTATTGTTTGAAAAATGCTTTTAGATAGGAAAAGCAAATGTGTTAATAGAACAAGACTATCAAAAACTATCAATTACTATTAAACATTAAAGATATTCATCTAGAGCACTGTGGGTTCATCCCCATAAGGAGTTCCAATCGTCTAGTAAGAAGTAATGATCAAGTACTAGAAAATAGTAAGAAACACATGATTACATTTTGTTCAGGTTGGCATGGTGGAAAACGTTGTATTCTAATAAACAAGGACAAATCTTTGACAGCAGCATTTAAGAATGGTAGATTATATCTGACACACAGGTATTTCTTGCTTGTACCTTAGACATGCATATTAAATACTTTAAATGTTTTCTTGACTAGGGTTTTAAAGTGTTTAAAAGCATTCTAATACAATTAAGCAGTTTTTAGAGAACTGAGGATAGTTTTTTATCCTCAAAGAGTAAGCTTCCATTCACTCTTCATCAGACATCAAATTGGGGACCTTTGGCTTGGAAGCCAGTAGCCCTATATTTATGCAGATGTCCCATAAATACATTCTAAAATATTTAAGTACAGTTATTTAAAACTCTCAAATTGTACATCTTATTATTTTACTCTTACAAAAGAAATAATCAAAATTGTTTTATTGAAACAAATAATACATGTGTCATTTTTATTCATGTAATTTTGACCCTAATAAATGAGATGTTTAATTTTTTTCAGTTTCTTGTGTTTTGAAAGAACTAAAGTGCCTTCTGTAAAAAACATTGTCATTCCTTTAACAGATATCCTTAAATTAGAGAAGGTAAATCCTAAGTTTTAATTTGTCCAGTTTCAACTTAGTACAAAGTTCACTAGAAAAAAAATTTTTTCAACATCTTAAAAATATGTACATTTATTTCTATTGGCTTAGGCAAAACCCTTTTCTTGGATGCCTGGTGGAGGTATGGCCATAGAGATTGGAGTAGCAGGTAATGATAAAGTAAGTATACCAAAAGAAAGGTTGGTTTAAAACAAAGGCTTATGTAAAAAAAGATGTATGGTTGCTTTATTCTTAAAATATGTTCTTAGAGAAATCTGCTTGTTTTTAAAATATGTTAACATAACATTTCAAATGGTATCATTCATGACTAATCCTAAGGAAGAGGTATTAACCAAGATATTTAAAACAGGATCTAAAATATATATAATTCTAAATGATGTTCACTGTCATGATTTATTTTGGGGGAGTAATGTTATCTCTTAAAGTATGTGTCAGATGTAGGTTCAGAGGTGCCTCTACTTAAACACACTGAAGAAACATAGAATAGAAAATATTTTCTTTTTTAATACCTTCAAATTCAATTCAATAAAATATATAATCCAGCTAGGAACAAATTCACATTAACCTAAATCCCTCATACTAGTAGAATAATAACTTCACTGTCTTAGAATATTATCGTTAAATAAGTAAAGCACAGTGAATAACTGATGAACAATAACTATCCATCACAGAATAGTTGCTACTGAACAATGACTACTGAATAATGACCCTGATAGTTTGTTTTGCTTACCTTGTATAGTTTCATAAAAAGACTTTTAGGTATTGTTTACTGAATTAATAGCCTTTTCTTCAGGATATTATTGACATTATTATTCATTGAAAAGGATTCAAGTTCTCATAATCTACACCTTATAGTTCTGTGTTGGTGAAAGAGACTCTTGCAGTTTCTTTTTCTGGTTGACTATGTAGTTACAAAAAACGTTTAGCATTCCTTTTGTTATAATGACATCTTGGATGCAGATCTGGGTCTGACATTAGTTTCAATAATATTTTTAGTCAGATTTGAGGGCTCAATAATCTCACTGGAATTGGTTTTTGGAATTTTGAATGAGATTGCAATGATAATGGACTAGCTGGTGGGTAAAAGTTTACATTCCAGAAATGTTCTTACTAATTGCCCACCAAGGAAAGAATGTTTTTAGTTAGACCTAATTTGTTAAACTATTTTTTAATTAGACCTAATTTGTTAAACTATTTTTTAATTAGGCCTAATTTGTTTTAAACTATTGTTTTTTTTAGTGAAATAAAAAAAAAATATTTTCAAATATTTAAAAAAGTCAGTGAGAGTTTGGATGAGGACATTGTATTATTTTAAATATCCATTTCGGCTTTAATCTTAGTAGGATATTGAATAAACCAACTTTGATTTAAATTGAACAAGATTATCACATAAATTCAGAGGCAGACCCTGTCAGATCCTATCAAATTCAGCTATTTGCAAGGAATATTCAGGATGTGATTTTGTTTTGATTGTCAAAAGTAATAATGTTTTAAAGACACATTTGGAGTAAAAAGGTGTTTTTCTTTCTGTAAAATATTTTACATGTTTCGGATGTTCCTTCAAAGTTAAAGATAATCTACTTCCTAGTCCAACCTCCCGTTGGACAACGGGGGATGGTAGCGAGTGACTATGGACCCGGGACCTCCTAGATAATCACTCCGCACAACAAGGCATTGCTGTTAACTTAATAACAAACTAAAAGCCTATTATTGATAAAGAGATATATTGCACATTTTGGCATGACAACTACCAAATATGTATAGTATGTGAGACGAGCAATTTTAGATAATCTTTGGCATATAGAAGATATCGACTTCGGCAACGTCTGCTCGATGTCTCAGCACGGCTAACAACAGAGCTATTGGCATTTTCATTTAAATGGAGCTAGAATAAGGATGTAGATCTGCCTAAACTAAACTTCTAATTTAGCACTTTAAGTCTAGATTTATATCTAGAAATTGAAATTCTAGATCTTGATCTAGTCTATATATTTCTAAACTATACTTAGAAATTCTAGATATAGAATCTACAATGATTTTAATTAGAATTTAAATCTAGATCTAGTGTAAAAAATCTAGATCTAAATCTAGCTAGTCTTTTTTTGATACGAGAAAGCTGGCGAGGTTTATTAGCATTTCATTTTAAGAATTCATTCCATATGACGTCAAAGGAAAAAAATCAACTACCTCATATGGCCTAGTTAGACTAAAAATGTCTTATCAATATGAGAAAGTTGATGACGAGGTTTAATAAACATTGATGCACTGAGTTCTTATAGCATTTCATTTAAAGAATTCATTCCATATGACATCAAAGGAAAAAAATTTCATAATGTCACATGGCCTAGTTAGATTAAAAAATGTCTTTATTAACACGAGAGAGCTAACAAGGGTGCATAGACATGGGTGAATCGAGTTCTTATTTCATTTAAAGATTAATATATATCAGGATAAAAGCCGCATTTTTTGGGGCGTTTTGTCTGTCAGTCTATGTGTCCGTCATGTTGTTATTGACAAAAAACCCACCTAATTAACCTTTAATTTTCCCTCCGAAACATCACAATAGTTTAAAGTATTGATAATAGATTGTTCCCCATGTTAATATATATATATAGAGAGAGAGAATCCCAGATAAATCAAATACCATTAATTAAATTTTTGGGATGGTCTAGTATGAAAATTAGATTGTACCACAGCCTTGTGGAGTGATTTTCGTACTATATTTTGGTGTTAAATCCGGAACATAATATTAACGATAATTAGATTTTGTAAGATTTTAGCTGGAAAATTTAATATAGTATAAGATAGAAGTGTGATTTAAAATAAATAGAGTTGAAATGTTTATCATAAAAATCCAGAACAACCGATTTTCATAAATGAGTTTTTGCCACGAGTTACCTAGAAAATTATTTGTTTTATTTATTAAAAGAGGGATTTCATACAGTTATTTGGTGTTAGAGTTTTCATAAAAAATTCAGAAAACTTTTGGTGATAATTTGTAAGAAAATTAAAGTAATTTAGGTTGATTTCTTTTTCAAAACAAAATCCTGAACATTCTTTACTGATAAAAAGTATTTAGTGATGTTTCAGCAAGAAAATTAAATGTAAATTGAGTCCAAAAAATGATTTTCAACAATAGTTTCTAGTAAATCACTTTCTTATTTTAAAATCCCGAACAACCTATTGTCGATATTCTTGAAAAAAAAAGTCATTTGACATAAATTTGTTTTAAGTTTAAAAATAGAACAATTTGATATTGGTAATTAAACTATAGTGACGTATTGTCCAAGAACATAAGTGTAATATATTTCAATTATGCGATTTCAAACAATCATTTAACCTAATTTATTTTTTAATGAAACATGATAAGTCAGTATATAGAATTTCATTTAGCAATTATATGCTATTTACTTTAAAAAAAAACAGAACAACATATTATTGATCATGAGTTTTAGCAGCATAATGAGGGCTTAAAACCATGGGATAAAGTTGGAATACTCGTATATATATTTAATATATAATGAGGACTTGATACAACAAATAATAATATGTCAATTAAGATCTTCATTTACATTACTCCATTTCAAAAGCCTCTCTCCCACTTTTCCTTTCAACACGCATTCACACCATTCCACATTCACACTATGCAGCGCATGTAACAAACCAACAATACCTTGCCTTGGTTGACTACAATTCAAATTTCATAGAAGTGGAACATTTGCACAAGACAAGTCAAGTATTTAGAAGAAAACTGAAAAACTTTGCCAGATATGGAGTCCCCAAAGTTTGCATCAGTGATTTTGGACCTCAGTCTTCATCTGTTGAATTTACCACATTTATGGAATCATGGGGTGTCCATCATTTAAAATCCTCACCAGGACAAAGCAGAGGCAGCAGTGAAAATATTAAAGAATGTGATGAAAAAATCCAAAGAAAGTAAATCAGATGCTTTAGTAGCCCTATTAGAGTTCAGAAACACACCCAGGCAAGATGCCAACTTAATAATCCACAAAATCTTGACAACTTTTTCTGTAGAATTAACAAATCTTATTGTGTAGCTTCATTGAATTTTGCTGTTGAGTAAATTAGTGTACAATTTTAAAAGCGTCTTACTTTCTTATATTACAAGGTTGGCACACTTGGCAATGTTGAAATTGAATTGTTTTTATTATAAATGAGCATCATGATTTGAGTTACCCATGATTTAACATTCATGGCTCTATTCGTTATCCTATGAATAATGATGTTTATTAAACCAGTCATAATTCTTTGATTGTTATTATTGACAGGAACTAATTCTGGCAGGTATGATTAAATGTTACATTTCCTTTTTTTTTTTTTTTTTTGAATGCTTGCATGGTTAACAATCAAAAGTTTACCCAGTACTCAATATAATTTTTTTCTACATGTAACCATGCAGTTAAAAAAAATCTTAAATCTAAATTTAAAAAAAAATATTTTAAAAAGTGTCACTGTAATTATGAAGGAGAAAATATCTGTAACATGATCATCTTTGCACATTCTAATCTTCTTATCTCTTTTGAGTTCATCTTTATGTTTAGCATTATTTGAGAAAACACATTAATGTATCTTTTTTTAAACAACCAAAAGTCTTTGTAATTTATGTATTATGGAAAAGGTCTTGTGAAATTTTATTTAGAAAAGTTCTAGGTAAATGTTCACATATGTCACATTTGAAAGTCCCAGGAAAACAACAACCTTTGTTTCAACTTCAAGAGTTCTCAGCTGCAATAAAACTTTCTTTGTTCATTTCTTAGAAAGCTCATTTATTTAAAATATTTATTTGTTTTTCTGTTATGAACTATAATGACCAAAATTTGAAACTTTGGAGTCTTCATTTGGTTGGTAATGTCTATAAATTTAGCTATTTGCAAGAAAAGCATTAGTTCTTCTATGGGCACTGTCTGCAGCCTAAGTTTGTACTCTGAGGCTAATTGACATACTGCTATCAAACAACTTGTTAAGTCTGAATTTCTTTTTCATTTAGAATTATTTACATTTTTTAAAACTTGAATTTCAAATTAATTGTTAGTATTTTACATTGGTTTAAATTTTGCTTGGTTATTTTTGTAATGGTTGGTACTTACCTTGATTAATATTTTACTTTGGTTAATTTGTAACATTGATTAAGTATTACACATTACCAATACTTAAAAATAAATAATTTGCGTTGGCCTACATTATACATGTTTTCAATATGGGTTAATTGATATGGTATTGTTTATTGGTTCTACATAAGATAAAACTAGTGTTCCAGAAACTTGAATTTATTTTTAATCTTATTAGAATTAACAAAGTTACTAATGCATAAGGAGTTTAACCTGAAAATAAATTAACAAACAAACAAAAACATAAACTAGGAATATGATTAACTTTCATATTATTCCTCTAGAAACAATAGAAATCCACAATAAATGATAGTTTAAAATGAATAGATCTAGAACTGGTTTCAAAATTATCTAGTTATAATTATCATAGAATTATGTTGACTGGTTTAACACATACTTCTAATATTTTTAGTATAGGCTGCTGTATTTAACATGAGTATTAATAGTTAAATAAATAGTTTTAAAATGTTTTCCTCAACAGCCATACATTTTTGGAGCCATTTTAAATAGAGATGAAGTTTATGACTCTCTGATCATGGCTGGTAAGAAAGCAGGGCTTACATGGTCTAGATGTCCATCTCCTGCCGAATAACTTGAAGGTACCATCTTTGATTTCTTATGTGAACTTTGATGTTTAAAATTCCACTTGTAGTTTGCAAACTCTTCATGGCTTCAGGGTGGGCAGATACTATGTGGACACAGATTTTGAAAATGGCGCTAACGATTTTCATAGAAATTTGACAGCTCATATATATCTTTGGGAAAATAATTACAAGCTAATTAGCCTCACAATGAATACTCTGGTTTGACAGTTCTAATTTTTCAAAATATAATTATCTTAAAATTAGACTACTTCACGAAAAGGCAACAAACTAGTAGGCCTAGATATATTATTGCTTTCTTATAATTTAAGTGATCTAGATCAATTTGTTGTGATTCTGTTAGTTCTAATTGTTGGGGGGAGGGCTTATCTAGGGTATGATGTATTTGCCCGGGCTCCCCCTCATAATCAGTGTAAACCAAAATAAAGAGTAATGGCCTTTAGAACTATGGCTTAGTAAACACCGACTAAATGTCAATCAACTGAACAACAGTTGTTCAACATGAACAATATCAATGATAACGATAAGTTAAGTTACATTAGTTAACTATAAGAGTGTATGTTCAACAATTTAATGAATGAATGAATATTATGACTTGAATGATGAATAAATATCAATGGTATTTCAAAGCAAATATTGGTGATAGGAAAAAAACGCATTTATAAAAAATCCTTCCCAGGAAAATCTAAAGCAATTCAGGATAGCTAGAGCGAAGGCTAGACAAACCATACGGTCAGCCAAAAGGAACTCCTGGAGGAATTTTGTGAGCAGTCTGTATACCAAAACTTCTGCTAGAGCGGTTTGGACGGCAGTAAGGCGGATCAAATGGAAAGAATCAAATGCAATAGGGCATCTGAAAAACCAAGGACGAACTGTTACGTCCCCCAGAGATATAGCTGACTGCCTTGCATCCTCAATAGCAGATAAATCATCCACTGCACACTAAATTCAAAATTTGGCAAACGATAATTTTTTTTAATTTTCGGACTCAAAAACAGCTATCATGCATTTTTGTAATTTAAGGGGAATCCACCCAGACCTTGAACTATTTTTACACAAAAAGAAGATCCCTGTTATTGACCAGCAAGGAAGTCTTATTTAAAAATACTGGAGCCCATTCAAAATGCTGCCCTGCGCCTGTCTCGGCGCATTTAGTACATCACCTATCCCAAGTCTCCATGTGGAGATTTAAAACTACAGATGTAGAACTATACAATCGAAAGCCTAACGTCATACAGCCGTTGGGCCTTCAGATGAGAGAACCTATCCAAAATTTAACCACACCCATCAACCAAATCTCTAAAATAGAAATCCCACAGAACCCTCCTTGGTTGATGAATTTATCCCTGCTTAATTTTAAAAAAGAAAATACAGACCCAAGCCTACTACAAGTCCACTTTAGGGAACTGCAGGAAAGCTACGAGACTGTGGCACCATTTACACTGACGGATCCAAAATGGATGGAAAGGTCACGTGTGCCTGCTCCTTTCGGAACAAAACAATCTCCCGTAGGCTCCCTGTTGGATGCACCATCTTTATGGCCGAATTACATGCAATATCGCTTGCACTAATGGCCATCAAAGCATCAGAAAGGAGAAAATGTATAATCTGCTCCAACTCCAAATCTACATTGCAAGCTTTGGGATGGATGAAGACTGACATTCCATTGGTATATAAGAGCCTAAAGTTATTGGACCAAATAACAGCTGACCATAGGGAGGTCACTTTCATCTGGATCCCCTCCCATGTGAGCATAGAGCAGGGGTTCTCAACCTGTGGTCACGACCCACATTATGAAACGATCATCAAACTACAATTTAATAAAATAAAAAATGATGATGACATATTTAGGAAGACGGATATTTTGTTATTAGATACAGATGGCACTTTGAGTTAGTGAGTGTAACATCATTGTTTGAAGGTATACATGTTTTTTTTTATTGATTACTTCTTTGTTATCCAACGTGTTCTGCCATTTCACACTGATGTAACAAGGCTGTCAAGAAGCTACACTCCGCATAATCATTAATTTTAATATTCGTGACCTTGAATAATTAAATGTTTCAATGCAATGATCAAATACATTACGCCTCAATTTGTCTGTAAAGATCCGTTCGTCCCAATGAAACTTCAACTTTGACAAACAAAACTGGATGAAAATAAAGTTATATCTTGCCAACTTTATCTGCTTTCTATAGGGGAAAAAAAGGACATTGAATTTGACAGACCGGGAACTACAATGGTTATTTATGTCAAAGAACATTTGCACTAATGCGCAACGGAAATTTCACTAGACTTCCCCGTCTCGAGACATGACGTTAAACTGCGCTCAAAAGTGCCCTACTTCTTTTCTATCATTGTCTCTGCCTCCTCCTTTTCTCAGTCTGCCTTCTTTGATCATCACTCTGTCTCCTTATCTTTAAAATCTCACTACGTCCTAGACCAGTCCGTTTGCCGTGGACTGCGACTTGTAAGGGGGGATAAAGAGATCCTGGTGTTTGAGCAGGTGGCTATCTGAGGATAAACCACCGCAACACAATACTTTGGCTCCAAGTTCCCCAAGACCTGAGGCCCAGATGGCCCGCTCTGGGTCATCCGGCTGGAGGGCGGTTGCTGGAGGGTCAATCAGGGAGCTGCTGTATCGGACACATGCCCGATGCAGCAGCTGACTGAGTATAGCACCTGTGTAACCCGAATGAACCGTCCCCTTGTTGGACTCGATGGCGGGTGGGGAGCACAGGTGCTGAACTAACAAGAATATATATATGGATTAAAAAAACAACAAATAAACTACTTGCCCCAGACTTGTGGCAAGAGACGCCGTATTGGGGCAAAAAGGAGGAGGCCACAAAAAGCTGTGCTACCTGGCCATCATTTTTGGTGGTCAGGTGCACAGAGGAGGGGAAAAGTCTGACAAAGATGAACCCTTTTGTCATCTACAAGGGACTTAAATCAGTAGTGGGAGAGCCCAAGAGTGTGTCTAAGCTACACAAATCAATGGAACTTCTTGTAGAAGTAGATGGCAAGACACACTCTGATGGGTTTTTAAGATGCAGAAGACTCTGTGATCTCCAAGTGGAAGTCATGCCACACAAGAGTATGAACACCAGCAGAGGTGTAATCAGCTCTAGGGACCTACTGGAATGTTCCGAGAAGGAAATAGTGGAGAGCATTGAAGGAGTCACCCATGCCCGGCGCATTACCAGGTGCAGGGATGGTGAGGAGGTCAAAAGCGCCACTATTATCCTCACATTCGGAACTAGGACACCGCCAGAGTATGTGAAGGCAGGATACCTACGAGTTCCAGTGAGGCCCTACATACCTAACCTTATGAGGTGCTTCAAGTGCCAGGGTTATGGACACGGCGCGGCAGTCTGCAAGATGAACACTGTGTGTGCCAGATGTGCTGGAGAGGGTCATGAGGACAAGGGCTGCACAGCCCAGTTCAAATGCCCAAACTGTCACGCTGGCCACTCAGCCTACTCCAAGGACTGCCCTGTGTGGAAACAGGAGGTAGCCGTGCAGGAGTACAAGGCAAGAAATGGATGTACCTTCAGCCAGGCGAAATCGGCTGTATTGCCCCTACCCAAGGGCCAATTCGGCTTGACAAAGACCTATGCCCAGGCTGTTGCTAAGATAGAAAGATCCATAGCCACACAGACGGACACATTGTCCCCACCATCCCCTCCTCCTCCTCCAACTCAGAAGAAAACACCGCCAAAGAACACACCTCTGAAGAAACAAGAAAGCCCTGTTGTTATGCCAAAGAATAGGTTCTCTGTGCTCGCTGATGAGAGCATGGAGACTGAGCAGCATGTCAAAACCAATACTCCAGGAGAACCCAGAGACATCATGTCTGACACAGGTTCTCCTCAGAGAACCCAGCCAGACACCCCAACCTCTACCGAATTAGAGGTTGACCAACTCCCTAAGGGGAGAAATCAAAGCGGAGAGGATGCCCAAGGTGAGCAAGGAGGAAATAACCTCCGCTCTAACCAGGGGATCTCCCCTCACCAGAGAGAAAGACTTCCCCCAGAAAGGGGTTTTCCTCCTCTCCATCCAAACCCAAGAATAAAAATACCAAGGTCACTGGAATAAAGGGAAACCTCTCCAGGGGCCTCCCAAGGCCAAATAGCTCCAAGTAGGTCATCTAGAATAAGCCATGGATTCCATAATTGTACAGTGGAATTGTAGAGGCCTCAAGGCCAATTCTGAGGAAATGCAGCTACTGATGGACTCTGAGACTAGCAAAAGTGCTATTGGCGATAGGAAAAAACGACTAGTTGCATTTATAAGGAATCCTTCCCAGGAAAACCTAAAGCTATTCAGGATATCTAGAGCAAAGGCTAGACAAACCATACGGTCAGCCAAAAGGAATTCCTGGAGAAGTTTTGTCAGCAGTCTGGATGCCAAAACTTCTGCTAGAGCGGTTTGGAAGGCAGTAAGGCGAATCAAAGGGAAAGAATCAAATGCAAATGTTTTGTGGGGGAATTCCTGAAAGACCGAAAATTTCAGGTTCGAGTGGGCAACTCCGCTTCTGACACTCATGACCAGGAAATGGGTGTAGCCCAGGGCAGCATTCTGTCAGTCACCCTGTTCAACATTAAAATAAGTAGCATTATAAATGCTCTGTCCCCTGGCATAGAGTGCTCTTTGTATGTTGATGACTTTGTCATTTTTACTTATGGGAAAAACATGAACACCTTAGAAAGAAAATTACAGTTATGTTTAAACAAAATTCAAAATTGGGCAAACGATAATGGTTTTAAATTTTCGGTACTCCAAAACAGTTAGTATGCATTTTTGTAATTTAAGGGGACTCCACCCAGACCCTGAACTATTTATACACAAAAAGAAGATCCCTGTCATGAAAACTACAAATTTTTTAGGCTCACCCTAGATTCCAAATTTAATTTTCTCCCCCACATTAAGGAACTTAAGAAGAAATGCCAAAAGTCATTAAAAATACTTAGAGTACTCAGCCATACGGACTGGGGAGCTGACAGAGATACCTTGCTGCTGCTATATCGGAGTCTAATTCGATCCAAGCTAGACTATGGATCCATAATATATGGAGCAGCAAGGAAGTCATACCTAAAAATACTGGAACCAATACAAAATGCTGCCTTGCACCTCTGTCTCAACGCATTTTGTACATCACCTATCCCAAGTCTCCATATGGAGGCTGGAGAACCATATGGTCAGCCAAAAGGAATTCCTGGAGAAGTTTTGTCAGCAGTCTGGATGCCAAAACTTCTGCTAGAGCGGTTTGGAAGGCAGTAAGGCGAATCAAAGGGAAAGAATCAAATGCAATAGGGCAAGAGAAATAGCTGACTGCCTTGCATCCTCAACAGCAGAAAAGTCATCCACTTCACACTACACGCCAGAGTTCCGAAAAGTCAAAACCAGGGAGGAAAGACACCCCATTGATTTCAGGTCAGAGAACAATGAAGACTACAACAAACTGTTCTCGCTTGTGGAACTGAGGGACCCGCTGGACAAGTCACATGATACAGCGCCTGGAGAAGATGAAATCTATTACCAGTTCCTCAAGCAGAGGAATAAAGTGATCTCCAACTACCAGTGTGGATTCTGGCAGGGGCGGACAACAACTGACCACCTGGTAAGGCTGGAAGCTTATGTTAGAAATGCATTACTCAGAATAGAACATCTAGTAGCTGTATTCTTCGATATAGAAAAGGCCTATGACACAACTTGGAAACATGGCATTCTATGTGACCTGGAGCTTATGGGGCTTAAGGGACACCTCCCCCGTTTTGTGGGGGAATTCCTGAAAGATCGAAAATTTCAGGTTCGAGTGGTTAACTCTGCTTCTGACACTCATGACCAGGAAATGGGTGTACCCCATGGCAGCATTCTGTCAGTCACCCTGTTCAACATTAAAATAAATAGCATCATAAATACTCTGTCCCCTGGCATAGAGTGCTCTTTGTATGTTGATGACTTTGTCATTTTTACTTATGGGAAAAACATGAACACCTTAGAAAGAAAATTACAGTTATGTTTAAACAAAATTCAGGGTTGGGCAAACGATAATTTTTTTTAAATTTTCAGACTCCAAAACAGTTAGTATGCATTTTTGTAATTTAAGGGGACTCCACCTAGACCCTAAACTATTTATACACAAAAAGAAGATCCCTGTCATGAAAACTACAAATTTTTTAGGCTCACCCTAGATTCCAAATTTAATTTTCTCCCACACATTAAGGAACTTAAGAAGAAATGCCAAAAGTCATTAAAAATACTTAGAGTACTCAGCCATACGGACTGGGGAGCTGACAGAGATACCTTGCTGCTGCTATATCGGAGTCTAATTCGATCCAAGCTAGACTACGATCCATAATATATGGAGCAGCAAGGAAGTCATACCTAAAAATACTGGAACCAATACAAAATGCTGCCTTGCACCTCTGTCTCGGCGCATTTCGTACATCACCTATCCCAAGTCTCCATATGGAGGCTGGAGAACTCCCCAAGGATATAAGAACGAAAAAGCTTGCAATGCAGTAATATTTCAAGCTAAAATCCAACCACATGAACCCTGCTTTCGACTCCATATTTAACCCCACAGAGGTAGAATTATACAATCAAAGACCTAACGTCATACAGCCGTTGGGCCTTCGAATGAGAGAACCCATCCAAAATTTAACCCCACCCATTGACCAAACTCTAAAATAGAAACCCCTCAGAATCCTCCTTTGCTAATGAATAAACCCAAATTAAATTTATCCCTCCTTAATTTCAAAAAAGAAAATACAGACCCGAGCATACTACAAGTCCACTTTAGGGAACTGCAAGAGAACTACGGAGATTGTGGCACCATCTACACAGACGGATCCAAAATGGATGGAAAGGTCTTGTGTGCCTGCTCCTTTCGGAACATCGGAACTGACATCTCATTGGTACATAAGAGCCTGAAGCTGTTGGACCAAATAACAGCCGACCGATGTGCCCAAAATCAAAATCAAATCACAGCCGACCATAGGGATGTCACCTTCATCTGGGTCCCCTCCCGTGTGGGCATTGAAGGAAACGAAGCCACAGACAGAGAAGCAAAGAGAGCCCTAAATCATACTGTGTCAGGAACCCAAATTCTCTGCTCGGACCTGAGACAAAGTATTGCCTCTGCCACCTATCGAGAGTGGCAGAACCGATGGGAGGCTGAGACTCACAGTAAACTCAGGCAGATTGTGGCGGATGTCAGGTGGCGACCCACATCTAAGGGTCTGACAAGGCGTGGTAGCACGACCATGTCCAGACTTAGGATTGGCCACGCCTACATCATGCACTCTTTTGTGCTGAAGAGAGAGGAGCCCCCACTTCGTGAGTACAGTTACTCTCGCCTCACCGTGGAACATATCCTCGTGATTGCCCCAGATACCAGGATGTCAGGGAGAAATATTTTAGAGCCACTAACTTAAAAACACTATTTGATAATGTCGACCCTGGGAAGGTACTGGGCTTTATCCGGGAAGTGGGGTTATCTACGAAGATCTGATTTATGAATTTGTGAGCATGTACTATTTACATTAGATTTTTACCAAATAATTAAATTTTTACTACCTTTACTATTTTAACTATGAATATACATTGATTTTAATGATATGACTGTATAGAATCTGGCCCTTGTTGTTTAGAGAGAGAGTAGTCCTTAAGGGACTGCAGGTATGACATGGCCTAAATTGTGCCGATGTGCCTAAAATCAAAATAAAAAAACAAACAAAATTTCAATTTATGGATTAATTATGCTTTATTCATCACAGGATTTCATGTTTTTATGAGGACCATAATCTACTAGATCTAATCATCACAGTTAGACATCTACACATATTAGGAAGAAAAAAAAACATCACAAGAAACACAAGAAAATGAACAACTTGTTCTCAAATGGCTTAAGTAGCTCAGAAAATATGTGTAACATTAGATTAAATGACTCTCTAATATTTTTTTTTATTTTTTTTTTTTACATTTTTTGGCTATAACTAATTTATTATATTTGTTTTTTTTATTTATTATGTGCAATATATAGATCTATATAATTTATATGATTATCCTTCATAAAATTTTTTATTGTTGTGTGATTTTATCCTTTTTTTTTATGTTTTGGAATGTTGGATATTTTTACATAAAATGTGCCCATCAAATAAAGGTTTGACTCCTGAATAATATTTATTCAGATTTCATTTATATTATAAGTAATGTTACTTTTCATAAATTCAGAATTTATTAATAAAAAATGATAGACCTGACAGTTAGCTGAACTTATGAAAAAAAAAAAGGACTAACCAGTTTGAAGAATTTATAAAACTTTTCAGGTTTTTTTTATCCATTATATTACGTTAGGAATCATTTGCCTAATTATTTATTATAAACCATGTTTCTCAGTATTAAAAAAATTAATTAACGTTTCATTGGCCTCTTTAGTCACACAAGAAGTTGCAAAGGGAAAAGATTGTCTCTCGAGATGTAAAATGCCACAGAATTAATTTTCATATTATATTTCATGGGCGCCCCTGAGTCCACTCAGCTCTAATGGCATTAGTTGGGGAAAAGTAGAGGCTGTTGGTCGTTGTGCTGGCTACTTGACACCCTTGTTAACTGTGGGCCACAGAAACCTTTGCATCCTACTTCTAATCACTCTTACTTGTTATTGAGCACACATCCAATAAAACATTCATGGCTGTGTCACCAATTCTGTTACACTTGTGGACTTTTTGTTTTCTACTTTTATTATAGGTATAAGTCTTAAAGTGTTTTGTTCTCTTTTTCTTTTTTGTTTTCCATCCTTACTTTCAATACTAAAAAAAAAATATAAGTTTTTTGATATAATTCAGTCTATTTGCTGAATTGATAAATAATTGTGATTTTGAAATGAAATTGTTCTTGGAAACGTTTAATCGGTGTGTAGAATGTGTGATTCACTTTAGCCAATTGTTAACCTTTTATTATTAAAATTTAAATTGTTTCTTCTTATCTTATAAATTACAGACATTATTTCAAAAGAGAAGATAATTACGCCCTACGCATTTCATGTGTCACCCAGTCATGCATGTTAATCTGTGATTTAAACTCTGCTAAGTCATTGGTTTTCTTGGCTAAGTCAGTCAACCCATTCCTTTCTCTAATGGCACTAGAGAAGAAGGTGCACTTGTATGAAATGGTCCTAACATATGGAATAAGAAATTTGCCTCTATCTTTGTGTCTTTCTGAGTATTTTATCAGGTTGTTTTTTTTTTATATTTGTAAATTATGATTCAGTTTTTTATGTATTATAGCTACTTTACTTTTTATTCTTCTGTCTTGCAGCATCTCTAAATTTAGTGATTTATTAAAGGTGTTACTCTAATCAAATGTGAATGTTTTTTTTTTTGTTCGTCTGTTATAAATCTCACAGGTTTATATTGCATTTTTTTCTAGTTTCTTTATTGAGGGATCCCTAACAAAGAATGCATATTCTAATATTGGGCTAACTAAAGTTAAATAGCATTTTAGTTCTATGTTCCTAATTGATTTGTAAAAAATTCTTTTAATAAACCGTAATGTTTTTTTGTTTTTTTTTAATACTTACATCAATATGGGGATTCCTTGATAACTTTTCATTTATTATTACATTTTGAGTTTGTTGTCTGCGTAACTAGTTAACCATGAATAAAATAAGAAGTTTCTTGTTTTTTTTTATAGTTTTTTTGTTACTTATAATAAGTTGCATTTTTCTATTTGTAAATTATGATTCAGTTTTTTATGTATTATAGCTACTTTGCTATTTTTTCTTCTGTGATTTATTATTTTTCTGGGTGGAAAGACATGCTCCAATTAGATTCCCATTCTTGGATGACTGTTGATTCAATTATTATAAATTAATCTTATTTTTCAGATAATGAATTATATTTCAATTATTATTTTCATTACAATCATTTTATTGTTTTTACACAATTATTGTTTTTAAATGTAATTTTTGATAAATTTTATACCATTCCTATTCAGTTATTGTGATATGATTATAGTAAATTTTTTAACATCAACAATAGTATTCCTAGTGTCACTCATGACTCTTGAACATGGTGTTTTGAAAACTTGGCTCATCGATACTCTTAACATAGGCTAGATTGTTCTGTGGGCCTATTGGTTAAATTATTTATACATATAATTATAATAAATGTTAATGTAATTAATTTTTTATTTTAAAATCATAACATTAAAATTTAACATACACATTGTTTTTAAACTAACAGAAATAAAAACAAGATAACAAAGGAAGTTTTTGTTTACAAACTCATAGGCAGCCTTGGGCATGCTGTTTTTTAAGCATTGCATGTTTTGGTATTATTGGCAAATGAAGGAGAAATTCATTTACAATAACGCCTTTTGTTTCTTGACAGATGATTGTCAATAGTGATCTATGATTGTGGTTATCTAATACATAAAGTAAATTGTTAGGTCTCTATCTGTATACATTAGACTGTGATTAGACATCAACACCAGAGCCAGGTTTTTAAAGAAGCACTTTCAGATCGAGAGGGGCGGCGAATTTTAGCAAAAAAATCACACAATTTGTATACTAATTTATTACTATTATTAATAATATATATTAATAAGTTATATTTCACCCTATTTTAAGATTGTTTCGCCCCCCCTCTAGTACGCCAATGTTGACCGATTCGGTGGGGTGGGCAGGGGGCATTTCATCAATCCCCCCCTCACCATAAATTTTCGAGTGGGGGGGCAGTCCAAGTTATTTGTAGAAATCACAGCTTGTTAATTATATATATATATTGATATTTTAAGCGATCTTCATATTATGTCATTCGGGGGGGGGGGGGGGCAAATACATCTTACTGCCCTTCCCATCTAAACCATTTGAGTGGGGCGGGGGGCGGTCCTACTTTTATGGAGAAATCATGGTTTGTGAACAAAATTAGTTGAATATCTATATAATATACGCTACATATTGATATTTGAACCCATTTGTATATTATGTCGCATCTCAAATTTTATGATTAGTAAATATAAAAATGAAAAAGGGTTGTACCAGGTGGAAGGGGCGATACATGTGATCGCCCTCCACCTATTGGACTAACCAATACTTTTTCTTTTGTATTATAGTTAAGAAATTATAAATTTTTTTTTTTTAAATCTGACACTAATATAATGAATATAAGCTCTAAATTAAATTCTTATATCGAGTCGCCCCACCCCTATTCTTTTATGCCAAATGCAATCACAGAAATTATAACAAGGAGCGAGGATTAATCAATTCCACTCTATCGCTCCTCCTTTTCCCAGACGAAAACATGACGTTTTAAAATAGAATAGTTAAATATGGCGACATAGTTTATGTAGTTGAATTTATCATAATTATTTTCAAAAAGACTTTGTTTTGGAAAATTTAGAATTCATACGAAATTTTTCTGTATAAGAGTAACAATTGAGATGAGTTCTCAACCCAAAATTCTTTTCCCAGTCGCCATTTTCCTACCTTTACTCAATCTGATATTTTTCTATTGTATAAATGAAGTTGAAACTGTAACTCATAATTTATGCTGGAATTTAAAAATTTAGAGTAGAATTTAATTGGTCCACTTAATTTCTCCCTCCACTTCCGAAATCGTTTGTTTAGAGCTTTGAATTATTGTTCTATAACAAACAAAGTTACAAACAGGCCTATTGAACAAAATGTATCACTTATAAATGAGCTTTTTTTTTTTAAATATAATTTTTCGAGTTTTTTTTTTCGGTGGCGATCCTCAAAGCCTTTATCTAAATCTGTGGGGTATCTTTTCAAGTAACAAATCGTTTGTATTTGCGATGTAGTAAGGGCCTATAAATTCATATTAGAATATTTTTCAAGTAAAACATTATTCAAAAGATTCTTGAAAATTATAAATTTTTGAGCGTTTAACTATCGTTCTGTTGATTGTCTTATGCTGACCAAAACAAGAGGTCTCGCTTAACATAAACATAATAAGGCTTGTCTTCGAGTCCGAAGATTGAGGAATACAGTATTTCCCGTGGCTGCGCAGCCCCAGCTGTTACTGCATATTTTGTCACATCCAGGACATGCATAACCATTGTCCACAGGTGGTCGATTTAGATTTTCGTTACGTTGTCTGCGTTTGTCCTCGGCAGCAGATTTTCTTTTGGTCTCAAATGTGTATCCCGCGGCCTTCTCTTATATGTCAGCCAAGGAAAGTTGACGCCTAAGCTGGTCTTTGAAGCGTTTCCGTGGGGCGCCTCTGTTACGTCGACCACCTTTAAGCTCACCAAAAAAGACTGCCTTTGCATACGTTCGTCTCCCATACGGGATACGTGCCCTGCCCAGCGTAGTTGTCGGACCATAAGAAGTCCCTCTACTGTCCATACCGGCGTTCGCAAGGACATCGCTGTTTGTAGTGCGGTCCTGACACCGTATGTCCATGATGGAGTGCAAGCATCTTTAATGTAAATTCCTCTATAATTTTAGGTGCGATAGGCTAACAACCTCTACATGGAAAAAAAATAGCCAAAACACAAACCCAAATATAGTCAGAGGCGAGAGTAGAGCTCCACTAAGGAAACTTCTGAAGCTGTTCAGGGAAAGTTGAACGAATCCTGTTAGGCCGACAACTCTACTTATTCAGATGGCATCATTTAACTTTGGGAATATGAAATGTCCATATTTTACTGGAACCAGGTAGATGTGCACAAGTTGCCAAGGAAATGACCAACTACAAACTACAGTTTTTGGGAATGAGTGAAGTTCAATGGAAGACATTTGGTGAAAAAAAGACTGCAATCAGAAGAAGCCCTTATCTTCACTGGAAAGGAAAAAGATTTCCATGAAAATGGTGTAGCATTACTACTAATCAAGGAAGCTATTAAAAGTCTTTTAGAATGGGAACCAATTTTGTCGAAGTTCTAAAATTTTCACATCATTATGTGCTATGCTCCCACCAACCTTGCAAGTGATACTGACAAAAGAAATATTTTATGACCAAATGTGAAGTATAGTTGACAAAATACCTATAGGAGATGTTTTGATCGTCATGGTAGACTTGAATGCCGGAAGTGACAACAGAAAGGTAGAGAAAGTATGGGCTTGGCACCAGAAATGAAAATGGAGAAATGTTTGCAGACTCATTTAATGAAAAAAAAAATGCCACAAAGTGACATGGGTCTCACCAGACAATAGGACAGAATTAATTCAACCACATTACCATACGTCGCAACTGGAGCTCATTACTGGATGTACGAAGCAGAATAGGAGCTGATGTTGGCTCAGACCATCACCTAGTTGTTTCCAAACTAAAAAAGAAGTTGGCCAGCAATAAAACAAAAATAAACAAAAGGAAAAAGATTTGATCTAGACAAGCTCCACAACACCCAGATTAAAAAGGAATTCCAATTATCCCTTCAAAATAGATTTGCTGTGCTACAACTAGATGAGGCCGAACAAAGCGTTGATAAATCTTGGCAAAATTTCAAAGAAATTATTACTGAAACAAGCAATGAAGTACTAAGCCTTAACCCTAAGAAGAAAAAACAGTGAATTAGTAATCAGGCATAGACATTAATCGAAGAGAAAAAATGTGCTAAACAGGCAGTTAACCTAGCAAAAACGAAAAACCACAAGCAACAATCCAAACAAGACTACCAAGCAGTTTCACAAAAATTACTAAAATGCTTAGACCGTACAGACGATCTTTTTAAAACAACTTTGCAGAACAGGCAGAAGAATCAGCATATAGAGGAAATATAAATCAACTGTACAAAATCACCAAACTTCTTAGTACTAAAAAGACCAATTGCAATGTTTCCGTTCGAGATAAACATGGAAACTATTTTCTTTAATAAATGAACAGATTGAAAGATGGAAAGAATTTTTTCAAGAAGTGCTCAATTGACCCAAACCACTAAATCCATCGGATCTAAATGTAGGACCAACACTAGACAAAAACATGGAAGAAATAACTAAGGAAGAAAAAAGGGATGCACTCAAACAAATGAAGACAGGTAGAGCTGCTGGAATTGACAACATGCCAACAGAAGTCACAAAAGAAGGAGGAAGTGAAATAGTTAACCAACTGCACAAACTATTCAACAAAATTTGGTTAACAGAAAAACATACAGGTGAGTGGAAAAAGGGCTTGCTAAAAAAACTACCTAAGAGTGGAGATATATCCCAATGTGAGAAATGGCGTGGCATCACTTTGTTTTGTTGTCAGTAACAGAATAATTGGAGCATGTGATGAACACCTAAGGGAAGAACAAGCCGGATTCAGAAAAGCAGATCTTATGCTGACCAAATAGCAAAACTCTGAATAATTATAGAACAATGTGTCGAATTGCAATCTCCTCTTTATGAAACATTTGTCGACTTTGAAAAAGCCCTTGATAGTATTGACAGAGAATCTATCTGGACAGTAATGGGACATTACGGTATACCAAATAAAGTAATAACAATAATCAAAAACATTAATGATGGTTTCACATGCCAAGTAGCCCACAGTGGCAAACTGTTAGAGGAATTTACAGTCACAACAGGAGTCAAACAGGGGTGTCTTCTTTCACCACCCCTGTATCTTATAGTATTGGATTGAGTCACAAAAGAAGCTTACTAATTCAGGGAAGCAAATCCTATGGACTTTCACACAAAAGCTGGAATTCGCTGATGACATAGGCTTATTATCACACAGACTTCTGAATATGTAAAAAAAAAAAAAAAAAAAAAAAAAGTCTCAGCTTTAAGTAGAAAAAAGAGTAGGCCTCAAAATAAACCATCAAAAAAAGTACTTAAAGTAAACAACAAACAAAAAGAGACATAGAACTGGATTCTCAGACCAAGTAGATAGTTTTATATACCTTGGGAGTGTAGTCAGTGTATCAAGTGGAACAGATGAAGACTTTAAACATCGTATAAATCTAGCGCGTCAGCAAACACCAAACTGTGGGAGATGGGTGGACAGAGAAATATAGAGGTGTATGTCTTAGAGAGAAAGTGGAGATGGATTGGTCATACCCTTAGAAAAGATACAAACAACAGAGCTAGACAGGCCTTAGAGTAGAACCAACAGGGCACAAGACCCACAGGAAGACCAAAAAGAACGTGGCGTAGTGTACTGGATGAAGCCGAGGGGACATGAAAGAGCTGGGAAGCCACTAAAAAACTATCAAGAGACCATGGGAAGGGAAGATGATAATGATGAATTGAATGTATTCTAAACCGGATGTTTTTCTCTGACATTATAACAATATAGGGGAGACAAACACAATATCACAAAATGTGATTAGGCCTAGCCAAAATTTCAATAGTCTCGATGACAACAGTTCTAAGCATCAAAAAAGTATACATATCCGCGCCACAAGTACACGAACGAAAGTACAGTTAATTCCCCTTTGCTGCTAATACAAAGAGTTGTTTTTATCCATGCAGGTGGTATATACATGAACGTAGGGTGTCACGTTTGCTAATAATGATCACCGTAAAGTAGGGTGTCACTTTTTCAACAATTTGATAGGATTTCAACAACTATTTGCAGCCAAACAAAAATGAAAATATAGATTTATAGATTAACCTTGCATACAAATGTTTGGGTATCTTGAGATACATTTATTTAATTGTTTAAACTTGACTGCTTATGTAAACGTTTAATATTTTTCTAATTGCGTGGAGGGTATTACACTGTGCGGTCCTGCATCCCCGTACCCACCTAGTGACGCTTCTGCCGTCGCACACGTTATTTAATGTTACTAAATAAAATATATGTATAGGGGATTGACGTGTAGATGGTTTAACAACAAAGAGCAATCATCAGGTCGTGCGTTTGCCTCATATGTATTGTCTGGTGTATTCTTGACTAAAATGAGCAGGAAACGTTTGTTAGGAACAACTAAGAATGCGCTCATCTACTTTTTAAAACAAGAGGTCAGGGTTCAAAGTATATATATTTTTTTTTGGAAGTAGTGGCTGCAACACTTATTAATTTAAAAACAAAAAAGCAGAGCCTTGAGATCGAAGAGAAGGACCTCTTCCAAGGGCCAGTTAGGAGATACAGTCCTCCCTAATGCATAGAGGGAGATAAAGAGTGGGGTTTTTTTTTTGGTACCCGGCAGTATAATAACTTCTGATATTCGTGCTTAAATGTCAAAACAACAAAAATCTGCATTGCTCACCAAACATGGACTAATGTGGACATGGACAACTCAAAGTTTATGTAAAAGACCGACTCTCTTTTTCAAGCTACGAATGTCATTAAGTTACTCAAATACGTAAAATAATACGTTTACTTTAGACACACAAATAGATTCATATAATTAGATGGGATTGAAATGATTATTTTTATTTGCATCTTTTTCTTTTCTAACTTGAAGGAGATGTGGGACCAAAATCAGCTGCAAAGTCTGGCATATTTATTGTCGTAATTAGAGCACAACATTGAAAACATTCCAGACTATTAGATTAAAATTCTGTGACTGGTCGTTTAGATACATAGGCCTTGATTTTGTCTTGGTTGTCTACCTTCGTGTACAAAGTATTTAACAAGTGAAAATCATCAAGTTTGACAATTGATCTTTCTTGAAAGTTAAAAAGCAAGTCATAGACGTACAGCTCTGCCAATGTTAACTGAAAGAATACAAGGAGATTTTTTAAAGTAGAATTTTTAAAGTGGAATTTATTTTTTTAAATTAATAAATATTGAAACAAAAATAGAGTAAGTAACTAATAAAAATTAAATAGTTACAATCAAAATAACACAAGGTTACAAAGACAGTTTGTGTGGAAACACAAACTTAAAATCGGCCCCGAAGTGGTCCACCCAGGCAGGCTTCAATATTTTCAGAAAGAACATCCAAATAAAATTATATCAAAGACAAATGAGAGATAAGAATGGAGAAAGAAGGTTGACAGATCTTGTGTAGTGCCCCTATTGTGCAGCAGATCAAAGGATAGGTGCAAGTGAATGCAAAGTTAGACGTGAACCTGGCCTAATTAGTTCCCCTTTCAGACCTTGTGGTCTATAGGGCAGATGATGTAAAGTTCATCTGTTTTTGTGGCCTACGGTTAACGAGGGTGTTTGTAAAATGTTTTACATGTTTCGGATGTTCCTTCAGAGTTGAAGATAGTTTACTTGCTAGTCAAACCTACCGCAGGACGACGGGGGATGGGAGCGGGCAGGGTTTGAACCCGGGACCATCGATAAATCCGAACGACAGTCCAGCGTGCAAACCGCACGACCAGGCAGCCATCCATGTGTCATATAGCCAGCTCAACGACCAAACGCCTTAACTTTTCCCCAACTAATGTCAGGTACCCATTAGAGCTGGGTAGACTCAGTCTTCACCAGGATTCGAACCCAGGACCCTCGGTTCGGAAGCTAAGCGCTTTATCGAGCCACTCCTGATCTTTACATAATGTAATTGTTTTGAGAAGGCTAAATCTTCTATTTGAATTTGGAATGGAACGTGTTCATTTACATTGTTCAAGAAAATAAAGTTTATAAGATTACTATTCGTTTTAAATTAGGTCTAACTTATAATGCATACTAATTAGCTTTTTCTCTTTAAAAAACTGCTTGCATAACTGATTTTAAAAATTAGATTTTTCGCTTTCAGGAAAAAAAAAATAGCCGTTGCATCAAAACTTTGAATGGTCTAAAATATTGTGATGTCGGATTTTCAATATCTTTTCTAGTTTACGAGATCTAAACGAGACGGACGGACAGACATTTCGCACAAAACTAATAGCGTCTTTTCCCCTTTCGGGGGGCCGCTAATAAACGGAATACTAAGCTTTTTTTTTTATTAAGGTACAAGTTCATTTATTCATCAAGCAGATATTGTAAGTGTACTGACAGCAGTGTAAGTAGAACTGACAGCAGTGTAAGTAGAACTGACAGCAGTGTAAATAGAACTGACAGCAGTGTAAGTAGAACTGGCAGCAGTGTAAATAGAACTGAAATCAGTGTAAATAGAACTGACAGCAGTGTAAGTAGAACTGACAGCAGTGTAAGTAGAACTGACAGCAGTGTAAGTAGCACTTGACAGCAGTGTAAACAGAACTGAAATCAGTGTAAATAGAACTGACAGCAGTGTAAGTAGAACTGACAGCAGTGTAAATAGAACTGAAATCAGTGTAAGTAGAACTGAAATCAGTGTAAATACAACTGAAATCAGTGTAAATACAACTGAAATCAGTGTAAGTAGAACTGAAATCAGTGTAAATAGAACTGAAATCAGTGTAAATAGAACTGACAGCAGTGTAAGTAGAACTGACAGCAGTGTAAGTACAACTGGCAGCATTGTAAGTAGAACTCACACCGTTGCAGATACAATTCGTTTTTGGGAAACTGTTTTTCTGCTGTGGAACCTCTTGCTGACTAAAGAAGCATGTCTAAAGTAAAGTTGAACTAAGTCTGTTCTTAAAAAGCTGAGGATTGTGAGGAAGATGACACTTTTTATTTCTATATTTATGGTTGGGAAAGCAAAGCTCTTTTGCTCACTGGTTTTGCTACTGATAATCGTTTAAGGAAATATAATATATCTAGGTCTACTGCTAAATTATAGAAGTTAATCTATTTACACATTTTACTTACAGAGGAACCAACAAAGTATCCAGAGCCACTTTCTTTTAGAAGTTTTTCAAAAAATCCAAGATATTTAGGAACTTCTACTTCTCTCAGATTTTTAAGACTTTCAGCCTACAAAAACATATGCAACTGTTAGTTAACGCAAGGTAAAATAAATTAACACTTTAAGAAAGCTAAAAGCCAAATGCAGGTAGCACACTTACTTTTTTATTTTCATCTTTTTCGAAAAAAACTTTTGATGAAGAATTTTGAAAGTCAACACAAAGTTGAACAACTTGGTCTATTTTTAATCCGTCCAGATTAGTTTTGCCGTACAAGTCTAAGGGAAAACAAAAAAATTGCAAATGTATTAAATTCAATAAAAGTTTTTTTAAATGATGTACGTTCATTTGGGCTAAAATTTTTATTTTAAGATGAATTTAGAAAGAGAAAGAGCGAGGGAAGAGAATGAAGGAAAGGAGCGAGGGAAAAGAATGAAGGAAGGGAGCGAGGGAAGAGAATGAAGAAAGAGATCGAGGGAAGAGAATGAAGGAAGGGAGCGAGGGAAGAGAATGAAGGAACGGAGCGAGGGAAGAGAATGAAGGAAGATAGCGAGGGAAGAGAATGAAGGAAGAGAGCGGGGTAGGAGAATGAAGAAAGAGAGCAAGAGAAGAGAATGAAGGAACGGAGCGAGGGAAGAGAATAAAGGAAGAGATCGAGGGAAGAGAATGAAGGAAGAGATCGAGGGAAGAGAATGAAGGAAGGGAGCGAGGGAAGAGAATGAAGGAAGAGAGCGAGGGAAGAGAATGAAGGAAGAGATCGAGGGAAGAGAATGAAGGAAGGGAGCGAGGGAAGAGAATGAAGGAAGATAGCGAGGGAAGAGAATGAAGGAAGAGAGCGGGGTAGGAGAATGAAGGAAGAGAGCAAGGGAAGAGAATGAAGGAAGAGAGCGAGGGAAGAGAATGAAGGAAGAGATCGAGGGAAGAGAATGAAGGAAGAGAGCAAGGGAAGAGAATGAAGGAAGGGAGCGAGGGAAGAGAATGAAGGAAGAGAGCAAGGGAGGAGAATAAATGAACGGAGCGAGGGAAGAGAATAAAGGAAGAGATCGAGGAAAGAGAATAAAGGAAGGGAGCGGGGGAAGAGAATAAGGGAAGGGAGCGGGGTAGGAGAATGAAGAAAGAGAGCAAGAGAAGAGAATGAAGGAAGGGAGCGAGGGAAGAGAATGAAGGAAGGGAGCGGGGGAAGAGAATAAGGGAAGGGAGCGGGGTAGGAGAATGAAGAAAGAGAGCAAGAGAAGAGAATGAAGGAAGGGAGCGAGGGAAGAGAATGAAGGAAGGGAGCGAGGGAAGAGAATGAAGGAAGGGAGCGAGAGAAGAGAATGAAGGAAGGGAGCGAGGGAAGAAAATGAAGGAACGGAGCGAGGAAAGAGAATGAAGGAAGGGAGCGAGGGAAGAGAATGAAGGAAGGGAGCGAGGGAAGAGAATGAAGGAAGATAGCGAGAGAAGAGAATGAAGGAAGGGAGCGGGGGAAGAGAATAAGGGAGCGGGGTAGGAGAATGAAGAAAGAGAGCAAGAGAAGAGAATGAAGGAAGGGAGCGAGGGAAGAGAATGAAGGAAGGGAGCGAGGGAAGAGAATGAAGGAAGGGAGCGAGGGAAGAGAATGAAGGAAGGGAGCGAGGGAAGAAAATTAAGGAACGGAGCGAGGAAAGAGAATGAAGGAAGGGAGCGAGGGAAGAGAATGAAGGAAGGGAGCGAGGGAAGAGAATGAAGAAAGGGAGCGAGGGAATTAAATGAAGGAAGGGAGCGAGGGAAGAAAATGAAGGAAGGGAGCGAGGGAAGAGAATGAAGGAAGGGAGCGAGGGAAGAGAATGAAGGAAGGGAGCGGAGTAGGAGAATGAAGGAAGGGAGCGGAGTAGGAGAATGAAGAAAGAGAGCAAGATAAGAGAATGAAGGAAGGAAGCGAGGGAAGAGAATGAAGGAAGAGAGCGAGGGAAGAGAATGAAGGAAGGTAGCGAGGGAAGAGAATGAAGGAAGGGAGCGAGGGAAGAGAATGAAAGAAAGAGAGAGAAGAGAGAATGAAGGAAGGGAGCGAGGGAAGAGAATAGAGGAAGAGAGCGAGGGAAGAGAATGAAAGAAAGAGAGAGAAGAGAGAATGAAGGAAAAAAAAGAGAATGAAGGAAGGGAGCCAAGGGAAGAGAATCAAGGAAGGGAGCGAGGGAAGAGAATGAAAGAAAGAGAGAGGGGAGAGAATGAAGGAAAAAAAGAGAATCAAGGTAGGGAGCGAGGGAAGAGAATCAAGGAAGAGAGCGAGGGAAGAGAATGAAGGAAGAGAGCGAGGGAAGAGAATGAAAGAAAGAGAGAGGGGAGAGAATGAAGGAAAAAAAGAGAATCAAGGTAGGGAGCGAGGGAAGAGAATAGAGGAAGAGAGCGAGGGAAGAGAATGAAGGAAGAGAGAGGGGAGAGAATGAAGGAAAAAAAGAGAATCAAGGTAGGGAGCGAGGGAAGAGAATCAAGGAAGAGAGCGAGGGAAGAGAATGAAAGAAAGAGAGAGGGGAGAGAATGAAGGAAAAAAAAAGAATCAAGGTAGGGAGCGAGGGAATAGAATAGAGGAAGAGAGCGAGGGAAGAGAATGAAGGAAGAGAGCGAGGGAAGAGAATGAAAGAAAGGAGCGAGGGAAGAGAATGAAGGAAGAGAGCGAGGGAAGAGGATGAAGAAAGGAAGCGAGGGAAGAGAATGACAGAAGAGAACGAGGGAAAAGAATGAAGGAAGGGAGCGATGGAAGAGATTGAAGGAAGAGAGCTAGAGAAGAGAATGAAGGTTGAAAGCGAGGGAAGAAAATGAAAGAAGGGAGCGAGGGAAGGGAATAAAGGAAGAGAGCGAGGGAAGAGAATAAAGGAAGAGAGCGAGGGACGAGAATGAAAGAAGAGAACGAGGGAAAAGAATGAAGGAAGGGACGGAGGAAAGAGAATGAAGGAAGGGAGCTAGGGAAGAAAATGAAGGAAGGGAGCGAGGAAAGAGAATGAGGGAACGGAGCGATGGAAGAGAATGAAGGAAGATAACGAGGGAAGAGAATGAAGGAAGGGAGCGAGGGAAGAGAATAGAGGAAGAGAGAGGGGAGAGAATGAAGGAAAAAAAAGAGAATGAAGGAAGAGAGCGAGGGAAGAGAATGAAGGAAGAGAGCGGAGTAGGAGAATGAAGAAAGAGAGCAAGAGAAGAAAATGAAGGAACGGAGCGAGGCAAGAGAATAAAGGAAGAGATCGAGGAAAGAGAATAAAGGAAGAGATCGAGGAAAGAGAATGAGGGAACGGAGCGATGGAAGAGAATGAAGGAAGATAACGAGGGAAGAGAATGAAGGAAGGGAGCGAGGGAAGAGAATGAAGGAAGGGAGCGAGGGAAGAGAATAGAGGAAGAGAGAGGGGAGAGAATGAAGGAACAAAAAGAGAATGAAGGAAGGGAGCGAGGGAAGAGAATAGAGGAAGAGAGCGAGGGAAGAGAATGAAGGAAGGGAGCGAGGAAAGAGAATGAAAGAAAGAGAGAGGGGAGAGAATGAAGGAAAAAAAAGAGAATGAAGGAAGGGAGCGAGGGAAGAGAATAGAGGAAGAGAGCGAGGGAAGAGAATGAAGGAAGGGAGCGAGGAAAGAGAATGAAAGAAAGAGAGAGGGGAGAGAATGAAGGAAAAAAAAGAGAATGAAGGAAGGGAGCGAGGGAAGAGAATAGAGGAAGAGAGCGAGGGAAGAGAATTAAGGAAGGGAGCGAGGGAAGAGAATAGAGGAAGAGAGCGAGGGAAGAGAATTAAGGAAGGGAGCGAGGGAAGAGAATAGAGGAAGAGAGCGAGGGAAGAGAATTAAGGAAGGGAGCGAGGGAAGAGAATAAAGGAAGAAAATAAAGGAGGAGAGCATGGAAAGAGAATGAAAGAAGAGAGCGAGGGAAGAGAATGAAAGAAGAGAGGGAGGGAAAAGAATTAACGAAGAGAGCGAGGGAAGAGAATGAAGAAAGGAAGCTAGGGAAGAGAATGAAAGAAGAGAGCGAGGGAAGAGAATGAAGGAAGAGAGGGAGGGAAAAGAATTAAGGAAGAGAGCGAGGGAAGAGAATGAAGAAAGAAAATGAAGGAAGAGAGCAAGGGGAGAGAATGAAGAAAGGAAGCTAGGGAAGAGAATGAAAGAAGAGAACGAGGGAAGAGAATGAAGGAAGAAAATGAAGGAAGAGAGCAAGGGAAGAGAATGAAGAAAGGAAGCTAGGGAAGAGAATGAAAGAAGAGAACGAGGGAAGAGAATGAAGGAAGAAAATGAAGGAAGAGAGCAAGGGGAGAGAATGAAGGAAGAGAGCGAGGGAAGACAATGAAGAAAGGAAGCTAGGGAAGAGAATGAAAGAAGAGAACGAGGGAAGAGAATGAATTAACGGAGCGAGGGAAGAGAATGAATGAAGAGAGCGAGGGAAGAGAATGATGGAAGAGAGAGAGGGAAGAAAATGAAGGAAGAGAGAAATGGAAAAGAATAGAGGAAGAGAGCGAGGGAAGAGACTGAAGGAAGAGATCGAGGGAAGAGACTGAAGGAAGAGAGCGAGGGAAGAGAATAAAGGAAAGGAGCGAGAGAAAAGAATGAAGGAAGAAAGCGAGGGAAGAGAATGAAGAAAGGGAGCGAGAGAAGAGAATGAATGAAGAGAACGAGGGAAAAGAATGAAGGAAGGGAGCGAGGAAAGAGAATGAAGTAAGGGAGCGAGGGAAGAAAATTAGGGAAGAGAATGAAGGAAGGGAGCGAGGGAAGAGAATGAAGTAAGGGAGCGAGGGAAGAAAATGAGGGAAGAAAATGAAGGAAAGGAGCGAGGGAAGAGAATGAAGGAACGGAGCGAGGGAACAGAATCAAGGAAGGGAGCGAGGGAAGGAATAAAGGAAGAGAACGAATAAAGAGAATGAAGGAAGAGAGCGAGGGAAGAGAATGAAGGAAGAGAGCGAGGGAAGAGAATGAAGGAAGAGAGCGAGGGAAGAGAATAAAGGAAAGGAGCGAGAGAAAAGAATGAAGGAAGAGAGCGAGGGAAGAGAATGAAGGAAGGGAGCGAGGAAAGAGAATGAGGGAACGGAGCGATGGAAGAGAATGAAGGAAGGGAGCGAGGGAAGAGAATGAAGGAAGGGAGCGAGGGAAGAGAATGAAGGAAAGGAGCGAGGGAAGAGAATGAAGGAAGATAGCGAGGAAAGAGAATGAAAGAAGAGAGCGGAGTAGGAGAATGAAGAAAGAGAGCAAGAGAAGAAAATGAAGGAACGGAGCGAGGCAAGAGAATAAAGGAAGAGATCGAGGGAAGAGAATGAAGAAAGGAAGCTAGGGAAGAGAATGAAAGAAGAGAACGAGGGAAGAGAATGAAGGAAGAAAATGAAGGAAGAGAGCAAGAGAAGAAAATGAAGGAACGGAGCGAGGCAAGAGAAAAAAGGAAGAGATCGAGGGAAGAGAATGAAGAAAGGAAGCTAGGGAAGAGAATGAAAGAAGAGAAAGAGGGAAGAGAATGAAGGAAGAAAATGAAGGAAGAGAGCAAGAGAAGAAAATGAAGGAACGGAGCGAGGCAAGAGAATAAAGGAAGAGATCGAGGGAAGAGAATGAAGAAAGGAAGCTAGGGAAGAGAATGAATTAACGGAGCGAGGGAAGAGACTGAAGGAAGAGAGCGAGGGAAGAGAATAAAGGAAAGGAGCGAGAGAAAAGAATGAAGGAAGAAAGCGAGGGAAGAGAATGAAGAAAGGGAGCGAGGGAAGAGAATGAATGAAGAGAACGAGGGAAAAGAATGAAGGAAGGGAGCGAGGGAAGAGAATGAAGGAAGAGAGCGAGGGAAGACAATGAAGAAAGGAAGCTAGGGAAGAGAATGAAAGAAGAGAACGAGGGAAGAGAATGATGGAAGAGAGAGAGGGAAGAGAATGAATGAAGAGAGCGAGGGAAGAGAATGATGGAAGAGAGAGAGGGAAGAAAATGAAGGAAGAGAGAAATGGAAAAGAATAGAGGAAGAGAGCGAGGGAAGAGACTGAAGGAAGAGATCGAAGGATGAGACTGAAGGAAGAGAGCGAGGGAAGAGAATAAAGGAAAGGAGCGAGAGAAAAGAATGAAGGAAGAAAGCGAGGGAAGAGAATGAAGAAAGGGAGCGAGAGAAGAGAATGAATGAAGAGAACGAGGGAAAAGAATGAAGGAAGGGAGCGAGGAAAGAGAATGAAGTAAGGGAGCGAGGGAAGAAAATTAGGGAAGAGAATGAAGGAAGGGAGCGAGGGAAGAGAATGAAGTAAGGGAGCGAGGGAAGAAAATGAGGGAAGAGAATGAAGGAAAGGAGCGAGGGAAGAGAATGAAGGATGGGAGCGAGGGAAGAGAATGAAGGAAGGGAGCTAGGGAAGAGAATGAAGGAAGGGAGCGAGGAAAGAGAATGAAGGAACGGAGCGATGGAAGAGAATGAAGGAAGATAACGAGGGAAGAGAATGAAGGAACGGAGCGAGGGAACAGAATCAAGGAAGGGAGCGAGGGAAGGAATAAAGGAAGAGAACGAATTAAGAGAATGAAGGAAGAGAGCGAGGGAAGAGAATGAAGGAAAGGAGCAAGGGAAGAGAATGAAGGAAGAGAGCAAGGGAAGAGAATGAAGGAAGAGAGCGAGGGAAGAGAATGAAGGAAAGGAGCAAGGGAAGAAAATGAAGGAAGGGAGCGAGGGAAGAGAATGAAGGAAGAGAGCGAGGGAAGAGAATGAAGGAAAGGAGCAAGGGAAGAGAATGAAGGAAAGGAGCAAGGGAAGAGAATGAAGGAAGAGAGCGAGGGAAGAGAATGAAGGAAAGGAGCGAGGGAAGAGAATGAAGGAAGGGAGCGATGGAAGAGAATGAAGGAAGAGAGCGAGGGAAGAGAATGAAGGAAGGGAGCGAGGGAAGAGAATGAAGGAAGATAGCGAGGGAAGAGAATGAAGGAAGGGAGCGAGGGAAGAGAATGAAGGAAAGGAGCAAGGGAAGAGAATGAAGGAAGAGAGCGAGGGAAGAGAATGAAGGAAAGGAGCAAGGGAAGAGAATGAAGGAAGGGAGCGAGGGAAGAGAATGAAGGAAGGGAGCGAGGGAAGAGAATGAAGGAAGGGAGCGAGGGAAGAGAATGAAGGAAAGGAGCAAGGGAAGAGAATGAAGGAAGATAGCGAGGGAAGAGAATGAAGGAAGGGAGCGAGGGAAGAGAATGAAGGAAAGGAGCAAGGGAAGAGAATGAAGGAAGAGAGCGAGGGAAGAGAATGAAGGAAAGGAGCGAGGGAAGAGAATGAAGGAAGATAGCGAGGGAAGAGAATGAAGGAAGGGAGCGAGGGAAGAGAATGAAGGAAAGGAGCAAGGGAAGAGAATGAAGGAAAGGAGCAAGGGAAGAGAATGAAGGAAGATAGCGAGGGAAAAGAATGAAGGAAGGGAGCGAGGGAAGAGAATGAAGGAAAGGAGCAAGGGAAGAGAATGAAGGAAGAGAGCGAGGGAAAAGAATGAAGGAAAGGAGCAAGGGAAGAGAATGAAGGAAGATAGCGAGGGAAGAGAATGAAGGAAGGGAGCGAGGGAAGAGAATGAAGGAAAGGAGCAAGGGAAGAGAATGAAGGAAGAGAGCGAGGGAAGAGAATGAAGGAAAGGAGCGAGGGAAGAGAATGAAGGAAAGGAGCGAGGGAAGAGAATGAAGGAAGGGAGCGAGGGAAGAGAATGAAGGAAGAGAGCGAGGGAAGAGAATGAAGGAAGGGAGCGAGGGAAGAGAATGAAGGAAGAGATCGAGGGAAGAGAATGAAGGAAGGGAGCGAGGGAAGAGAATGAAGGAAGATAGCGAGGGAAGAGAATGAAAGAAGAGAGCAGAGTTGGAGAATGAAGAAAGAGAGCAAGAGAAGAAAATGAAGGAACGGAGCGAGGCAAGAGAATAAACGAAGAGATCGAGGGAAGAGAATGAAAGAAAGGAGCGAGGGAAGAGAATGAAGGAAGAGAGCAAGTGAAGAGAATGAAGGAAGGGAGCGAGGCAAGAGAATAAAGGAAGAGATCGCGGGAAGAGAATGAAAGAAAGGAGCGAGGGAAGAGAATGAAGGAAGAGAGCAAGTGAAGAGAATGAAGGAAGGGAGCGAGGGAAGAGAATGAAGGAAGGGAGCGAGGGAAGAGAATGAAGAAAGGGAGCGAGGGAAGAGAATGAAGGAAGAGAGCGAGGGAAGAGAATGAAGGAAGGGAGCGAGGGAAGAGAATGAAGGAAGATAGCGAGGGAAGAGAATGAAGAAAGGGAGCGAGGGAAGAGAATGAAGGAAGGGAGCGAGGGAAGAGAATGAAAGAAAGGAGCGAGGGAAGAGAATGAAGGAAGAGAGCGAGGGAAGAGAATGAAGGAAGAGAGCGAGGGAAGAGAATGAAGAAAGGAAGCGAGGGAAGAGAATGAAAAAAGAGAACGAGGGAAAAGAATGAAGGAAGGGAGCGATGGAAGAGATTGAAGGAAGAGAGCTAGGGAAGAGAATGAAGGTTGAAAGCGAGGGAAGAGAATAAAAGATGGGAGCGAGGGAAGAAAATAACGGAAGGGAGCGAGGGAAGAGAATAGAGGAAGAGAGCAAGGGAAGAGAATGAAAGAAAGGAGCGAGGGAAGAGAATGAAAGAAGAGAACGAGGGCAGAGAATGAAAGAAGAGAACGAGGGAAGAGAATGAATTAACGGAGCGAGGGAAGAGATTGAAGGAAGAGAGCGAGGGAAGAGAATGAAGGAACGGAGCGAGGGAAGAAAATGAAGGAAGGGAGTGAGGGAAGGGAATAAAGGAAGAAAACGAAAAAAGAGAAAGAAGGAAGGGAGCGAAGGAAGAGAATGAAGGAAGGGAGCGAGGAAAGAAAATAAAGGATGGGAGCGAGGGAACAGAATGAAGGAACGGAGCGAGGGAAGAGAATGTAGGAATAGAATTATGGAAGAAAATGAAGGAAGGGAGCGAGGGAAGAGAATGAAGGAAGGGAGCGAGGGAAGGGAATAAATAAAAAGATTGAATAAAGAGAATGAAGGGAGGGAGCGAGGGAATGGAATAAAGGAAGGGAGCGAGGGAAGGGAGTAAAGGAAGGGAGCGAGAGAAGAGAATGAAGGATGGGAGCGAGGGAAGGGAATAAAGGAAGAGAACGAATAAAGAAAATGAAGGAAGGGAGCGAGGAAAGAAAATGAAGGATGGGAGCGAGGGAACAGAATGAAGGAACGGAGCGAGGGAAGAGAATGTAGGAATAGAATTATGGAAGAAAATAAAGAAAGGGAGCGAGGGAAGAGAATGAAGGAAGGGAGCGAGGGAAGGGAATAAAAGAAGGGAGCGAGGGAAGAGAATGAAGGAAGGGAGCGAGGGAAGAGAATGAAGGAAGTGAGCGAGGGAAGGGAATAAAAGAAGGGAGCGAGGGAAGAGAATGAAGGAAGGGAGCGAGGGAAGGAAATAAAGGAAGAGAACGAATAAACAGAATGAAGGAAGGGAGCGAGGGAAGGGAATAAAAGAAGGGAGCGAGGGAAGAGAATGAAGGAAGGGAGCGAGGGAAGGGAATAAAAGAAGGGAGCGAGGGAAGAGAATGAAGGAAGGGAGCGAGGGAAGGAAATAAAGGAAGAGAACGAATAAACAGAATGAAGGAAGGGAGCGAGGGAAGGGAATAAAAGAAGGGAGCGAGGGAAGAGAATGAAGGATGGGAGCGAGGGAAGAGAATGAAGGGAGGGAGCAAGGGAAGGGAATGAAGGAAGGGAGCGAGGGAAGAGAATGAAGTAAGGGAGCGAGGGAAGAAAATGAGGGAAGAGAATGAAGGAAGGGAGCGAGGGAAGAAAATGAGGGAAGAGAATGAAGGAAAGGAGCGAGGGAAGAGAATGAAGGATGGGAGCGAGGGAAGAGAATGAAGGAAGGAAGCTAGGGAAGAGAATGAAGGAAGGGAGCGAGGAAAGAGAATGAAGGAACGGAGCGATGGAAGAGAATGAAGGAAGATAACGAGGGAAGAGAATGAAGGAACGGAGCGAGGGAACAGAATCAAGGAAGGGAGCGAGGGAAGGAATAAAGGAAGAGAACGAATAAAGAGAATGAAGGAAGAGAGCGAGGGAAGAGAATGAAGGAAAGGAGCAAGGGAAGAGAATGAAGGAAGAGAGCGAGGGAAGAGAATGAAGGAAAGGAGCAAGGGAAGAGAATGAAGGAAGAGAGCGAGGGAAGAGAATGAAGGAAAGGAGCAAGGGAAGAGAATGAAGGAAGAGAGCAAGGGAAGAGAATGAAGGAAGAGAGCGAGGGAAGAGAATGAAGGAAGAGAGCAAGGGAAGAGAATGAAGGAAGAGAGCGAGGGAAGAGAATGAAGGAAAGGAGCAAGGGAAGAGAATGAAGGAAGAGAGCGAGGGAAGAGAATGAAGGAAAGGAGCAAGGGAAGAGAATGAAGGAAGAGAGCGAGGGAAGAGAATGAAGGAAGGGAGCGAGGGAAGAGAATGAAGGAAGATAGCGAGGGAAGAGAATGAAGGAAGGGAGCGAGGGAAGAGAATGAAGGAAGATAGCGAGGGAAGAGAATGAAAGAAGAGAGCAGAGTTGGAGAATGAAGAAAGAGAGCAAGAGAAGAAAATGAAGGAACGGAGCGAGGCAAGAGAATAAAGGAAGAGATCGAGGGAAGAGAATAAAGGAAGAGATCGAGGGAAGAGAATGAAAGAAGAGATCGAGGGAAGAGAATGAAAGAAAGGAGCGAGGGAAGAGAATGAAGGAAGAGAGCAAGTGAAGAGAATGAAAAAAGGGAGCGAGGGAAGAGAATGAAGGAAGGGAGCGAGGGAAGAGAATAGAGGAAGAGAGCGAGGGAAGAGAATGAAGGAAGAGAGCGAGGGAAGAGAATTAAGGAAGGGAGCGAGGGAAGAGAATGAAGGAGAATGAAGGGAAAAAAAGAGATCGAAGGAAGGGAGCGAGGGAAGAGAATCAACGAAGGGAGCGAGGGAAGAGAATAGAGGAAGAGAGCGAGGGAAGAGAATGAAGGAAGAGAGCGAGGGAAGAGAATGAAGAAAGGAAGCGAGGGAAGAGAATGAAAGAAGAGAACGAGGGAAAAGAATGAAGAAAGGGAGCGAGGGAAGAGAATGAAGGAAGAGAGCGAGGGAAGAGAATGAAGGAAGGGAGCGAGGGAAGAGAATGAAAGAAGAGATCGAGGGAAGAGAATGAAAGAAGATAACGAGGGAAGAGAATGAAGGAAGATAACGAGGGAAGAGAATGAAGGAACGGAGCGAGGGAACAGAATCAAGGAATGGAGCGAGGGAAGGAATAAAGGAAGAGAACGAATAAAGAGAATGAAGGAAGAGAGCGAGGGAAGAGAATGAAGGAAGAGAGCGAGGGAAGAGAATGAAGGAAAGGAGCAAGGGAAGAGAATGAAGGAAGAGAGCAAGGGAAGAGAATGAAGGAAGGGAGCGAGGGAAGAGAATGAAGGAAGATAGCGAGGGAAGAGAATGAAGGAAGGGAGCGAGGGAAGAGAATGAAGGAAGATAGCGAGGGAAGAGAATGAAAGAAAAGAGCAGAGTTGGAGAATGAAGAAAGAGAGCAAGAGAAGAAAATGAAGGAACGGAGCGAGGCAAGAGAATAAAGGAAGAGATCGAGGGAAGAGAATGAAAGAAGAGATCGAGGGAAGAGAATGAAAGAAAGGAGCGAGGGAAGAGAATGAAGGAAGAGAGCAAGTGAAGAGAATGAAGAAAGGGAGCGAGGGAAGAGAATGAAGGAAGGGAGCGAGGGAAGAGAATAGAGGAAGAGAGCGAGGGAAGAGAATGAAGGAAGAGAGCGAGGGAAGAGAATTAAGGAAGGGAGCGAGGGAAGAGAATGAAGGAGAATGAAGGGAAAAAAAGAGATCGAAGGAAGGGAGCGAGGGAAGAGAATCAACTAAGGGAGCGAGGGAAGAGAATAGAGGAAGAGAGCGAGGGAAGAGAATGAAGGAAGAGAGCGAGGGAAGAGAATGAAGAAAGGAAGCGAGGGAAGAGAATGAAAGAAGAGAACGAGGGAAGAGAATGAAGAAAGGAAGCGAGGGAAGAGAATGAAGGAAGAGAGCGAGGGAAGAGAATGAAGAAAGGAAGCGAGGGAAGAGAATGAAAGAAGAGATCGAGGGAAGAGAATGAAAGAAGAGAGCGAGGGAAGAGAATGAAAGAAAGCAGCGAGGGAAGAGAATGAAGAGAGCAAGTGAAGAGAATGAAGAAAGGGAGCGAGGAAAGAGAATGAAGGAAGGGAGCGAGGGAAGAGAATAGAGGAAGAGAGCGAGGGAAGAGAATGAAGGAAGAGAGCGAGGGAAGAGAATTAAGGAAGGGAGCTAGGGAAGAGAATGAAGGAGAATGAAGGGAAAAAAAGAGATCGAAGGAAGGGAGCGAGGGAAGAGAATCAACGAAGGGAGCGAGGAAAGAGAATAGAGGAAGAGAGCGAGGGAAGAGAATGAAGGAAGAGAGCGAGGGAAGAGAATGAAGAAAGGGAGCGAGGGAAGAGAATAGAGGAAGAGAGCGAGGGAAGAGAATGAAAGAAGAGAACGAGGGAAAAGAATGAAGAAAGGGAGCGAGGGAAGAGAATGAAAGAAGAGAACGAGGGAAAAGAATGAAGAAAGGGAGCGAGGGAAGAGAATGAAGGAAGAGAGCGAGGGAAGAGAATGAAGAAAGGAAGCGAGGGAAGAGAATGAAAGAAGAGATCGAGGGAAGAGAATGAAAGAAGAGAGCGAGGGAAGAGAATGAAAGAAAGGAGCGAGGGAAGAGAATGAAGGAAGAGAGCGAGTGAAGAGAATAAAGAAAGGGAGCGAGGGAAGAGAATGAAGGAAGGGAGCGAGGGAAGAGAATAGAGGAAGAGAGTGAGGGAAGAGAATGAAGGAAGAGAACGAGGGAAAAGAATGAAGAAAGGGAGCGAGGGAAGAGAATGAAGGAAGAGAGCGAGGGAAGAGAATGAAGAAAGGAAGCGAGGGAAGAGAATGAAAGAAGAGATCGAGGGAAGAGAATGAAAGAAGAGAGCGAGGGAAGAGAATGAAAGAAAGGAGCGAGGGAAGAGAATGAAGGAAGAGAGCGAGTGAAGAGAATAAAGAAAGGGAGCGAGGGAAGAGAATGAAGGAAGGGAGCGAGGGAAGAGAATGAAAGAAGAGATCGAGGGAAGAGAATGAAAGAAGAGATCGAGGGAAGAGAATGAAAGAAGAGAGCGAGGGAAGAGAATGAAAGAAAGGAGCGAGGGAAGAGAATGAAGGAAGAGAGCGAGTGAAGAGAATGAAAGAAAGGGAGCGAGGGAAGAGAATGAAGGAAGGGAGCGAGGGAAGAGAATGAAAGAAGAGATCGAGGGAAGAGAATGAAAGAAGAGAGCGAGGGAAGAGAATGAAAGAAAGGAGCGAGGGAAGAGAATGAAGGAAGAGAGCGAGTGAAGAGAATAAAGAAAGGGAGCGAGGGAAGAGAATGAAGGAAGGGAGCGAGGGAAGAGAATAGAGGAAGAGAGTGAGGGAAGAGAATGAAGGAAGAGAGCGAGGGAAGAGAATTAAGGAAGGGAGCGAGGGAAGAGAATGAAGGAGAATGAAGGGAAAAAAAGAGATCGAAGGAAGGGAGCGATGGAAGAGAATCAACGAAGGGAGCGAGGGAAGAGAATAGAGGAAGAGAGCGAGGGAAGAGAATGAAGGAAGAGAGCGAGGGAAGAGAATGAAGAAAGGAAGCGAGGGAAGAGAATGAAAGAAGAGAACGAGGGAAAAGAATGAAGAAAGGAAGCGAGGGAAGAGAATGAAGGAAGAGATCGAGGGAAGAGAATGAAAGAAGAGATCGAGGGAAGAGAATGAAAGAAAGGAGCGAGGGAAGAGAATGAAGGAAGAGATCGAGGGAAGAGAATGAAAGAAGAGATCGAGGGAAGAGAATGAAAGAAAGGAGCGAGGGAAGAGAATGAAGGAAGATAGCGAGGGAAGAGAATGAAGGAAGAGAGCGAGGGAAGAGAATTAAGGAAGGGAGCGAGGGAAGAGAATGAAGGAGAATGAAGGAAAAAAAAGAGATCGAAGGAATGGAGCGAGGGAAGAGAATCAACGAAGGGAGCGAGGGAAGAGAATAGAGGAAGAGAGCGAGGGAAGAGAATGAAGGAAGAGAGCGAGGGAAGAGAATGAAGAAAGGAAGCGAGGGAAGAGAATGAAAGAAGAGAACGAGGGAAAAGAATGAAGTAAGGGAGCGAGGGAAGAGAATGAAGGAAGAGAGCGAGGGAAGAGAATGAAGAAAGGAAGCGAGGGAAGAGAATGAAAGAAGAGAACGAGGGAAGAGAATGAAGAAAGGGAGCGAGGGAAGAGAATGAAAGAAGAGAACGAGGGAACAGAATGAAGGAAGAGAAGGAAGAGAAGGAAGAGAAGGAACAGAATGAAGGAAGAGAGGGAAGAGAATCGGAAGAGAGCATTGGAAGAGACGAGTAGGACCACAGAATTCTTGATCTGGAAAAATTTTTTTTTAATTACTTACTAAATTCTCGAGCTAAATACGTAGCAATAGCAAGACTCTGACCAAATGTTTGACCATCCACTTCTAGTACGGGAAGTTGTCCGAACGGAGTTTCTGAAATAGAATTTCGTTGTTTTTTTTTTGTAAAGTCCTGTAGTAGACTAGTAGTTAGGGTTGGGCCTCTACTGTAAAAAAAACACTAGCTACAGAAACACCATACAGCAATCAGTGTTGTAAGCCTGTTCCCCACTGACCATGTTTTTTCCACGTTAGAACTATTTGAATTTTGTTTATGTTGTAAAGCCAGCAAAAAACGATACTTGAGGACATCACAGCCAAAGTCGTGGGATAATGCAGTAAAGCCAATAGAGACTGGATTAACGAGAACAATACCGCAATTCAGGAACTGTTAAAGAATAAGCACAAATACTATCGCTCCGTTCTTACGAACCCTAATGACAACGCAGCCAGAACTCTCTTAATTCTTCAGAAAAGGTCAGGGAACTAAAAAAATAATTGGTGGCGTGAGCTGTCCGTAAACATGCAGAAACATGCCGACACTGGTGTTTTAAAATATTTTTTTTAGTTTGCTTGTTTGAGATCTAAATGTTACAGACGGAAAGAACACATAAATCTAAGACTGGATTTTGAATTGTCCCCCTTCGTGTGCCGCTAAAATGTACAGAAAACGTATATATTCTACAATTAAATAATTATTACCCTTTTGAAATGATTAAAAGCTAAAAGAGAGTGAGAGAGAGAGAGCCTATTGATTCACTTTAAATATGTAAATAGGTAGTTTACAGATGGCCGAAAACATTTCTCATTCCATGTCTTTGTACACCATCGTTACAAAAGATGAGAGCAAACTTAAACAAGATTTCTTTGGGACACATTAAATGTTGGTCATTTCTTAGACTCTACTTTGGAGTGTTTGTCTGAAGTGGAACTGTTCAACGTGTTGGAATGTTGAACAACTTTGATGTTATACACATTGAAAAGGAAATCACTAACTGGACTTCTCAGCTGGCCAGTTCTCTCCAACTATTCGCACATCTTCATACTTTTGTCCAGCCACAGCCAAGATCAAGCGAGAGAGTTCAGCTCTACCACGTCCATTAAAGTAGATCAGCTTGAGACTTTTTGGTGCCATTATTGCTCAAACAAACCTACAAAAAAAGAATGAGTTAAAAAAAATATACATATAATATATCGCTGGTGGATCCGGGGGGGGGGGGGGGGGCAGTAGAGGTGATCGCCCCCAACTAGGCCAATTTTTTACTATTTTATTACTATATACTAATTATTTATATTTTATCACATTTTTAGATCATGTCGCCCCCCCCCTTTCTATTATGTTGACCGATTTGCTGGAATAGGGGCGATTTATCGATTCAGTGCACTCCCATTAAATTTTCGAGTTGGGGCGATCAAATTTTTTGGGTAGAAATTACAGTTTGTTTACTGAATTAGTTTACATATCTATATAATAAAAGCTTCTTATTATATTTTAACCATTATTTATAATATGTCGTTCCCCTTCTGGTATGTTAGCTAATTGGATGGGGTGGGTGGGGGCGATTATATATACTGCAAAATTAGTTCAATATCTATATAATTTTTATATTATGTCGTTCCCCTCTGGTATCTTGGCCGATTTGGGGGGGTGGACGATTGCATCAACTGCCCTCCGCACTCTTGTCATTTGAGGAGGGAGGCGATCCAAATTTGTAGAAATCATAGCGTGTGAACAAAATGAATTGAATATACAATATAAGCTAATTATTGATATTTGAAACCATTGGTATATTATCCAAGAGAAGACTCTTCAAGGATTAATCGTTTTCTCGCTACCGTCCCCTGACCTTTTCCGACGAAAACAGGACGTTTTAAAACAAAATCGTCAAATATGGCGGGAAAGTCTGTGTCATTATACATGAATTTATCATAATTATTTTTAGAAAGACTTTGTTCTGAACAATGTAGAATTCATGAGAAAGTTTTAAGCATAAGAGTAACAATTGAGATGAGTTTTGAAATATTCTTTACTATTTGCCTTTTCCCAAATTTAACTCAATATGAGATTTTATTATTATTATTGAAAATATTGATATTATTTTTATATTGTAATTTATATCACTCTTTTTAACTTAGCTTAGCGTTATTATTTTGCTTATTTTGTTTGAAGCTTGCTTCACTGTGCATAACAATAACTTAGTTTTATTATTACGGGCAACGTGGTTATTTAATACGGGTATCACACAACGCTCTTACTTAAACATCGTCTTTCCTGTCGATCCCATTAGCCTTACATTCAATTCTCTCGCACACACGCAATGGTCAGCAGCATTACAAGATCCAAAACAGACTCCAACTAAAAAAAACTCAAAATACAGGAGTTGATAGAGAAAGCGGCATTGCTAGAGCTGCAAGGGACAGAGCGTCTTTATAACATCCGGAAAAATCTGGATAAATTGGAAAAAGAAGCTGAAAGGGAAAAAAGGGAATTTGAGCTAGCAACGAAAAGGGAAAAACATATGACTGGCAGAGCTAAAATAGCTCTGGAGAATGAGACGGCTTGCTAGCCCAGCTTCCAGCCAAGGTTCCTCAAATAGCTCACCCAACATCCCCTTCGAAGAGAAGAGCGAACAAAAAGTTTCGAGGGTCCCTCTTCTAGCGCTATTCTCAATGCCCATTACAATAATTACTTAAGCCTTAAGAGCTTTTTTTTTTCTCTCTGTTGTCTCATTGCTACTAATTCTCTCCTGATTTGCATACGTCTGTGTTTAATGTTTTAAAAAATCAACGGGTTTGTCTTTTAGTTCATTATGATTTGTTACAAGATGACGCTTCGGTTTAGTATGTTTCAAACTTTCATTAGATAACGCATTGAAACATACGACACATTGTAACGCGTTGAAACATATCACAATGTAACGCATTCAAACATATCACACTGTAACGCATTGAAACACATGACACATTTTGGCTGATCACTGTTGCCTTTGTACGATAGAAATCCGACTATTCAGAAGCATATTGACATCATGTTCATTGTCACTATTTCACTCCTGCTCTTCTTCACATGTCTGCACATGTTTTCTGGAGTCTCAGGCTCGCCGGTTCGAAACGTAAACACAAAGCTTGGCCTACTTCTTTGAATGGCGCGATAAAGTGGTGAAATTGAAAGAACGACGTTGATTGGTTTGTCAAATAAGTAAACTTTGTATAAATAAAATTATATCGCAAAATAAAATTCCATCACAGGTCTGTTATTAATCATTGTTCGTAATAGTTCGTAATAAACATATTAAACAGTAGTACTGTGCGAATTGATTATTATTCAAATTATCTGCTCGGAATAAATTGGCTATTAGCGAAGAAGATATTATAATTGTACACAAGTTTTATCTTTCTGTGGACCCCTACGGTCATCTTGCGGACCCTGGGGTATGCGGACCACAGTTTTAAAACCACTACCGTATATAACCTTTTAAAGGGAATCATTCATATCATTTCAATTACTCAAAAATAGTTAATTCCACTTATGTTACATGAGCAAAATACCATTGAGTCACTGATTACTTGATTAAGAAATCTCTTAAGATATCGTTAGGTTTGCATGTGAAAGTTCTAATGCAACGGCTACTTTTTTCTTTTGCGAAGGTGAACCATCTAATTTTTTTAATTATATATGCAAGCAGATTTTTCAAAACATTACACCATTTTGAAATGAAAAACTACAAGGGAAGTGAGTCTTATTAAAAAGTTCACAATTTTCGTTAATAAATCAAGCTTCATTCATAGATTCGCGCATTGGTACAAAAAAAATTGCATCTAAGGTCATAATTGAAAAATTATCAATGGATCATTATAAAATAGATTTTACATTTATTAACTAACTCAAGGAATAGAATACTGTTTCAAATGTTGTTTTTAAAAAGAAATTTTAATACGAACTTCGTTTCAATTGTAAGTTAAAAAAAAAACAACTACTTTTATAACGCGCAGTTTTCACATATCCTCATATTGCTATATACACTTGACAACAACCTAAATTAGCCTACAATAAATAGAGGCCAGACATAGATCTAGATTTTGATTAAATTGTATTAAACAATTTGAACAAAATTTACATTTATAATTCATTAAGAAAATAGTTTATCTTCTAACAGCTTAGGGGTGAGAATTTATTTATTATGTAAGCAGAAGTATCACATAAAGAAGTGAATCGGATGCGAACAACATAAGCGCACTATAACCCAGTAGGCTAGTAGGCCTGCTAATCCTGATCATAATACTGACCTAGATATAGCTCTAGTAGATCTAGATTCTATTTATAGATTTCTAGATCTATTATTGTCAAGATTCTAGTCTAGATTAGGCTATAGATTTAGTTCTGGATCTTTATCTAGAGTCTATTTAGTCAAGACCTAAACCTAGTCTAGGATGGCTGCCTGGTCGTGTGATTTGCGCGCTGGACTGTCGTTTGGATTTATTGATGGTCTCGGGTTTAAACCCTGACCGCTCCCATTCACGGTCGTCCTGCGGGATATTTGGACTAGGAAGTAAACTATCTTCAACTCTGAATGAACATCCGATACATGTAAAACATTTTACAAACATTTTCTATACCTATTCTAGATTCGAGATCTAGATAGATATAAATCTTCAAGAGTCTAGATCCAGATCTAAACTAGATCTATATCTAGAACTAGTCAAGAAATCTAGCTTTAGCCTAGATTCCAATTCTAGTTCTAGTCTGAATTCTAGTTCTAGATTTTAATTCTAGTTCTAGTTCTATCTAGATCAAGTCTAGATCTAGATCAAGAACTAGTCTAGAGATATAGCCTAGTCTAGATGTAGATCTAGAATCTAGATCTAGACTATATCATATTTAGAACAAGTCAAGAAATCTAGATCTTGTCTAGATCTAGATTCTATGTATATGCCTATTCTATATTCTGATCTTATTGTCTAGAGATATTAAGTAAATAGAGTCTCGTGTATTAGCCTATGCTGTTCGCATGGGAAAGCCTGTTAAGTAGTGCAGGCCCCTTTTTTTTTTATTTCTTACTACGTGCCAACATATTAATCAAAATTGTTGGGAAGAAGTAGGTATCTTGGAGCAGTGACGTCATTTGGGGGGGGGGGGGAGGGTGCGGTCCGCGACGGCCGACACCATTTTTGGGGCGACTACCAAGTTGTAAAAAATATAACTTGGCAAAAGTAGACACATTGAAGAAGATAATAATAAAATCTCTAGATATATCTTGAAGCAGTGGCGTCACTAGGGGGTGGGGGTTTGAGGGGTAAAAAATAAAAGTAGGTGATCAGCTATTGGTTCAACAAAAACAAAACTAGCAATAATGTTCATTGGAACATATTTCAAGAAAGTTGATGGGGAGGGATGACACCCTGAGCTACCTCACTCGGTACCCCTGACACTGTATCGAGAGGTTTCCATGCTGATCTTAGGTGATCACTTAATGCTACTCTACGTATTCCAGAAGAATTAGAAGAGTCTTATCAAAGACGACGTGTTGCATTGTTTGCTTATATGTGAAAAATAACGCCAAATTTCTTTAAACGATCAAAACATTGGTGAATTTGATGGGGATCGCCTCTGAGTTTGTGTGATAACACAAACTGTCTTTGTAATCTTGTTGCTTGTATTAAGATTAAAGGTTGCAAAACAAGAAATGTAAAAATAAAAGTAAGGTATTGTGGGGGGGGGGGGTAGAAACATAATCTAGATTCAATTGAGAAGTACGGTGGAATTACGTGGGAGGTAAAACAAAAACTGGGGGTTTCAAAAGAGACAGAAAGAGAAGGAAAGAGAGAGCGAACAAGAGAGAGACAGAAAGAGAAGGAAAGAGAGAGCGAACAAGAGAGATAGACAAAGAAGGAAAGAGAGAGCGAACAAGAGAGATAGACAAAGAAGGAAAGAGAGAGCGAACAAGAGAGATAGACAAAGAAGGAAAGAGAGAGCGAACAAGAGAGATAGACAAAGAAGGAAAGAGAGAGGGAACAAGAGAGATAGACAAAGAAGGAAAGAGAGAGCGAACAAGAGAGATAGACAAAGAAGGAAAGAGAGAGCGAACAAGAGAGATAGACAAAGAAGGAAAGAGAGAGCGAACAAGAGAGATAGACAAAGAAGGAAAGAGAGAGCGAACAAGAGAGATAGACAAAGAAGGAAAGAGAGAGCGAACAAGAGAGATAGACAAAGAAGGAAAGAGAGAGCGAACAAGAGAGATAGACAAAGAAGGAAAGAGAGAGCGAACAAGAGAGATAGACAAAGAAGGAAAGAGAGAGCGAACAAGAGAGATAGACAAAGAAGGAAAGAGAGAGCGGGCCATAAAAGTTTATTGTAACAGATACACTAATTCACGGACTAAAAAGTATGTTAGGTTGATCGTTTAAATTTGGCCCGTTCATTACAAGGGGGGTCCGGCTATGATAAAAAAAAATAAAGCCTGGGAACAAATCAAAGGGCGTAGAAGGAGTGCACTGCAAGTCAATAAATTAAAGAATATTTATCATGGACATACGGTGGCAAGACCGCACTACAAACAGCGATGTCCTTATGAACGTCGGTATAGATAGTATAGAGGGACTTCTTATTATGTTCCGACAGTTACGCTGGGCGGGGCACGTATCCCATATGAGGGACGAACGTGTGCCAAAGGCAGTCTTTTTTGGTGAGCTAAAAGGAGGTCAACGTAACAAGAGGTGCCTCACCAAACGCTATAAAGACCAGGCTTAGGCGCAAACTTGCCTTAGCTGACATAGAAGAGAGCATCAGAACGAGACAGCTGGAGGTCAATCACGAAGGCCGCGTCATACACATTTGAGACCAAAAGAAAATCCGCTGCGAGGACAGACGTAGACGGTGAAAAGAAAATCTAAATCGACCACCTGCGGACTATGGTTATATGCTTGCCTTGCATGTGGCAAAATATGTAGCCGGGGCTGCGCAGCCACGGGAAATACTGCATTCCTCACTAATCTTTGGACTCCAAGTCAAGCCTTATTATTATTATAATATAATAATAATAATAATAATAATAAACAGCAATATATATAACATAAAAATGAGTGAGAAACATACCAAGAGATCCTGTTAAGAAGAGACAAGAACTGGTGAAGCCACTTCTAAAGCGACGCAGTTTATTTATATCGTTAAGTGCTAATAGGAGTGGAACGTATAGGGGAGGGTCTTTAGTGGAAATACACACGCACGCACACAAACACACACAGACATGGTGCTTGCTATTGATCAAACAACGCCAAGGTCTTAACAGAGAAGAATTGACCTCTTTCTGCTTCAGTGGATTCGGAACATTCTCCACACAAATGCACCTAACTCCAATAGAGTGATTTTGTCTAGTTTTTTTTTTAACTAGGATACATTCTAGTTGAATTCTAAATGAAAGTCATAAAATAAAAGAAGGATTCGTGTTTTTTCATTCAATACAGTCACAGTGGCCTTTCTCTTCTGTACCTAAGTGCCGTAATTACTCGATTACTAACATAGGTCTACATTTATTCAGCCGGGAAAACTGGAATAACGAAGTAATCGAAGACATAGACATTATTATTATTAAATTATTGCAATAGCGATTACTTTGCTCTAAATAACTAATGAATAATAGATTTATTATTATCCCGCTCCGATTCTCACCCTTTTTCGGAAAATATCCTGGTTTAGCGCATGTATTGCACAGATTATATGAAATTCTTATTTATATAAAATTCTAATGATAAAAAATTCTTATGCTAGGCCTTATAGATTCAGTATATAGTCTAAGGTTCAAACTTAAACGACGGTGTGCAAAATGTTTATATATACTTTATTCTTTCATTAATACACGTGAGAATACCAGCTGACGTACGAGCGTTCAAGATACTAGACCGCGCGACCAAATTTAATAATTATTATTAGATTACTAGCCATATGTTGCCTCAATATGCGTGTCACTGATATAGAACATTAGAACTATATGGTGGGAAGCCTGGTCGAGAGGCTAAGTGCGTTGAGCTTAGCTTGGCTTGGCTACCTATGAAGGGGAACTCGAGGTTCGACACCCGACTCGGGCAGATTTACGATTTGCCAGGGGTCGCCAGAGACCATCGAAAAATTGAATAGTTTTGTCTATTCTTCTATTGCTGTGTGTCTGAGTTGGGGAGGGGGGGGTCGCGGTAGAGTGTGGGATTGTAAAGAGGCGTCGCCGAGCTTTAAAGGTTGAGATGTTATAAGTAAAGCAAATGCTTGAATGTAAAAAAATGGTTTGAATAGTGCTATTAAAATAGCTAATCGACCTAATTCCATTTTTCTTATCTTATCTTATATGATACAGACGTTACTTCAAAAAAGAAGATGATCACGTCCTACGCGTCATGCATTTGTATTTAGTCATGCATATTAACCAATGACCTAAACTTCGCCAAGTCACTGGTTTTCCTGGTTAGCTCTAATAGCGCTAGGGAAGAAGGAGTTTTGTACAAATTTGTCCTAGCATATGAGATGAGGAACGTGCCTTTATCTTTGTGTCTTTCTGAGTATTTTACTAAATTTTTGTTTTTGTATTTGAAGATTATGGTTAAGTGTTTTTGTTACAAAAGAGATCTAGATCTAGAGTCTAATATAGTATTTACCTAGATTAAACTTAGATTCATTTGTCTAAATTAAGTAAAATAATCTACTTTCACTAAACATTATTGATTATTCATTTTAAGATTGAATTTAAGGTTCAATAAGCTTATATAGAGCCTAATTTGCCTGTAAAATCACAGCGTGTTTTCACTGCGCATGTAAGGTTTGCGCGATTCATGAATGGAACTTTTATGTCATCACGGCATCGCAGCTATAGCGAATGAATGTATGAAAAATGCTTTAGAAAAACAAATTTGAATGTTAATTTGATTAAAATATGAAATGAATGGACTATAATTAGTATGTTTATGTGTTTAAGTATAAAACTATCTTTGCGAAGAAAAGTTCTATTATCTTAGAGTTGAATTAGAGTTTTAGACCTTGAATAGAATGATGTGTATCAGTTCGGTCTTGTCTAATGAAAGAATGTACGTCAGGACTTCTAAATTCGCAGATATAAGGAACGAATTTATATAAAAATGCTTTTGAAACACAAATTTGAAGCTTAATTTTATTAAATAAAGAAATCAATAGACTTTATTTTATATTTTCATGTGTCAAAGTAAAAAACTATATGTGCAAAGTGTAGTTTTTAAAATGAGATCTAGATCTAAATCCTTTCGATCTTTTCTCATGTCAACATGTTAAACATGGCCTAGATTTTTTAAGATACAATACTTTAATAGAATTGGTCAATTTTTTTTGTTGAGGTTCTTAAGTTTGTTTTAGGGCTACAATACATACACTACGGTCACAGATACTACCCAAGGGACATTTATGCCAAGTTTTATCAAGTTTGGTCAAACGGTTTTGATTTCTATGCGGGACATACATATATGCATACATACGTACGCCTTACTTTCTACTTTTTAGTATAGATTATACATAAAAATAATCACGGTCAAACCAGTGTAATTCTTTTCCAAAAGATATACACTTTCTAGGAAAATCGTTAAAGCCATTTCGAGAACCGAGTCCAGGTTTTTCAAATTTCCGACCTTTTCCAAAGAAGAAATTGCAAGCTCAAAAGAGGAATTGTAAAGGCAGTCAATGAAAGCTAGCAGGTGTGTTCCAGGAAAATGGCCTTTCATCAGAAAGACTCCATAAAGTGCTGGACTGTCTACTTTTAGTGTGGTACATCATGTAAGAACTTTTTTCTTCAACAAACGCTAATGCATTGACATGAAGTAATGATTGTGTCTAGTGTAAACCGAAACTAGAACAGCATTTAAAATACTCCTTTTAAAAAGACAAGGTTGTTAACCCCGGAAGTGGTAATGGTTCTAAGCCCACCATGGCCTATAAAATGTTTCCAAAATGTCTCAAATAGCCTCTGACAACCAGTCCAACTCCTGGCCTTCACGTGTGGTTCAGATAATGAGCCCGGCGGAACTGTTATCACCAACAGGAGAAAAGGCAAAGCCGAGCAACTGGCGCCTAAATCAGTGAGCTTCGGGCAGGAGGGGCTCGTTAGCCTTGGTTGGCTACCCATCTAGGAGAAGGAAAACTCTGAATCCAAACCTCCGCTGCCTTGCGGCTATACCCAAACATGGGAAAGGCTTCGGGAGACAAATCTGAGGAAAAATCAGTAGCTGGTGACCCTTTGGAAGGTTGCTGCACACTGTGCTACACTCTGACAGAGCCTGCGGCGCTACTGATCCCAAACTGTATCGGTATTCCGTTCCTTTGGTCTCATCAGACGCGCGGAGAGGGGTGAAAATGCTTTGTGGGCGACATCGTTCCGACCATAGACAATGCCCAGGTTTTCATCTCGCTTACTCAAAGCCCAAATCCAAAAACTGGAGAGGACACTCCAGCTTCGTCTTTGGTGTCGGCCAAACACGGGAAGTGGCAGTTACTGGTTATAACCTCAAATGCTCAATTGAAGTAGAGAAGAGCGCCAGGGGACACTTTCGCAGGTGGGAGTTATCCTAAGATCCCATTGGACAGCTACCGCCCACCTTAAGCTGGGCAGCCTCCAGTCTCTAAGGTGCTGTCCCGTCATACCTGTCTTCCTCGTTTGGGTACACGAGGATAGGACAAAATCTGAAAAGCTGGCACAAAGTCAATGTACCTGTCGACATGAAGAAAAAAAGAGGAGCTTCACTCTTAAACTGGGCACATGGAATATGCGTACTTTACAAACTGGACTTAAACTTACCAGTCATATAAGATCCCAAAAAATCCGCAATAATAAATGAACTGTCCAGCCTCAAAGTAGACATTGCTGCCCTCCAAGAAACTCGTTTAGCTGACTCTGGTTTAATCAAAGAAAAAGACTGCACCTTCTTCTGGCAAGGCAAACCTTGTGGTTAAGAGAACATGGCGTTGGTTTTGCAGTTAAGAACACACTGCTGAACACAGTAGAGCTGAAGTGCAACGGTTCAGAAAGACTCCTATCACTACGCCTTAACACATCTATTAGACACGTAACTTTGATAAGTACCTACGCTCCTACTTTGCGTTCCACATCAGAGGCCAAAGACTTGTTCTATGACAACCTTTCGTCTGCTCTCAGCGTGATCCCAAATACGGAACAGGTTATCTTCCTCGGCACACCTCAATACACACGTTGGATCTGACACCTCTGCATGCGACAGCTGTATTGGTCGTTTTGGTGTCGGAAAAGTAAATGAAAATGGACAAAGGCTCCTCGAGGTTTGCTCACTACACTTCCTCTGTGTCACTAATACCTATTTCAAGACTAAACCACAGCACAGAGTATCTAAGAGGCATGCTCGCTTCAAACACTGGCACCAACTAGACCTAATCATGGTAAGACAAAAGTGCTTAAAATTTGTCAAGCCTACCAGGTCCTATCACAGTGCAGACTGTGACACATATCACTCCTTGGTATGTTGTAAGATCAATCTTCTCCCTAAAAAACTCCACCATACCAAGTAGATTGGAAGACCCTAATCGGATGTAAGGAAGATGTGCAACCCTGATCTCCAGATACAGTTTGCAAAATCTTTTGAACGCGACTACAAAAGTGCTTCTGGAAATACAGCAACAGAAAAAATGGGAACACCTCAAGTCCACTATACAAAAGACTTCCCTGGACATTTTTGGAAGAAAACTTACAAAAAAACTTGGTTCGACCCTACATCAAATATACTAGCACCTGTTATCAGAGCAAAGAGAGTTGCACTCGCTACATACAAGGCGAAACCTTTCCAATGCAATCTGTTAACTCTGAAAGGAGCTAGTGTGCAGAGGACAGCACGGATCTGTGCCAATAATACTGGATAGAGCCCAGTGGGAATATTCAGCTAGCTGCTCAAACAGTATAAACAGCGAAGTCAAACAAGGATGTTTCCTTGCCCCAACCCTCTTTGGAATACTCTTTTGAATGCTAATCCACCACGCGTTTGACAACTCCACCGAAGGCAAATATATTCATTCCAGATTCTATGGCAAACTTCTAAATATTGCTAGACTGAGGGCCAAAACTAAAATCAGAACAACCCTCATAAGAGATATGCTCTTTGCGGACGACATAGCGGTAGTGGCACACTCACAAAGGAGCTTCAGTCACTAATGTCCAGCTTCTCTAAGGCTTGCAAAGAGTATGGCACAAAGAAAACTAATGTTTTGAGACCACCTGCTACAGCACCATCATCCATCCTCATTGACGATAACAAGCTGGACGCCGTAAATGAATTCTACTACCTTGGGTCTACAATTCAAGGTCACCTGTCACTAGAAGAGGAGATCAAAAACGCATAGGGAAGGTCACATCAACCTTCGCTAGACATTGACCAAGAGTTTGCGCTACCTTCGAAGGATCTTAAAAAACATGGAAAGACCCCAATCGGATGTAAGGATCTCAGTGTGTAATACTGAGATCCTCGCGAGAACGGGCCTTCCCAGCATCTTTACGGTCTTTGGGCAACGTTACCTTCGCTGGCTCGGACATGTTCGCCGGATGGAGGACAATTGCATCCAGAAAATCATTCTGTACGGGCAACTTGCGTCTGGCTCAAGAAAAACTGGTCGACCCCACCTCCGTTACGTTGATGTGACAAAAAGGGCTTTTAAATCAGTAAACATTGATACTACTGACCATTGGGAAGACATAGCCTTAGACCGCAAAAAAGCTATAGACAGCAAGAAAACATGGGCCTTGATTCTTGAAGAAAAGCGTGCCACACGGAAAATGGCCACCTCCTCTACCACCAAAGCGAAAGCCACTTTGACATGCAATATATGTGGACGGGAGTGTCTCTCCAAAATAGGGCTCCACAGCCATATGAAAAAAAAGTTTCACGACTGAAGGAGACCAATGACTGACTGACTGACCTCCTTTACACAACTTATAGAGCAATTGTTCTTCTCTTAATAACGCATGAATTTTAGATTCAAAAACACAATGGGAAAAACAACAATAATAAAAGCAAAATAAAAAAAAAAGCTTTTTAAGGGAAGAACTCCGCACATACAACAATATATCTCAATAATGTAGAAGTTATTTCCCTTATTCAATATCAAACAAAATAATTAAGTACTAATAATTAATTACAAATATATTGCCTCCGTCAGTCACGAAGAGACTACTGACATCTTATGGACATGAGATGAGTGCCTAGCATGAGCTATGGGGCGATGTCGTCCACACAGCAGTCCCCCCTCTTAATGCAGCTTATGTATGAAATAACATGTACAATTATATAAGGAGACCAAACCCTACATATTTTTATCATCAGAGATTGAGTGTAGAAGAAATAACGTGTACAAACGCTTTACCGACAGACAGAGTGAATTGTAAAAAAAAAAAAAAAAATACTTTTGAAAAAAAAACACTGCTTATATTACGTGTAATTGTATCAATTAGTTTGGATCAGTCATGTGATTAATATTATACAATTTACCGCCTAAATAATATAATATAATATATAATATTTTTACCAATTGTCTTTGTTTAGCTTTTATTTTTCTGAACGCGCTATGATCCTATCACTTGTCTGGACCAGTTGGGGAAAAAAAAGGAGGGGGGGGGGGGGGAGTAAAGGGATATATGGGTCAATGTTATCGTGTTCGAATTAAAAAAAAAAGAGTTCACTCAGGGTCTATGCCTATTCAAGGGAACTAATTCAACTTGTACCAGCACATCTGTCGAATTAATTACCAATAGTTAATTAACTAATTGTTTAATTTTTTTCATTGATTTTATGTTGTCAGGTAGAAGAAATAATTGTGTAAATTTCAGCTTGATACGAGATTGGGTGTGGGAGAACTAACTTGGTACAAACTTTTTGACCAGACATACAGAGGGCGTGGATAGTTGTTTTACATCTACAAATTCTAACTGTCAAACTCGCGAGTCATTCCGATGTGGCTTACGAACTGGTCATTCTGTTCTCGGCGATATACATCAACTGTTACATTGATAGGAAAAGCTTGAGAGCCGTGTCCAGGTTCCGTCCTCCAACTTCCACGAAGTTCTGACTTGAATAAAGGTATTCTGATCTACCAGATATACTGAATCTTGAGGCCTATGATTCAGCATTTTTGCCTCATTCGTTTAGACATATACCCTTTGCAATGACTCAGCAAACATTTGTATGAGGAAAAAAATGTGTCCTTTATGACTCAGCAAATCCTTCATCTTGACTCCGCATAAATAGACGTCTCCAAACAAAATTAATATGCAGAAAGCTAGCGGAAAAATTATATTGATTTTTTCCCCACAACACTCGCTTGGAGAGCAGTATATTGGACTAAATCTAATAAAACTATTCATAATACTTTCAAAAATCTACGAAATCAGTCATAGAAGATGTGTTGACAAATTTCCAATGACACAATAATACTTTTGTTTAAATGGACTTGTCAAGTCAGCGGCGTAGACATGGTAGATGATGCCCTGTGCGGCTATACCGCAGGATGCCTCCCCCAAGAAAATTAAAACTCTAAAATCTAAAAGGATGTTCCCCCCCCCTCCCCATAAATGTCAGCGGTAAAGCGTTTGACTATCGAACCTAGGGGCTCGGGTACAAATCACGATGAAGACTGAAAATTTGAATTTCGGGATTTTTAATGCGCCCCTGAGTCCACTCAACTCTAATGTGGACCTGACATCAACTAGGGAAAAGTAATGGCGGTCGGAACTTTAGCTGTCTACAAGCTGTCTAAGGCCCATTTTTACAATATCCCTATCATCTATTCAAGTCACAACTTCATGGAGGGCGGATGGTACAGGAACCTGGACACGAATCTCAAAAACGGCTCTGATAATTTTTCTATAAATTTAAAAGTGGATGTATATTGCTAAGAAAGGTTTATAAAATCGGATGATTATTTCTAGAACAAACCGGTCCAAGGAAAAATGCATTTCCTTTCCTAGCTCTTTCTTGTGAGTTAATACAGAATGGTCATCTTTTTCGCCTGGCATCCTATTCTTGTGTCAACTACGTATTTACACTCCTCCTTAAATTTGAGCCCATGCTTTCGGCAAAGGTAACACTTTACTTCAGGGATATCCTCCCGACTAGAAGTTAACAATGTCTTTAATGTTTTAAGCTTGAGTATGCAGTCTCGAATTGTTTTTGCATGTCCTTTATTTCAGGGGTCCAAAACCCAAGATAGTTGTGACATTTTGATGGTTTCTCCTTTGGTGCTCCAGCGCTTAAGGCTAGCTCCGGTTATTGTGTTCAGGATGGGATGTACTCAAGGGCAGGCATGTCATAACTCAGTGTTTGCGGGTCGCAAGCGGCCCGCGACCACTTTGCATGCGGCCCGTTGGCCATTTAAAGAATTATCAAAATAATGATAAATTATTAAGCGCTTAACAGTCAACATTCACTTTCAGTTAAAATATTTACTAAAAAAATCATTAAAACGTAACAATCAACTTCGTTAAACTTCTTTAACGATCAGATTTTCAGAAACCAATAATTATTCAAAAATCTATTTTAAAATGACCTAGATTTGGTAACTTCGAATTATCTTCTAAGTTTAGTGTTGATTTTATAACTTTTAATTATTAATTGTTACTAATCACCATTAATAATTAATATGTTAGACTTACAGAAAAATTATCAATGAGCCATTCTATTTTATGTCGTAGACTAGTAAGCTACCTATATTCATAACTGTCTGCGGTTACAAGACAATTCACACCAGTTTAGTGACACTTTAATTTCCCACAATGATGAAGAATCAGTAACTAAAAGAAAAACTAAGGACGAAAATAGATCGTTTTAAGAAAGATGGGAGTTAAATTATTTTTTGCACATTGGTGTCTAATAAGAGTCACTGCCTAATATGCAATTAGTGTGCCCAAAGAGTACAATATCAAATGAAATTCCGCTAATCACAAAAAGTGTATGATGCTTACACCTGGAAAATGAGGGATGGCAAGCTACTTGAATTGAAAAATAGGCAAAAAACAGTACTTGTTAAACTGAACAACGACAGTGAGTCTGCAGTGAAAGCCATATACATTTTGTCAAACTTAATTGCAAGCCATAGAAAATCATTTAGTGAAGGTGATTTTATGAAGGAGTGTGTCGTTAAAGCTGCGGAAGTAATTTGTGCAGAAAAGGTGAAAGCATTCAAATAAATAGAGTTAACTAGAACACTGTGGCAGATAGAATAAATGACATGTCAGTCAGTTTGCGTGAGCAATTAAAAAAAATAAAATAGCTGATTTTTAATTCTTTTCATTGACTCTTGATAAGTCAATCGATGTAACGGCGGTAGCACAGTTGGCTATATTCATAAAGGCCTATGACTGAAATTTAAGGATACAAGAGGAACTACTTGAGCTCTGTTCTATGCATAACACTACAACAAGCAAGGATGTTATTAAGAAATTACAGGTGATACTACAGTACAATTTACCTTTGGTAAAGCTAGCTAGTCTAACAGCGAATGGCGCATGTATTGAACAATGAAGTAAAATTTTACCATCAAAACTTTGTCCTCAGTATAAAATTCTTTTAGAGATTTAAACAAATTTAGTAAAAATGTGATTCAAACTTGTCTGCAGCTAAATATTAATTTAAAAACAAGGTTACAAAGACAGTTTGTGTGGAAACAAACTCAGTATCAGTTCCCAAAGTGGTCCACCGAGTGTCTTCATCAAAATTCAAATACGACACTTCCGGTTCCATGTGCTTTCCCCCTCAACCACAGCATCTCCGTATATTCATTTAGTGTACACTTATTTTTTAAAATACTAATTTACTAAGGTAAATTGTACTGTAGTATCACCTGTAATTTCTTATCCATATCCATACATTTAAATTTATCCATACATTTAAATTTAATATCATGTTACATGTAATGAAGAGAAAGTAAAAAAGATTTATTCTTCTTACAAAATTAGATAAATTGGCAAAACAAAAAAAAACTTTTTTTGACCTAGATTACTTTAGGTAGTGAGCTAGCTACAGTTGCGTACAAATGACTTGACAAGACTTTCCCCTAGCAAATAAAAATTAATATCTCCGTTGTCATTTGTCATACAAACTAGACCTAGGAATTAGATCTAAGTCTATATCTAGATCTAAGTCTAGATCTTGATCTGAAATAGATATAGAATCGATATAGAATCTACTAGTCTATATCTTTAGAGTAGAACTCGTATGACTTTACACGTTTAATATTAAAATTACTGTTCCTTGTGTATTAACTTAGACCGTAGTGTGTGTATTGTAGCCCTAAAACAAACATAAGACCCTCAAAAAAAAAATTTCCAACTCTATGAAAGCATTATAACTTCATCAATTATCTATGTTTGCCATATTTACATGAAAAGATCGAAAGGATCCAGATCTAATTTTAGAAACTACAATTTGCGCAAGTAGTTTTTTTACTTTGATTTCATTATTTAAAGAAATTAACCTTCAAATTTGTGTTTCAAAAGCATTTTTACATAAATTCGTTCCTTATTTCTGCTAATTAAGAATTCCTGACGAACATTCTTTCATTAGAAATTACGCGAAATGTTATCTCTCTATTCTTAGGTCTAAAACTCTATTTCAACTCTAAGATGATAGAGCCTCTCTTCGCAAAGATAGTTTTATGATTAAACACATTAACATATTAATTATTGTCCATTCATTTCATATTTTAATCAAATTAACATTCAAATTTGTTTTTCTAAAGCATTTTTACATAGGTCAATATTCGTTCGTCAATGTTTTCCTAAAAAATTGAATTCAGGTCAATTAGCTATTTTTAGCTCCATTCAAATTATTTTTTTATTCATGAATTCATGCATTCGCTTTACTTGTAACATTATTATTTTCTTAAATTGTTTCTAATGCACTATAGCAGTGAGTATATCAGCAATACGCAAGTCTAGTCTAGTTATAAATATATCTGGTTCTGGGCTCTATTTAGTCTTATTTAGACTGTTTAGTGTAGGCCCCTATAAAGAGGATATGTCAAAACTGCGCGCTATAAAGGTAGTTCGTTATTTTTTAAACTTATAACTAAAACGAAGTTCGTATCAAAATTCTTTTTTAAAAACATTTGAATCAGTATTCTATTCAAGTTAGTTAATAAATTGAAAATATAGTTTATAATGATCCATTGATACTTTTTCCATTGTGACTTTAGATGCATTTTTTTTTGTACCGATGCGCGAATCTATGAATGAAGCTTGATTTATTAATGAAGAAGTCTGTGACCTTTTTAAAAAAACTTACTTCCCATGAAGTTTTTCATAGAAAAGTGGTGTATATTTTTGAAAAATCTGCTTGCATATATAATTTAAAAAATTAGAAGGTTCAATTTCGGAAAAAAAAAAGTAGCCGTTGCATCAGAACTTTGAATGATCTAAAATAATATCATGATGTCCTATTTTCATTTTCTCTTCTAGTTTCTGAAATCAAAGCGGAATGGACGGACAGACAGGCCACACAAAATTAATAGCGTCTTTTTCCCTTTTGGGGGCCGCTAAAAACATAAACAAATGAGATTAACAAAGTAGCAAAATAACTACAATTTGTTTTTCAAATACAGTAGTTTGTGTTAGTTCATGGATGTACTATGTGTGGTTCTGTACCGAAATGTCCTTGGTATATATATATAATAAATAGTTAATAGTAATTTGGCGTTAATCCTATAGTACCAGGTGACCAAGCCTCGCACGGATGAATAATTTGTTAAGGAAGGAAGTCATTTTGGGACTATCAATCTGAAGAGTTGCTTTTCCGTTCTGTTAGTTCTCAATGTGCATGGCGATTAGAATAGAAAGTCTCCTAAGTCCCCTCAACAGTATGGAAAACCACAGTTCACGTCGCAACGTTTTACATTGCATCTTTTGCAAAAAATTATTGGCTAGGAAGAAAGTTTTTGCAGTGTAACTTCTAAAATGATATTTATTATGACTTTATTACAAAGCATTAAGTGATAAAAAATCTCTACGTTATAGGATAAAACGTGCACCTTGTGACAAAGTAAAAAAGTGCATATTTTCCTATGAGACTTAAAAACATCGCGTTAGTATTCTTCTTCTTCTAGACAGCTTTTTGCTGCTGAGCTTTCAGCTCTTTTGCCGACTGTGCCAAGGAAAAATATTGTGCTGTTTTCTTCAGTTCAGCACTGCCGTACAGGGTGTTAAGCTGGAATGGTAGTAGGGTCTGCCTAAGGTGGATTAGGAAGAGGCAGTAAAAAAGGATATGGTTTACGGTTTCATAAGAGTATCCGCAGTGTCTACAAAGGGGAAGTTGTGTTGGATTTATTTTATTGAAATAGTAATTTAACAGAGGTGTGTGTCCTGTCCTTAGTTGGAAGATTGTAGATTGCTCTTTGCGGGGGAAGAAGTTAATACTGTCCAGTTTGTTAGGTATGTTAATTTCTTTGTACATGGCTCTGTCTGTGTTTCCTGTTGCCCATTGGTTGAGCCACTCCTCTTTGTGGTTGTTGATTAACATTGACATTAGGGTGAGGTAGTTAACAGGTCTATCTGGTTGTTCCATAGATGATCCTGCCTTTAAAAGCTTATCTCCCCTTTTATTTCCCATGATGACAATGTGTCCAGGGATCCACTGTAATGTGATGTTGATGTTTAATTTTGTCATCATCTTGTGTATTATTTCTATTAATGTTGTCAAATCTCTTGGCCTTTTTGAGGTGCTGCTGTTAAGTGCTTGAAGAGTGGATTGGTAATTTGTATAATAATTTGTTTTCGACTGTCTGCAAAGCTATGGTAATTGCCTCAATTTCTGTTTGGAAGTTTGAGTAGTAGTCGCCACAGGGTGCATTATTTCAAAGTGTTTATTTTTGGGGAAGACCAGGAAGGCACCAAGACCAGCATTGATGGTGGCTTTGAAAGCTGATCCGTCGGTGTATATATGAATGGCTATTTTTTGGATAGCTTGCAATTGTTTCGAGCGTGCCTACTTTGAGCCCCAGTGGATTTGATTATTTTGTTAGAGTATAGTTATGACTCTACAATGCACGCTGTCATTAGGTGTGAGACTGCGGACAATGAGACACAGGACAGAGACATGAAACAAGAGAGGAAGTAGGATGGCCGATGATTAGAGATGGAAACAAGGACGCTTGTGATGTGATTATTGTAGTTCTAGATCTAGTTTCTTTTTGATTATTAAACTTTCTATTTTATTATTTTATAATCCTTTCGTTGAGGTTATTTGGCTAAGTTAAAGCAATTGGTGTCAGAAGTGGGATCCTCAACGAAAGGGGAGAAGAAGGCCTAGATCTATGTACAAGACATTGAACGATTCCATTTTCGGGTAAATCAACATAAGATTTGGTTCTAGTTGATCAACGTTTTGATAAAGGATGGCGTCTAAGTAAATACTTAGTCAGCTGTCATTACCAGACCTTAGACATGAACTAAGGTGAGCGGCAACAAGGAGGCACTTATGGAGCTTCTTAGGCAAAGCATAATAGAGGAGGAACAGGACCCGGAGACCTATGAGTTTGAAATAGAACTATGATGGAGCTTTGGAAAATGATACAAGAATAAGGCAAAACAAATACTGACATAGGAAACTCAACGAAGGAAGATATGAAATCATTAAAGAATAAACTTAAAAAAGAAATTGAGTGTTGTCGTCTAGGAGTAGATGTTACCGGATCCTGCTCAGATGAAAAAATTAGAGAGGACCAGATAATGATCTGGCTCCCATTCTGCTATGGAAGGAGAATGGACAATGGTCCGAGTGGCAGCACATCTCTGAGAAAGGGGTTGCCAAGAAAGCGTACTGGGCTCAATAACCATCATTAATGGTGTCCTAAGAAGGGTCTGGGAATCCGTTGACGGCACATCGAGACGTTTTCAGCTTATATTACCAAAAATCATAGTGTCTGAGGGGCTGCAGGAAATTCACAATGGTACCAGTGGATCTCATCTGGGTGTTATTAAGACCCTCGATAAGGTTCGCCGAAGATTCTACTGGTTCAGATACAGAGAGGATATAGAGGAATGGTGCCGGGGATGCAACGTCTGTACAGCCGTAAAGGGCCCCCTACGCAAAACAAGGGGACAAATGCAACAATACATAGTTGGAGTTTCGTTTGAAAGGATTGCAATCGGTGTGGCAGGGCCATTTCCTGAAACTAGATGAGGAAATAAGTACATATTGGTAGCTATTGATTCACTAAATGGCCGGAGGCGTATGCGATACCGAACCAAGAAGCAACAACGGTAGCAGAAACGCTTGTAGAGGAAGTAAGATGGCCGATGATTAGAGATGAAAACAAGGACGCGTGTGATGTGATTAGTGTAGTTCTAGATCTAGTTTCTTTTTGATTATTAAACATTCTATTTTATTATTTTATAATCCTTTCGTTGAGGTTATTTTGGCTAAGTTATAGCAGTATTATTTATTACATGTGTTTTAATGGTTGGTTGTTTGTAGTTAAGTCCAGGAGATATGTTTGAGAATCTGGTAATTTTTTCTCTGTTATTGGGTAGATGGTGTTTTAGGGCTAGTTCGTCAGTAAGTTCAATTGGAATTCTTTGCTTTTTTGGGTTGTTTTTCTTATTTCACTGTGTTAGTGGTTTATTTGGATGGTCGTCCTCCAACCTTCTGTATCTCTCAATAGCTTCTAATGCTGCTCTGTTGCGCCTTAATTTAAGAGGTTCAATATTGGAGTCTATTTCACAGGCTGCTGTGGGAGTAGTTCTCATAACTCCACTGATTAGACACAAGGCTTTGTTTTGGATTGTGTCTAAAAATGATTGATAGGTTTTGTTGGCGAATACTAGTATGGAGAGACAGTTATCCATGACATATCTGACGTATCTAGTGCATATCTGGATTAAAGTTTTCTTTTCAGCTCCCCAGGATGTTCCTGCTAGGTGTTTTATTATGTTTAATCTTTGTGATGCCTTTTCTTTTAAATCTGCCATAAAGTGTTTTAGAGTCAGTCTTTGGTTTAATTTTTCACCAAGATATGTTGAATAGTCTTCTTTATTTATTAGCTGAGTCTATATTTAGTTTCTTTTTGCTATTTTGTTGATGTGGCTAAAGATTGAATAACCTGACTTTTCTTTGTTTATTTCCATTTTCCATAATTTTGAAAACGTGGAGATAGTTGTGAGGGCTCTGTTTAATTTGGATCTAGTCTTACTGGATATTTCTCTGTAGTCCAAATTAAAAAGTCATCATTTGCCTTATTGACCGAAATGAGGTCGGGAGGTCATTCATGAAGATTAGAAAGAGTGTGCAGCTAAGGGCTGAACGTGTGGTAGTCCTTCTTTCAAACTTTCTTTTACTACAGATGGCACCTTCGAATCGGGTTTGGATGGTTGTTTTTTAGGAATGCCCTGATTCAGGCATACATTCTTCCATGGATGCCCATATTTTTCATCTTCAAAAATAGACCTTTTCTCCACACTCTATCATAGGCCTGTTGCAAATCTATAATTTGTTTTCATGAAACCCTTCTACTATGTCCAGGATAAAACAAAAGAGGTGGTCTTCTGTTCTACTTGCTTTCCTGAAGCCAGCTTGTGCATTGTGGAGAGAGCAAGTACTTTCTAGCCACCAATAAAGTCGGTTATTGATCATTTTTTCTGCCATTTTGCCAATGTTTGATGTTAGAGATATTGCTTATGTTGCCTACTGCCTAATAAAGCAGATGCCTCCTGGTTGCACTAGCGGATTCAGAACTATGGAATGGGGGGGGGCGATTTTTTTTCCAAACCCTAACGCCCAGTAAACCCTAACCCTAAGCATAAACGCGCGTACAGCATATATATATAGAATATTTAGCATGTTAAAAAAGCGAAGCCCCGACGCCAAAGCGTTTTTTGTTTGTTTGTTGTTGTTTTTTTTTTGCATTCTTCACTGCAGAACCGCATTCTCCTGACATTTACAACTCATTATTCATCATCTTCAAAAAGGATCTTTTCAATAATGTTTTACTTGAAAAATATACTAATATGAATTTAAAGGCCCTTACTACATCGCAAATACAACCTATTTGTTCCTTGAAAAGATAAGATACCCCACATATTTAGATTAAGTGTGAGCAGGTCAGAAGTCTCTGAATGGAGACCTTTTCTCTGCTCAACATTAAATTTTATACAGTAGGCAGATGTTAGCGCTACCTACTGGGTGGGCTCAATCTGTGACACCTCAGTCTACGACCAAGGGGCTAGCGTCGCCTAAGTAAACAGACAACTAAACTATACTAAATGAAAGCACCAACGAAACTTTAATTGAAATTAAATAAGACAAAATGAAAATTTATTTACATATGCAAAAAATAAATCAATAATAAATTATAATATATACACTAACCACTACAACTAACTAAAACCCTCTAAATCTGCGCCACTACAAACACCAACAAACTAACCAAACTAACTATCTAACAAAAACGGATTAAACCAACTATCTAACTACAATCACTACAACTACTACACTAGACCTAGATCTACACAAACACCCTACAATAAACTAGTCTAGATCTACAATATTCTACTACTACAACCAACCCATAACTAAAACAAGAACACCTTAGCCTTAGTACCTTACTATTAGTATTCACTAAGAACAGACTATAGTTACAGTATAAGCCACTAAGCCGACTAAGGCAACAATACAGAAACAAAATAACAATAGATTCCCAAGAATTAGTCTAGATCTACAAAAACAAAACAATACTGAATATTATCAATAGCAGTAATAAATGCAGCAGAGTAATAGCAGCTTAAAGCAGCAATATACAGCAGAATTATATTCAGCAGCTAGATCTATATTCACCAGTAATAATAGCCTGCAATATATAAATGCAAAACTATAAATACAAAATCATATTAGATTAGATCTATTAGATCTAGAACATAAACAACATATTCATATCAGGCTAAGCTGGCAGCCGCCATTTTTAATACAGCATGTTGGGAACAACTGCCAACTAGAAAAAAAACTAAATTAAAATATATCTAGCATATTTACACACAGTGTGACATAGATCTAGTAAAAGAAAATATAAAATACTTCTACACTTACAGGCCGTCCCAGGTACAGAAATATAGCAATGATTAAATTATCATACGCCAGATCACTAAGATCATCAACTGTCACACAGATAGTGATATACTTTACTGACCGCTGGTCAACTGTACACTCAACTTTTATACTACCCCGCACTAACCTATATAAAAAATATGCGGAAGTACAATTATAAAATCTTACACTAACCTATAAAAATAAAATATATAAAAATAGCTAAAATGACATATAAAAATAGCTCTGGGAGCGCAAGCTCACATAAGGCTTTGAGGATCGCAGCCGAAAAAAACAACAACAGCCGAGCCCTTTCTTTTGACAGCTAGGGGGTCACAGAACTATAATTTAAAGCTCTCAAGAAAAACATTTCGGAAGTGGGAGGAGAAATTAAGTGAACCAATTACATTCTACTCTAATTTTTTTGCATTTTTAGGATCCAAGTATAAGTTATGAGTTATTGTCCCAAATTTTTGTATGCAACAGAAAATTATCAGCTTGAGTTATATTAGCAAAGGTTGGAAAAAGATGACTAGGAAAATATTATTTGGGTTCAGAACTCATCTCAATTGTTACTCTTATAAGGAAAAATTTCTTGTGAATTCTAAATTTTCCAAAACAAATTCTTACTTAAAATAACTTAGATAAATTCGTATACAATTACATAAACTCTGTCGCCACATTTGACTTATCTGTTTTAAAACGTCATCTTTTCATCTGGAGTGAAAACGTTAATCCTCGCTCCTATTTATAATTTCTGCTCATGATTGCATTTGGCATTAAAGAATACGGGGTGGGGCGACTCGATAAAATAATTTAATTTATAGCATATATAAATTATATAAATGATAATTTGTTTAAACTTTGTAATTTCTTACTAAAATACAAAAAGAAAAAAGTAATGGTTTGTCTGATGGGCGGAAGGGGATTGCCTATATCGCCCCTCCCACCTGGTACAACCCTTTTTCATTAATGATAAAATTTGCTTTTTGTTGAGATAAAGTTAGGTTAGGTCTGCTAGTTGTGTTGTGTGCTCTACGGAGAATGTTGGAGTTGAGGTTTTGTTTTGCAGAAGTTGAAGGTTAGAGACATTTGCTACATCCTCTATTTCTTTGCCTTGCTTGTTGTAGTATGGGTAGCCTAGGGAGGGTGTGTGTGCATTAAAGTTACCAGCTATTATTGTCCTTGTGTAGTGTGACAGTTTTATGTCTATTTGTGCTGTTGAAGATGGAGGGTAGTAGAAGTTTTTGATGGTGAACTTAGTTCCTCATCACAAAGAAGTATTTCCTGCATGTCGATATCTGTAGTTTCTGTACATGTTATGCTGTTGCTTGAATGTCGTTTCTAATGAGGGTCATAATTCCCTGACATTAGGTGCAAAGACATCCGTACTGTGTGTAGCCTGTGATATTTATTTTTTTCTTGGGCAGTGCGCTATGTGTGTATTTTGCTTCTTGATTATGTGTTGGAGCTCTGTTATCTTGTTTTGTATTTTGGCAGCATAGGGGCCTCATCCATTAAAAATACATCCACTTCCGCTAACTGAGCAACTTTCATTGATCCTGGCTTTATGTTTGAAACTGATTCAGTTGTAAGGGGTACCAAATGTTTTGTGGGAGTTGCGTCTATTAGGCAAAAGACTTGATGCTAGTCCTGTAAATGCCAAACATTTCACATTAAAATTTCGACCACGTAGAACATAAAAAATAGTCTTGCACACAAACGTTTTCCCCAGGTCCATCAATAAAAAAACATCTTGGTCCAGAGTTATGACAGCATCAAGAATGGTATTTACCATGTCAAGCTGTTTCCCTTTTAGGAGTCCATACAACCGTTCTCCTTCTAGTATTGAGCAGTCATTGTTATGCATATCCACATTTAAATCTTTATGGACAAAGTCCATGTTGTCCATGCCAAAGGTATTGACACAATACTAAAAATTCTGTGGCTCCAGTATTTAATTTGGAGGCGATAATTCGATATGCATGATTTATCACGTCTTCAACTCGGCCACCTGTGCGTTCTATTTCTAGAAGAAAATTCTGAGCCAGATCTGCTTTGAACATTTCCAGTTTATTTGGATTTTCTGGAGATCCAAATATTAAAATCTGTGTAAATAGTGTTCCCATTGCTCTAGGTGTTTTTGACATTGCCGATTCCTGCAGACCATCTATCCACTATTGGTCCTCCTAGGCAAGCCCTCGAGCCAGACAAGCTTGCTTGAACGTGGCATGCCTGATACCATTAAATTTAAGAAGGTCGTCAAAATGTGTAGCGTCATTGACGTTGTACAAAAGCATCCTGAGATGGTATAATTCTGGCTGGGCAACAAAATTAACGCTGTGGATACGACCAATAACATTGATTTGTCGAAGCCTTTCAACCCATTCACTCTGCCTTCCAATCCATTTAAAATGCTCGAGCATCTGCCAAAAAGAGTGCTAAAAAATTTCTTCATCCTTTCCAGAGAGACGGTTAGCTTCTTCGTTTGGCTTCTTGATAGAATTAGTTTTGAAATAAGACTCCAATGTGGAGCCAGTATCCGCCAGATCTTCTTGCACATAAATGCCAGCAAGCCTCCGGTGGTGTGATGCACCGCCTTTCAATGTACGTGTCGTGACGAACCTCGTGTATGACTTGTATGAGTGGCTCGTTAGATATCTAGGGGTTGATTATTTTTGAGTTGCCACACACTGGTCCATCAGAGATAAATTGGGAGCAGACATGCAACAAAACAAACAATGGAGAAAGATACAAATGTTGTAAAATTAAAGAATATTTATTTACATAAATGTACAAGGTAGAATAAAATAAAGCAATATTGTATCATCATACTAAGCACTTAATTTGAGAGTATGTCACTTTTGTCCTCTGAACTTAGCTGATTGTCCTACTGATGTCGCAGCTGGCTGTATTCCTGGCTGGAGTTCTTGCCGCTGGAGGCTGGAGGTGGCGCTCTAGCGGGTAGAGGGTCGCCGGTGATTCAGCCCTAGTGAAGTCTCAATCCAAAGTTCTGATTGCTGTAGTGGGCACAGTAGGGCGGGTGGCCAGCTACCGTGGGCACAAGTGCTCTGCGGGCAGAGATGATCTGCCCTGGGCAGCGTCGTTAGCAGGATAAGTCCAGTAAGTTGCGTAGATTTGGCGAAGCTATGACGTCTCGCACAGACACGTGGTTTATAGGAACGTCGTGCCTGATAGGTTGACAAGTGGATTGTCGAATAGGCAGGCAAGTAGAGCCGATAGCTCCAATTAGGTTGACAAGTGGTGACCTGTAGTGCTGAATAGCACCTAGTAGGCAAGCGAACCTAAAAGGTCGTAGGTAGATCCAAATAGGCAGTTGAGTGGTGTCAAGTAGGCAGGTGACACTGAATAGCAAATAGGCAGACACCTGAGGGAGGCTGTGGATAAACAAAGACAAGTTAGGACATGCCTCTCATGCATCTTCTCGATGCCCTCAAATGAGGTGCATTCGTCAGATTGGTAAAATTGCTTTTGAGTACAATGGGGGAGAAGATGACAAATGGGATCTGGAAAACAGATGGTTGAATATAAAGTGTACACAGTGATAAGAGAGAGCTATTTCAATTAAACGACATAAGTGAAAGGAGAGGGGGGGAGAAATGGTCAGTGACCATGACGCTATTGTTTACATACGGCCGTCGGCCATGAAGAATGGAGCTAGCTTGAATGGAGAGTCTCCGTTCCAGGGGCTCAACTCTCGTCCAAGTAAAATGGTTAAAGTGGAGATAATTCATTACCCTTTTCTAAGCGCAGTACTAGTGCGCTAGTAAAATTATCAAGGCGGTCAGCCGAGATAAAGGGAATAAAATAAAATGTACAAATATAAACAGGGTTGCGTCAATGAGCAACGTAGCGATAATATTGTGGACATATTCAACAAATATATATGCAATGGTTATGTTTCCTACTTCCGACAGTGAGAAATACACAATGCACACATTAAACATAAGTAAAATAAGTAAAATTCACATGATAATATCCAGTAAGAAATATACACAAACTAATTAAGTCCAACTGTGATTAAGTTCTGCTTACCACCAGGTATTCCTCTAGAAGTGAGAATAAATGATTAGCACAGACTCGACGGTGAGCGAGAAGGATGAATGATAGAGTGAGTCTAGCTCGCCTTAGTCTAGCTTATAAAGGTTCGGAAGAGATGGGCGGAAACAGGAAAGGCGATAGATAAAGACTAAGGAATATCTCTCATGTGGATTAATCTGACTCGAGACGGAAGTCGCACCTTGGAATGTCACGAGACGTGTCATCACGAGTAATCGCCTTGATCAAAGAGAGACGTGGGTAGGGGTGGAAGAAAGAATGAAGTATATTCCAGCCCAGGTGGTATCGACTGTGAACATCAGACTTAGACATTGTCTAAGACCATGTAAGTGACTTGTTTATCTTTACCCGGGTCAAGGGGAGATAAGCGAAGAGTCGTGGTCTTGTTGTCGCCAAGGTGGTGGACTCAGTCTAGCGAGAAGAAGAAAAGGTGGGGGCTGGTAGTGAAATTGGGACTAAAATGAGAAATAATTAAAATAAAATTAATAAATAATAAGTAATAATAATAAATGCTGGGATAAAATTGAGCAAGCTTTTGACTGGTTCATTATAATTAATTCTTTTTGCTCCTCCACAATTTTAATATAGGCGCAGTCATGTTCTTTGTAAATATATTTCTCTAAATATTTCACTGCTCTAATGCTGCCTACAAATTCAACGTTTATGTGGCAATTGAATAGTTTCAGCAAGTATGCACTGTAAGGATCCACGTGGCTATTGTCTCTGGTTATCCATTTAACAGACTTGTCTTTTCGGTAGACAGCTAGTTCGTGTGAAAATTTAGTCTCTGCTGGTCTAGTCTGGAATCATACCGACGTCTTAATTTTGGTTTTTTGTCGTCAAACAGTAATGTTGTTTCTTGAAAAGATTTGGGGAAACCGAAACGGCAATGAATTTTTCCATTGTGGTTTTTTATGCATGACGCATTTAAGTCATGTTTACCGCAAGACTAGTTCAAAACTAGTTCTCGCAACTCAGGATCTGTGTTGTGTGGGATCTCAGCAGAAATAAAATCGTTTAGATCATCAGGATTGTGTATTGTCTTCCGATATCATTATTAATAAAAGATGCATGTGAGGGAGACCACGCTTTTGAAACTCAATTGTATAGACATAGGCTGCTACTTTCCCGAAGATTTGTTTCTTGTACAATTCCTCAATAATGGTTTCAAACTTCAGCTTCGCTACTCTCGCAACGAGATCAGGACGATCTTGAGCTCGCTGCTGAATAACAAACCCTTCCTCGGTAACAATACGGGCAGCTTCTTTTATTTCAGGCCACTCAGGATTACATGTCTTGGTTATAAAGAAGTCTGGTGAACCGAAGCGTCGTACTATAGCCATGGCGTCTTCAAATTGTTCAGCATAGCATCGTGTTGACCCTGGGAAGGAGGATGGTAAAATGATGGTTTTACCAACAACAGCATCTTTCTTTTCAGAAAGTTCTTTAAGGAAGTTAGACACTCCTATGTATTTTTCAGCCAGAATCTTTTTTTTTTGGTTGGACTTGATCTATTGGATGCGGTCGCGTTTCACTCTAATAAATGTGTCATGGATACTGCTGAAACAGTCGGCCACCAAAATGTAGTGCGTTGAATTGTGTTTCACGTAGATCAAGATCGCTTCGACTTTTTTTCAATTGGGAGATTTTTGGTGAGTCCTTTGTGATAAGCAATACGGTGTTGTGCCATTTCCAGTCTTGTTAGATGCTGCCGACTGGGATTAGGCTGTTGTAGCTTTAGATCCACAGAATATCCAAAGGTGCCTTTAGGATAAAATAATGGATATGTAAAGGGCTCTGTTTGTTTGTCTGTGTTCTTTAAAGTAACTATTTCTTTGTCTCGCTGATGTACAACCATTTCATTAGCAAGAATGCTTTGATCAGTATTCAGTTTCAGCATGGCACATACTTCATTGGATGAGCGAACATTATAGCACCTGACATCAAAATCATCAGGATTAGTAAACAAAAGTCGAACATGTGAAGGTGCTATTCCTTTTGCTGATGCAAGTGGTCTAGTTTCTGTCCCCACTTCTCTCATCATTTTAAATGCTTGAGCGAAACAATTTACGGCGCGTATGATTTTCTCCAATCTATTTACTAAGTCTTGGTTGATGTCATTATTGTATGGATGTTGCATTCTTTCATTCACAGCATCGTCGGGATCCAGAAAATAAAGCTGACCATATTGTGGTCTTTCGTAGTCACCATTTGGATTTTGTGTTGTATCAACAGGCAAATTTATTTTATGATAAATCATCCCTGCTGCGATGAAACTATAAATTCGTGGCTATTAATTGTCCTGTCGTCACCCACATTAAATGATGACAATGAAAAGCATGTATTTAAATTTCGTATCTTCTTCGTATCTTCTTATGAAATTCCTGTGCCAAAGGGTGATGACCTAAAAACAGAAGAACTACTTCGTTTGGAAAGATAGGAGCTTCCAGGGAAATTCGACCATGTAAACAGCAGTCCCCGAAGGAGTCTCTGTTAACTTTGTTGCCAACTCTTTCCTCTGGTAAATGTATCGCCTGGCAATGTATGCTTGTAATTGTAAAGGGGTCCAAGGATCTATAGTTAACATTTGAGTTGACTGCGCTCTTGTACGTTTGTACTTAAGTTTTCTCCAAGGCTGCTCTTCATCTTGCATCACTTTGTTCTTCCAAACGTTAGTCCTCTTTTATCTTCGTTTCTGCAAATAACCTTAGTGTTGCCCGTTGTCGCATTTCTTTAAGTCTCTCGTTGCGTTGAGTAGGGGTTTCACTATTTGTTCGTTGCATGCCATCAAGTTGTCGCTGTGAAGCTCTTCGTTGCAAGTCATCAAGTCGCTTAGAAGATTCTATGGGAGATTCATTTTCATATCGTCTTGAAGTTCATTGTCGCATGTCGTCAAATCGCTGAGAAAATTGTGCGCATGTTTCCGCTTGAAGTCGCTGTGAAGTTCTCTATCGCAGATACTCAACTCGCTGAGAATATTGTGCTCATGTTTCCGCTTGAAATCGCTGTGAAGCTCTCATTCCCAGATCCTTACGTCTCTGAGAATATTGCGTGCAAGTTTCCGCTTTAAGTCGCTGTGTTATTGAAGTTGAAGGCTGTTGATTCAATGAAGACTGGCAATTTATTGAAGTTGAAGGCTGGTGATTCATTGAAGACTGACAATTTATTGAAGTTGAATGCTGTTGATTCACTGGAGACTGGCAATTTATTGATGTTAAAGGCTGTTGATTCAATGGAGAATGACAATTTATTGAAGTTGAAGGCTGTTGATTCAATGAAGACTGGCAATTTATTGAAGTTGAAGGCTGTTAATTCAATGGAGACTGACAATTTATTGAAGTTGAAGGCTGTTGATTCAATGGAGACTGGCAATTTATTGAAGTTGAAGGCTGTTGATTCATTGAAGACTGGCAATTTTTTGAGGTTGAAGGCTGGTGATTCAATGGAGACTGACAATTTATTGAAATTGAAGGCTGTTGATTCAATGGAGACTGGCAATTTATTGAAGTTGTAGGCTGTTTATTCAATGAAGACTGACAATTTATTGAAGTTGAAGGCTGTTGATTCAATGAAGACTGACAATTTATTGAAGTTGAAGGCTGGTGATTCATTGAAAACTGACAATTTATTGAAGTTGAAGGCTTGTTATTCAATGGAGACTGACAATTTATTGAAATTGAAGGCTGTTGATTCAATAGAGACTGGCAATTTATTGAAGTTGAATCCCGTTCATGTAAAACCAAAGATAGGCGAGGGATCAGCGTCGTTGTTTACTTCTCTTGTATTGAAGTTGAATAACTGACGTTTTCTTGGCCGCGGCATCTTCCTTATAGCAATGATTTAAATTGCTTTTTTGTATTTTTAAATATATATTTGCTATACTATATTACACAACTGAATATTAAAATTCCGAATAATAACGTTATGTCAATAAAATATTAACTTTATAGCACTTACTAAAAATAATAAATAATAATGTTTATATAAATAATAAAATTTGTCTTAAAATATGTACATTACATTAAACAAAACATTAGAGCTATAGCAAATGAAATGGACGTTCACACGTATTCCATTTAAAGATTTATGACCATAATCTGATAAATAAAAGAAACGGTATCATGTTGCTGCTTAAGGATAAGCCACAAAGAATGTTGTATCAAATTTAAAAAAAATGTCTATGATTTGCTCTCCTCTAAAGCCATAAGAATATAGTAATTGCAATAGTAAATGTCAGAAAGCAACCATTTTAGAAGTTACAATGCAAAGACTTTCTTCCAAACCAATAATAGCCCAATAGTTTTGCGCAAAAGATGCAATGCAAAACGTTACGACTTGAGCTGTGGTTTTCTAAACTGTTGTGGGGAGAACTAACAGAACGAAAAAGCAACTCTTCAGATTGATAGTCTTTACCTGATCGTTCATTTACAAAAATATTCCCAGAATGACTTCGGGTATATATCCTTCCTTAACAAATTATTCATCCGAGCAAGGCTCGGTCACCTGATACTTTTCATTTAAAAGAAACAGGAAAATATGTCATAAATAATAAGACTCTTTTAACTCTTCTGGAATAAAGATTTGAAATAGAGCTCCCAAGAGCTGCGTTAAATTATCACCTAATAACATCAGGGAAACGTCCCAGATACATACCTCACACCAACAATTTTACTTAATATTATTGGTGCACCGGATAGTCGCTCCGGCTCCGGCTTCTGCCGAATATTCGGCACTTTTTCACTATCCGGCTCCGGTCGGATATCACTACCGGATAGTAAAAGCTACACCTGTATTTCTATTAATATTGTTATGCGCCTCCGCGCTAAGTCTTTTAAAGGGACCCCAAACGGAGGTAGCACTTAAATATCGAAACAACACAGGCGAAAGGCAAACAATATAAAGGTAGTCGACGCTGATAAACGATGTCCAACAAGCATTTTAAACTAAATCTCCATGTTAATAAAAATATACCAATACTCATAAAGTGGACATGATTCAATAATGTCAGTTCAGAAATACATTAACATTTTTGTTTCAAATAAAAGAATTTGTTTTTAAAACTATAAACTATGACTGCACCAAATATTTTTTAGTACAAAGACAAGGCGTGTTAATCTAAATAGAAAAGAGACTTTACATTATAAATTCGCATTACATACGTAGCAGCGATGTCTGGCACATTTTAAAAGCTAGTCTTGACCTTTGAGTGGTCTAGTAAACATGTAATATTTCTTAACTACGTCACGCTGATAACCTGTCTAGATGTGCGGGTATATCTCCAGAGGTAGAAATGAGCAACCCCCACCTCCTTTTGTTTGTTTAGTCCAAAACATTGAGTTCACAAATAGGCAGCGGACCATATTAAGCCGGATGTCAACATGTTGACACTGTCTAGAGGTCAAATCTTTTGAGGGAACTGAGTTTGTTTACTTGGAGAATAATTTTTATTAGGGGCGGGACTACAAGCTAAATCTCTATAAGGTTAATCTGGTATGAGCCACACCTTTTATACTATTGGCCGAGACAATAATTTTTGTTTACTTTAAGTCTCAATTAGGAGGCTGGACTACAAGCCAGACACTGACCAGGGGTATCTTTAAAGGGAGGGCTCAACACCCCCAACTTCTTAATAATAATAATGTCAGTTTAATTTAAAAAGACATGTGAAAAATGCAAAGATATATAAGGAAAAAAGCCACTTCCGGCCCAATTTGTGATTCAACTTGTTAATTAAAGAAACGAAAAGGACTAGTCCAACATAGCCCATTGCCACTTAAATATGCAACGTGAATATTGTGAACACGCAATGGAAAAATAAATAAATGCGAGTCATAAAGATAAACTTCTTTGGCAATTAAATTAAAAGCACAAATTTATTTTATACTAAATAAAATGACAAAGTTTTTGCTATATTCGGTTTCTAACTATAAAAATTCATAATTGATATCAAATATATACATTTGTTTTTTTATAACACTAGTAAAATTACATTTACCTAGGCCTAAAAATTCTCATTTGGGGGACGCCGCCTTTTGGGGAATTGTATTTGGATGTCGCGAAGCTAAAAAGGTTGAGAACCACTGATCTAAGTCTAAGTTAGTAAGTCTAGTCGATATAGATCTACTTGTAAATAAATATGTACATCTATTTTTTAGATCTAAATATCTCTATTAGATTTAGATATATGTAGAAAAAAATGGGCTAGAACCAATTAATATAAACAGAAAAAGACATTAAATAATCTTCTAAATCTGCATAGTGGTCTAGGAATGTAGATCTAGTTAGATACTTTGACACAAGGTTAAAATTAATAAATAACAAAAAAAATATCTAGTTATGTAGAGCTTTAATTAATGTTTACAAAGACACTACAATTATCTTTCTGTGTCATACAGGAGAGGAGTTTTAGTGTGTAGGTCTATGAAACTGGACTCAAGAAAATGTCTGAGAAACTGCTCCAAAAATGAATTCATGTGTCTTTAACTGTCAACTGTTCATAACTATGTAACTATTATAGCAGCTTGAAATTTGGAACAATCGTACTTGCTTTTTAAATTCATACCTTCGCGTTTCATAAAAACTAAACTTTTGGTGGAATAAAACAATGTAGAGAATTAGACCATGTAGAGAAAAAAATTCTGCACAAAAATACGGGTAGTTGGGATAGAGGCTATAAAAATAAAAGACCTGAAACTAGCGCGTGAAACTACACATTCACATTACTTTATTTGATGAGTATTTTACCCAAGATCTGTGTTGTTTTTTTAGGACTAGCTTATTTCATGTACCCGGCATTTTCCGATACACAATTTCATACACAAAATAATTGTTGAAAAAAAAATTATAATGATTTTAAGCTTTAAATGATTACTTAAAAAGGTGTTATTCTAATCAATTTTGAATAATATTTTGTTATGAATGTCACTGTTTATTTTGTGTCTGTTCTAGTTTCTTAAATTTTTCTTGAGTAAAGGGGTCGTTTTTCTCCTAATGGGTATACCTGATTTCTCCAAGCAGCCTTTGTAAGATATTGGTCCTAAATAATGCTATGTTTATAAACGAAAAATCGCATGGCTGCATTATGATGAATGTACATGTTAGTTCAATATATTTTATATTACTAGGTAACTGCATAAATAGACTTAAGTTTCTGTATTTTTTCTGTTACACAAAGTCATATGGCAAATTTTTGTTTATATCCTAATTCTAAAAAAGAATAATAATAGAATTATACAGTAAAAATAATCACTAAGTTTGTTTTTTTAAAAATAGTTTTGAAAGTTTAACTGATAAGATTACAAAGAGAGTTTGTGTTTTTGCAAATGTACACAAGCTACACTATGAGTCAGTCCATCTCTTCTAATTGTTTAGAAATGATATTTTTAGCCTGAATTTAAGAAGTTACAAACTTCAAACAACTAATATATTGCCTTTTCCATAAAACTTTGTATTTAAAAAATAACTTTATCCAATGCTCGAGATCCTGCTTGTATACTTAGGCCCTATATGAATCGATCCGGTATCAATGTATTAAGTAACAATAACCACGCAAAAAAAAAAAAATTAAATGAAAGAAGATTGAGATATATTTTTGTGACGGTACGCACCGGTACGGGGTACCGGCACCTTTTTTCAATGTCGGGAAAAATTATTACTTTTCTTGTATTTCAACGTTAATTGTTAATTTATTACTAGTTGAAAGTTACGCAATCTATCACTGAGTACCGGCACCTATTTTTTTTTATTAAAAAAAAGCACTTTATATACTTTCAGCCGACATGCCGTATTATTAAAAACACCTCTGTGAAATTCTCAATCATCTAGAGTCTTAGACAGTCATTATTTTAGACTAAATTTAAGTAGAATCTAGACCTAGATCTAGTAGGCCTATTACTATAAAATAATTAAATTAATCAGTCATTAGACTTCATTCGCAATTTTATTATTAGGTCTAGGCATTGAAAAGTAAATCTATTAATAAACTATAATAGATCTAAGTCTAAGTACTAACTTATTAAATAAGTCATTATAAGTAGAAGTATTATAATGAATATTGTATAGATCTAGATTGACTAGATTATTGATAGATCTATAGATAGATCTCTAGTCTAGTAGATTAAGTATAGAGTATAGTAAATGTATTACAGCATTATTAGATCTATGACCTATGTCTATATCTAATTAATTTCTAATAATCTAATAATTAAAAACTTTAGTCTTTATTAATATCTAGACTTTTTTCTAATAAAAACTGACTATAGGCATAGCATAGGCTAGACTCGGCAATCTAGTCTCAAGATAAAATCTTTACTATTACTAGATCAATTCGATTTTTATATATAGATCTAGACTAGAATTAGATTATAGATCTAAGATTCTAAATATACTAATGGAGAGATGATATGCGTGTTAGCTAATAGCGTTGCACAAGAAACGAACCTGGGTTTTTCTAAACTCTAATACTTGGTATGTAATAGTAAAACAGCACCTACCTAAATAAATCGTAACTAGAAATCAAAAACCTATATTTATTGTAGTATATATAGGTCTGTGGTTGTATTTTATATAGCCTTCGTAACTTCTTCTATAGAGAAATGAATTTTGTAATTTCTTTTACTGAAAAATTGGACTATTCGCGTCTGACACATATAATTTTTATGTTCAGCAACAAAGCCCATTAGAAAAGTATGGTGAGCTTAACAGCAGAGTTTCTCGCCAAGGCTCTACGGGAGGACTGATCCTTCCAGCCTTGCCACCAATTGGAGTTCCTCTCAGGTGAAGCATGAAAAACGTACACTCGTTGATACAGTAAACTACAGTGCAACAAAAATATGTAGCGACATTATTACAAACATGCCAACGTTAGTGTGATGATTGAAATTGTTTCTGTTTCACCAGATCATGAATTATCGGGACAGTCTTTGTTAGGGCACAACAAATGTCATCTTCTGCTTCTAAACTTGATACTAAACAAACTGGAAAACTCTGTTTCGTAAAGATACGTTGTTGGAAATGGAAGAAGAAGACGCAAAACAATCTCAGAACGAGATAGGACAGGATCCCTAGTTGTGTAACTGGCATTGGAGAGAATTCATTTTTGAACTGCATCGCTAGTTATGTAATGCTTGTGTCAATGTTGAAATCCAGACCGACATCCAAGCATACTTGGAGCACCATTTGCGCAGACACCACAATTGTTTTGTAAGAGATCTTATATTTTTCCAAACAATGAATCAACTTTGTCATACGTGCTGTAGAGCTTGTTTTAAGAGATTGAAAGGAAGAGACGTGAACATCTGAATCCAAATGAGAGGGGAAAAAAGAAAAGATTACGTGGCCCTGAAGGAGGCTCTGTTGAGACAATTTGGCTCCACAAATGACGAATACCGAAGGAGATTGAAAGAGTCGACACCTCTGGCGAACGACGATCCACAAATATTCGTCACCAAGATGTCAATTTACTTCGATCGATGGGTAACCTGTCAAAGGTGGATCACACATATGAAACCCTCAGAGAACACATCATAATGGACACTGTGATGGAAGCTTACAATAATAATGTGAAAACATACGGAGCGAGAGCCACAGATTTTTTAACATAAGGGAAAAAGGAGATTTTAGACTCGCGTCAGTGAAAAGGCATTCAAATGTTTTCTTGAAAATAACCTTTTGAAATCAATATCGTTTTGTTAAGGTAGAAATGTTTTCTTGAAAATAACCTTTTGAAATCAATATCGTTTTGTTAAGGTAGAAATGTTTTTTTGAAAATAACCTTTTGAATCCATATCGTTGTTAAGGTAGAAATGTTTTCTTGAAAATAACCTTTTGAATCCATATCGTTGTTAAGGTAGAAATGTTTTCTTGAAAATAACCTTTTGAATCCATATCGTTGTTAAGGTAGAAATGTTTTCTTGAAAATAACCTTTTGAATCCATATCGTTGCTAAGCTAGAAATGTTTTCTTGAAAATAACCTTTTGAATCCATATCGTTGTTAAGGTAGAAATGTTTTCTTGAAAATAACCTTTTGAATCAACATCGTTTTGTAAAGGTAGAAATGTTTTCTTGAAAATAACCTTTTGAATCCATGTCGTTTTTAAGGTAGAAATGTTTTACTTAAAAGATGAAGCGACGTCCTTAAAATTAATAACTTAATCAATTAAATTTTGGCAATAATATCGTTTTTACCCGATTAATACTAAAATATAAAATAACTACAATGCAATTACAACAGATTTTTTTTGTTTGTTTGTAAAAAAAAAAAGAAAACTTTTGCATCCCACTTGTAAGCAAATAGTGTAACGTTGTAGACTTTTGTACCGACTGTAAAAAAAAAATACAATAAGACCTAACGTCAATTAATAGATCTAGATCACTACAGCAGATATGCATAAGCATATTTTTTTTGTTATGTTTCTGCTTTTGCCAAGATCTCATTTTTCCCACTCGCTTACCATGAAATGTCCATGCGGGACGGCCAGCTTTCATAAAAAAAAAGTTTTATATTTAAATCTTTTGCCTAATAACTTAAAAGTATCGCCGTTTGGCGTTTTCTTCTTGGTATTGAGTTCATTTTGTTTGTTTAGCAGGCTTCGGTGTTAGAGGCATAGGTTGTGCTTTTACTTTGCAGTATCCTGCCTTCTACACAAACACTGACGTCAGCACGTTTTCCTTTGATTGGTGGCGGCTTGTCGTTCCGCAAGCGCTGTTCACCAATAGGGTTTCAAAGCAGGATAGCATTTTAATAGTCTCTGCACTGAAGTTTTTACAGATAACTATTTTTCCGTAGCTCAAACTCGTGCTCTAGTCTAAATCCACGAATTTCGTTACGTACATAACATGCATATCACGATATTGCATGACGGATAGAGGTCGTCTTTCAGAAAGTAAGGAATATCTGATCCCCAACCAATCATTCAGCCTGGAGACATCCACTATCTCAATACAATCATCGTTCCAAAGACCACAAGATCATCCATGTAGGTTTACCAAGATGGCGCCATCACCAACATCTTATAAAAGAAAAGGTTACAAGGAGCTAGCTCCACCCAGGTTCTTGTTCATTATCTTACGGACATTTTTTTCCTTTGCTCTTTCTTTAAAAATAAAACAGAATTACGGTATTATTATTATTTTTTTGTTTTGTTTTTTGAGAATACATTATTTAATATGAATTTTACGTATTGTTTTAAAAGTGATGTGTTTTTTTGTTTTTTTTAAATGTTTGCATAGTGCATACAATATATTTTTTAAAATATCGTCTGCCTTTAGGAGACATAGGCCTGAGTAGCCTTTGCACCTAAACTTTGCAAGATACACGATATGATGCCATTGAATTTTCAATAGCGTTTCAGGGTTTTTTGTCTACTTCCTATTTTAACTTAAACGAAATCTGATTTTCTGATCGCATGGAATGACAAGTAAGGAATTCTATTTCTTTAGACGGAGAGATTAAACAAAGCTAATAGTAAATATGTGGGCTTCAAAGAAAAACAAACTCAATGTTATTTACTTCATTTTATTACATTTTCATTGTAAAAGAATTGCTTATTACAAACTATAGTCCTAAGTACATTCAATGCCAAGTATAATCTGTTGCACATTTAGTGTCACGCATGGTTTATATAGGGCTATAACATCACACACAACTTTCATTGAAGCTTGTACTAGAGATTTTATTCTATACCTAAACTTATTCCTCCTGCTTGAATCAACGCAGAATATTTCAGTTCGTAGATGTAGTCAGTCAGTGATCTGATTCCGTTCTAGTTTTTAGGTAACTTTTTATATTTTCATTCCCTTCTACATTTCTAATGAAAGCTTGAATCGATGGATACATTTCCGTATTGACAAATCCTCTTTTAATCAGAGAGTCCAGTTGATCATACACAATTATATCAGCCAGAGTTAACTGCGAAGTATAGAGACATTATAATGTCAGATTGAACTAACTGAAAACAAGAGAAATATACTTCAATAAACAAATATTTGTAAGGAATAATTAAGTCAATGAAATGTGAGGCAACACTAAAAGTAATACCCATGTGTTAATCTAGTGGTGCGTGCTAAAAAAATATCCATGTGTTTATCTAGTAGTGAGTGCTTAAGTAATATCCAAGTGTTTATCTAGTATGTATAATAATAATAATAATAATAATAATATAATATGTATGTGTTAATCTAGTGGTGCTTGGCAATTAGAGACTCTGCTAGATTTTGCTTTTCCTGGCTGATTCAGTCTACCCGCCCCATGCTTTCATGATAGACCTACTAGAGAAGAAGAAGCATTTGTATGAATGTGTCCTTGCGTATGGAATAAAAAAAATGGCGCACAATTTGATGGCACAGGATAAAACTGAACGCATGTATGCAAACGTGGGTTTCTTGAATGTTTTCTATTTCTACTTGTGAATAGACTTAGGGACATCTCAATTTATAAACAAACAAAATAATCTACAATCTCAATTAGTCTATTATTTGTAAAAAAAAATAATCTACAATCTCAATTAGTCTATTATTTGTAAAAAAAAATAATCTACAATCTCAATTAGTCTATTATTCGTAAAAAAAAAATAATCTACAATCTCAATTAATCTATTATTTGTAAAAAAAAATAATCTACAATCTCAATTAGTCTATTATTTGTAAAAAAAATAATCTACAATCTCAATAAGTCTATTTTTTTTTAAATCTACAATCTCAATTAGTGTATTACATTATTCAGATATAACTAAAAGAGTAAAGCATAAAACTTCATGGTGGCCTATTCGTATGTTATGCACTCTGGCGTGTCGTTTCGATGGTCCGGGTTCGAACTCTGCCCGCCATCCACTTCTCCACTCCTACCGTCCAGTGGGTTGTTTGGGCTATTTTGAAGTAACAAAAAATTTGAAAAGGAAGTAACACGAAACGTTCTTGCACTACAGAGATGTTTCCACATTCAAAGGAGATAAGGTCCCTCACCAACAAACTACTTGCACGAGAGAAATGTTTCCACATTCAAAGGAGATAAGGTCCCTCATCAACAAACTACTTGCACGAGAGAAATGTTTCCACATTCAAAGGAAATAAGATCCCTCATCAACAAACTACATGCTTACACATCGTGTAATGAACCGTGTGTGTGTAAAATATAAAATTCTTGATATGGTGACACACTAATTCTCCCACTTTCCTTGGACGAAAAATTACGAAACTTTAATCTGTTATTACTTAAGTTAAGCCTAGAACAACTAAGTTATTTTCATGAACAAAATTGCAGCGGTTAAATTTAACAAAAATGACCTTTTATTCGCAATTTCGAATCAATATTTTCTCTAAAGCCGACATTTAAATGTGAAAAGTACAAAAATTATATTTTCTTCCACTTTAAGCATATATTAACACTTTTTTGGTTCATAAATTGTTTTTTTTTTCTTTTTTTTTTCTATTTATCTTTTTTTTCCAAACAGATCTAGATCTTCAATCTAATGGTGGATATTGAGGTGACGCGTTTCGTTTCTTCGGTTTAAAGTTACAATAAAACAATTTTGCCGGAAGTACCTTGTTCCTTATATTTTAAATTAAACTGACATTATTAGGCTGTGAATTTTAGTGTACCTGATAGAGAAAAAAATTCTACACAAAATAACGGGGAGTTGGGATCAAACCCGATAGAAGCTCTAAATGAAAAGATCTGAAACAATCCTTTAAAACTACTCATTTACAGTAATTTATTTGATGTCTTTTACCCAAGATTTGTGTATGTTTTTAGGACTAGCTTATTTCAAGTACCTGGCATTTTCCGAAACTCAATTTCACACACAAAAATGTACAAAATAAAAATTTTAGAGGTTTTAAAACTTTTAATGATTTCTTAAAAGGTTTTTTTAAAAAGGTGTTACTGTAATCAATTGTGAATAGACCAATTCATTCTCTTAGCAGTTGTGAGACATTGGTCCAAAATAATGCTAAGCTTATAAATATAAATTTTAAAAAATCGCATGTGCATATATGAATGAACTTGTTTTGGATGAAGTCCATTAGTTATAGTAGCTTTGAAAAATTGATCTTTCGACACGGTCAGTCGCGATGATTTATGGAGGATTTTGGTCAGGCTTGGATGCCCACATATGTTCCTTTCCATTCTCAAGCAGTTTCACATGGGACAAAAAGGCCAAATCAGACACAATGATGACCATTCTGATCACTTCCCAATAGAAAATGGCTTGAAGCAGGGCTACGTATTTGCTCCTACTCTATTCGCTATCTTCTTTGGCGTAATGCTGGGTCAATGAGGCAGCGATTGCACGAAGGCATCTACATCCTGTTTCGTTCAGACGGCAATATGTTCAATCTTCAACGTCTACTATCCCATACAAAAACAAAAGAGATAGTCATAACAGAACTTCTCTATGCCGATGATTGCGCCCTTCTAACTGACAATGAAAATGATCCCCAGAACGCGGTCAACGAATTCGCATACGCTGTCGCCTCTTTCGATCTATCTATAAATAGAAGTCATGTTCCAGAAGTCACACAATAAAACCTACTCAGTCCCAAAGATCACCGTAAGTGGACAGCCCCTTAACGTGGTAGACCACTTTAGATATCTAGGAAGCATAGTATTAAATGACGCCTCGCTTTCAAAGGAAGTTGATAACCGTCTGACCAGGGCCAGTAGTGCTTTTGGACCCCTTCAGGCGAGAGTTTAGCGGAATAAATCGCTCCACCTGCATACAAAAAATCAGTGTCTACCAAGAAATGGTTCTCTCAACCTTTCTATATGGATCTGAGACATGGGTAGTATACAGAAAGCAAGTAAGTCTCCTTGAACACTTTCACCAAAAATGTCTGTGCTCCATCATAAACATAGGATGGCAAGACATCACCACAGATAGCGAGTGCTAGCATGGACAGTATGGAGGAACTGCTTATAGTTTGACAGCTAAGCTGAGTAGGATATGCATGTATGTAAGCCAATCTTGAACGCTTTCACCGAAGATGTTTTCGCTTCATCATGGACATAAGGTGGCAAGACCGCACTACAAACAGCGATGTCCTTGCAAACGCCGGTATAGATAGTATAGAGGGACTTCTTATGGTCCGACAGTTACGCTGGGCAGGACACGTGTCCCATATGGGGGACAAACGTATGCCAAAAGCAGTCTTTTTTGGTGAGTCGACGTAAAAGAGGTGCCTCACAAAACGCTTTAGGCGCCAACTTGCCTCAGCAGACATAAAATAGAGCACCTGGTTGAATGCGGCCTCAGAAGGAGACAGCTGGAGCTCACAAAGGTCGCAAGATGCACATTTGAGACCAAAAGGCAATCCGCTGCCGAGGACAGACGCAGACGGCGAAAAGAAAATCTTAATTGATAACAGGCGGACAATGGTTATGCCTACTCTGGTTGGGGTAAAATATGTAGGTCACAGCAGGGTCTGCGTAGCTACGAGAAATACTGCATTCTTCACTAATCTTCGGACTCGAACGGCGGCGTAGCCTACGCCTCTATTTTGCAGGCCCTGCCTTAGGCCACTGCAACCTATGCGACCGCAGTGGGCCCCGCACTTTCATAGGACCCACTCTAATTCAAGGTGTAAAATTATTAGATTAAACCATTTTATAACTTAAAACAGATTTCATGCGCCCTCCTGTCGATTTATCAGGAGCTCCTGGAAATCTTCCGAAATCGCAAAATATACGAAAAAGTCCTTAAAATATACGGAAATATATACACAAAAATTGTCATGTTGGGGTGTCATTCAATATGGAAAACGCCAATCTTTCGCGCGACATTATGCATCAGCTGTAATTGTATAATCTGGCGAAAGTAGCTTCTCGCGCCTAAAACTAATGAAGAATTACTTGAGGTCAACAATTTTCAAAGATAGATTGAAATATTTAGTAATTGTTGCTATTTGGCGTGATCTATGTAGGAAACAGAATTATTATGATATACTCTATGACTTTGCTACACGCAAGGCTCGTAAAGTAATTCTGTACGTAGTAAAGAATGAATAAAATGCATAGACGAATTTATTTTCTAAAACAAACTCTTAAATTTCACTTATTATCCGCTTCCCTACCCAAACTTGGTCCCTCGAAACGGGTTCGCATAGGGCCCCATAATGGTTAAGTCCGGCCCTGCTATTTACATATATATACATATATATATATACATAGTACATTACTTAGATTAGTTCCCCGCGAAACGGGTTCACATAGGGCCCCACAATGGTTAAGTCCGGCCCTGCTATTTACACACACACAGAAACACACACACACACACACATATATATATATATTGTTATCACTTTGACATGGGCACCGCCATCCAAGAGAGTGCAGAAAGATGGTGCGCACTATCTGTGACTCAACAAGTCGGATGCTGACATGAGGAGACAAACGATTTCCGCCCAAGTCGAGAGCCAATATGGAGATGCTGTACTCAAGGCAGATGCCCTTTGTGTTTGTTATGTCTCTATGTAAATAAACGTCTATGTCCTCGTTGAGTTGCCTCACTTAAGTTATTACAATATATATATATATATATACAATATAGTAGATTACTTAAATTAGTTCCTAGTCCAAACCTTCCGCAGGACAAAGGGGGGTGGGAGCGGGCAGGGTTTAAATTTAAGCGCGCAGACAGTCATCCGTAGTTTAAATACTACTTTTGTTTTCTTGTGGACTATCCGCAGAATAAGAGAGTGATTTTGCCTTTACTTCTCGTCCAAACTGTTGAGGGAAGAAGAGAATTATATACATAGATATTAGATCTATAAGTAGAGGTATATTCAATATTGTATAGATACTAGATCTACTGAGTCTGATCTAGACCACTGGCGGATCCAGGAGGGGGCATTAGGGGCAAATATATCTACTGCCCTCCCCACCTAAACCCTTTGAGTGGGGGAACGGTCCAGCTTTTATGTAGAAATCACAGTTTGTGAACAAAATTAATTGAGTATTTATATCACATAAGCTATATATTGATATTTGAACCCATTTGTATATTATGTCGCACCACACTCTAATCTCAAAACGTATTATTAGTAAATATAAAATGAAAAAGGGTAGTACCAGGTGGGAGGGGCGATATATGTAATCGCCCTCAGCCCATCGGACAAACCAATACTTTTTCTTTTTGTATTTTAGTTAAGAAATTTCAAAATTAAAAAAAATATATAATATAATTTATATTTGCTATAATGAGTCGCCCCACCCCCTATACTTTAATGCCAAAGGCAATCATTAGTAGAAATTATAAAAAGGAGCGAGGATAAATCATTTTCACTCTTTCGCCCCCTCCCTTTTCCAGACGAAAACATGACGTTTTAAAACAGAATAATCAAATATTACGACAGAGATTATGTAATTGCACATGAATTTATCATGTTTTAAGAAAGAATTTTTGTGTTAGAAAAATTTAGAATTCATACGAAATTTATCAGTGTAAGAGTTACAATCAAGATGAATTCTTCGCCCCAAACACCACTGAGGGAGCTTGCAACGCTCCCTCAGACCCCCTAGCTATCAAGAGAAAGGCCTCAACATGACTGTTTTTTTTTTTTTCGACGAATGTTAAGAAACACTGCTTTTTTAAAAATTGCGATTTTAATATATAGATTTAATTATAGTAATATTGCGATGCAATTTAGAGCTATCCGCTGTTAGCGAATAGCGTTATACAAGAATCGAACCTGGTTGTTTCTAAATTCTGATACTTTGTGTTTAATAGTAAAACAACACCTACTTAAATAAATAGTAAATAGAGAGCAGATACTTATATTTATTGTATGATATATAGGTTTGTAGTTTTATATTATCATATTATCAGAGTGTATGTGAAGGATTAGTATAAATCAGAATTGTTCTGTGATAATAGGTAGACTTATACCTACTGTCATAACAGTGTGAGAAGAAAACTTTATGGGAATATATATATATATATATATACATATATATACATATATATATCCTTCTTCCATGAAAGACATTGGATGCGCCCAAATGAATCACTAGTTTTAGTTTCTTCTTGTGTCGGGGAAGAATTTAAAGCAGGGTGGCCAACCTTTTGGTTTCATGCACCATTTTTTTCACTTCTGATTCTAATGAGCCACTTAGAATTTTAGAAGTTTCAGTTCTTTAAAATATTTGTACATATTTGGATAATTATAACAATTTAGAGGAGTCTTTCTTTGTTAAAATGGTTAGTTTGCATTTATAATTTTAAATTTTTATTTCTGTATGACCTATTGACAAATTATAACTTATGAAAAATGTTAGTAGTTTTAAATTTTTAAAAAATACAGGCAATATATATATAGCTTTAGCATGTTTAATTTTTTTTTTCTTTGCTTTCACCAAATCTGTAATATTAAGAGTTAATTTCGTGACCTACGTTTGTTTTTGATCATTTTCATGAAAAAAAATGTTTGCTTGCATCAGTGACGGACATAAGCAAGAATACAATTTCAGTAACTCTACCAGTCATTGACGGCTTAGTTTACTTTCATTTAACTTTATTTAATGGATGATTTCCTAGACATGACTTTGCTTTCTCAAATAAGTCTTGACCATCTGGTTTTTCCTTAGAGTGACTTAAGGCCTATAAGGTCTTTGAAAATGTTGAAATTATAATATTTTTTATAATAACCAAAAGCTTTAAATAGGTAGCAAAAAATTCCACGGCTAGCAAAAAAGAAAGAGCAGACATATTCACAACTATATCTGTCATTGTAATAGATGCCTTGAACCAATCTCTAACCAAAGTGTTTTTGTTTTTTTTGGTCTGATTAATTTTATAAACATTTTGGTCACATTGGGCGTCGTAATTAAATACCTTTTCTATAAATTGGTTATTATCATTTTTTGCGAACAGGCATGCTTTTTCTTGATTTTTTTCTAGGGGTGAAATACACCACTTGTAATTTCGAATGCGCCACTTTTAGCGCATGTTCCATGGGTTGGCCACCCCTGATTGAGTGTGTCTAAGTCTTTCTGGAGCGGCAAAGTTTGTCACAGTTTGTTCATGTCAATGCAGGTTCTGAAAGGGCAGCTTAATTTCTCATTCTCTTGTCTTAGACCACTTTGTTTCTTTTGCTCTCGGCGAGGTTCGTACCATTTAGTATGTGAATGACAAGCCAACATAGTCTTCTCTGTGTTAATAGAGCATAGATAATGTGCGTATTGGTCGATTTCAAAACATCCTGATTCCATGGATTATGCACATTATGCGTCGTAGGCAGCGCAAGTTTAAGTACTTCATCTTGATGCACGTATGTTGACCAGCTCTCACTGCTAAAAAGAAAATGCTAACAATACAGTCATTGTAGACTAGCATTTTGGTTGCAGTGGTCACTTTGGCATTTTCCCAAATAAGTCTGGAGTGTTTCGCCCTGTTGCAGAAGCCCTCTTTGTGTCAACTCAATGTCTAAATTTAGGTTGCTGGCAGTCTGACAATGTCGCTCCATCAAGAGACATGTTCTGGCTCCAACAATATTTGAGATCTTTTTTTCAGTTACAATCACAAGCGCTTTTAAATCCCTGGAAGATGTAGTATATATCCACATCAGATCCGATGGAAAGCTTTTAAAACTGGATCCACTTAGAGCCATAACGAAAAGACGGCGTATCGTAACAAGGGAACTGCTGTTTGCCAACCATGCGGCACTCACCTCTCGTTTTGCAAGAAGACTACTTAATGCTTTGGCAGTTGCTAGTCAAGAGTTAAGTCTTACAATAAGCCTCACCATGGCTGACTCTGACGTAAAAAGAACTACCCTAGATACGTCAGAAAATCAAAACCTTTAATGTGGGGCAGGAATTTACCTACCTAGGATCAACTGTTGTCATAATAGATAGACTTAAACTTACATTACTAGGTAGACTTAAACTTACATTACTAGATAGACTTAAACTTACTGTAATAATAGGTAGACTTCAAGCTACTGTAATAATAGACAGACGTATATCCTATACTCTTAAGCGAGTAATTTATGTATGTACGTATGTATGTATGTATATATTATATATATATATATATATATATTTTATTTCAAAAACGGCTCTAACGATTTTCTTTAAAATTTCAAGGTACGTGTATATTAATGAGAAAAAAATCTCAACTCATTGGCCACATCGGGAAAACTCGAGGTTGACCGTTATATTGGTTTGAAAATGTCTCATTATCGAAAAATTAATGTTGGCTAGAATGTTTTATGAATGAAATTATTTCCATGACGTCAAAGGGAAAAAAAACGCTTACGTCACTAGGCTCACAGCAGTACAATAAGACATGTCTTCGCAAACAAGAACAAACTTTAATGAATCAATTGGCCTAATTAAACATTTTCGCACCATCTTATTGTAGATTGATCCATTATAAAACTATGGAAGAAAAATAATGAAATTTAATTTGCCCATGTATGATAAGTTATTGTGTTTTAAAGGCTTTATAAATTGTTTATACTTTAATTGCGTAGACCCGTAGGTAGCTTTTACTTTGTTATTGTTTTGCAGTTGAATTATTGCAATGTGTTCAAGCTTCGAAGTCTACTGTCCCATACCAAAACATAACACAGCTTCTCCACGCCTTACTTGTACACACTGAACATGATACCCAGATACGTTTGCGGGGCCCTATGTGAAAAAGATTGCGCATGAACCAGTCAGAGTAAGAATAATGATAATGAGTTTTAATAAAGATTTTGTATTAGAAAATAAATTCGTTTTTGCATTACATTATTATTAAATGAAAGCTGACAATGCCATTTTTTTTATAACCGTATTGATTGACACCAAACCCGAAAATGACAATTTTGTCTTTTAAGGACATTTTTATATAAAAGAGTTTCAGGAGATGTCCAAATAGACCACGTGAACCCTATCATAATTTAATTTAACAATTTACACCTAGAATTAGCGCGGGGCTTAAGAAATTTCGGGGCCCACGGTGGCCGCATAGGTTGCCTGATGATATTCTGATAGCGATCAACGAATTTTCATTACGCTGCCGCATCTTTTTGTTTACCTATAAACCACAATAAAACGTAAGTCATTTTCCAAAAGTCACCCAATAAAACCTACTCAGCCTAATGATCACCGCGCATAGACATCCCTTAACGTGGTAGACAACACTTCACATATCTGGGAAGCATAGTATCAAATGACGCATTGCTTTAATGGGAGATTGATAAGTGATCAGGGATAGTCGTGCTTTTGGACGCCTCTTAACGAGAGTGTGGCGAAATAAATAGCTTCGCCTGTCTACAGAAAATCAGTGTCTACCAAGCAGTGGTTCTCTCAACCTCTCTTTGTGGATCTGAGACATGAGTACTTTATAGAAAGTAACTAAGACTTCTTGAATTCCTTCACCAAAGATATTTGCAAACCATCATAGACATACGGTGGCAAGACCGCACTACAAACAACGATATTCTTACGAAATGGTATGAACGTCTTATAGTCCGACAGTCACGCTGGGCAGAGCACTTATCCCGTATGGCAATATTTTTTTTAGTGAGTTGAAAGGTGGTCGGCGTAACAGAGAGGCCCAACAATAACGCTTCCTTAGAATACTAACGCGATGTTTTTAAGTCTCTTGGGGAAAAATACGCAATTTTACTTTGTTACTAGGTGCACGTTTTATCCTATAACGTAGAGAGTTTGCATCACTTGCTTCGTACTAAAGTCATAATGAATATACTAATAGAACTATTAAATGTCAGAACTTAACCATTTTAGAAGTTACACTGCAAAGACTTTCTCCCAAGCCAATAAAAGCTCAATAGTTTTACGCAAATGATGCAATGTAAAACGTTACGACGCTAGCTGTGGTTTTCTGTACTGTCGTGGGGACTTAAGAGACTTTCTATTCTAATCGCCATGTACAATTACATTGAAAACTAACAGAACTAAAAAGTAATTCTTCAAATTGATAGTCTTTACCCGATCGTTTATTTTCGTAGTTACAAAAATATTTCCAAAATGACTCCTTCCTTAACAAATTATTCATCCGAGCGAGGCTCGGTCACCTGGTAGTTTACTGTAATAATAGGTAGACTTATACTTACAGTGGCACCAACGAAGTAACCAAAACCATTTTGATGTAAAAGTTTTTCAAAAAATTCCAAAAACTTTGGGACATCAACTTCTTGAGTTTTCTTGACAAGTTCAGCCTAAGGAAGTAAAGGGGATTTAATCTACAGTACTATTTTTAGATAGCCAAATAAAAGTCTTCCTTATTAGTTGTAAAGTTAGAGATTTGAATACCTTCTTAGTTTCATCTCTCTCGCGATGAGTTCTAGCTATTGAGGAACTCAAATCAATAGACAGCTGAATTACTTGATCCACAGCAAGACCATCTTCATTGGTTGCACCGTATAAACCTGTACAGAGAGATATGCATCGTATAAACAATTCCTTATGATTAAGATAACCCTAAGTATGTTTACACACAGGGCCGGTCGTAGACCACTGGAACCTATGCGGCCCCATTGGTCGCCGCAATTTAATAAGTCCGCTATGAGTAAATTATGAGTAAATTATTAAATTAAACCATAACTTATAATAAGGATTCCCAAGGCCTCCTGATTTACCAGATCTTGGAAATCTCCTGAAATTGCAAAATATACGAAGAGTCCTTGATATCTCCTGAAATTATTAAAATCTCCTGAAAACCCATTAAAACTCTTAAAAATAGACAAAATTATCATTTTAGGTGTAATTCAAATATAGAAAACTCCAATTCTATGCGCGATAAAAAGAAAACGGCATTATCAGCTTTCATTTAATAAAATGACTGGGCCCCGTACAATCCATATCGCATAGGTCCCCACAAATGTTTACACACACACACAACTTTTCATTTTGTAACAGTTACAATTCTAATTTTATTCTAGCATTCAATTTAAGCGACTCTTTCTTTTCTCATGTTGACATTATTGTTCTTCCCTGCCCACCCTCCCCTTTATGACTGTTAATTCATGTGTAAAGTTAAAACGAACTTTTATGTTTTCTTTCCATCATTTCTATGCTTGACTTACTTTGCAACTAGAACTATCTGAGTAGCAGACCTCATTCGTACTTCTAAAACGTGATACCCAGACATAGTCTACTTGCGGACCAAATAAATGTCCGACATTCATGTCGCGGGCCGCATAAAAAAGCCACTGAAACGTGATGCTTGTCCTTTAATTTTGAAAGGGGACACTTCTCTATATCTGTAACTCAAGTTTTCATTGTGAGACCATAAGGAGACATGAACTGTATTCTTTACATAAGTGCTAGCAAGAATTATTTTCTTTCGCATTACGCGTCGGAAAATGTCTTCCAATGTCTTAAAATGTGAGCCATTATTAATTAGTTTTGTAAGGTCAGTCTGTCCGTCCTTTTGTCATATTTAAAGTTCCCGCTCAGACCTGGCGATCTAAAGGGCAGATGATGTAACGGTCATCTGTTTCTGTGGCCAACGGTTAACGAGGGTGTCAGGTGGCCAGCACATCGACCAACCACCTTTACTTTTCTCCGATAAATGTCAGATTCTCATATTCTTCTTCTCACCCTCTTCATGTGTTAGCAATAAAGGTGAAATAAAAGAACTGCTCTTTGGCCGTGGGTTGACTGCGCTCTACAGCCTTGGGGCGAAGGTTATCAAAACAAAAAGGGCCGCGTAGAGTTTGTGTGAACACAAAACAGGTTCTTCTTACTATGCACCTTAAAACTGGAATGAACAGGAATCGTAAAGACAAGATGAATAGCGTTTTAGTTTAGGTCAATGTAAGAATTGTGTAGACACCTCTGGCTTTTTTACATTTATTTTAGGGCTAGCATTTAAAGGCTATTCTTACAGAGATATTAAACAATCTGGCAAGTAATAAAGCTTTGTACATATACTATATAAAATTCTTACTCATAGTCACCAATTCTTCCACATGCCGTGGACGAATAAATTCGAAAATTCAACCTATTCTTTCTTTCTAACCCTAGGGGTATTCTAAAGATAGAGACCGCAGCGGTTTAGTTTAACAAAAATGTTTTTTTTTATTGGTAATTTCTACCAACTATGTATTTGAAAGCAGTCTTTTGTATATCTAAAGTACTAAACAATAATTCCTTCCGCTTAAGCACTTATGAACACTTTTTTTTTGGGGGGGGGGGGGGGATCATAAATACGGTTTGTGAAGATGGGTTATAAGGTGCGTCAGTAAAGAGTGAACTAAGTTGTGAATAGTGATGTTTCACCATATAATTGACGGACTTTGAACGCGACTAGTGACGTTATGACTTAGTGGGTTAGAGGCTACCTAGTGACGGAAAATCAGTTGGTGATACGATTTCATAAGGGTAAGACGTATTTTATAGACAGAGACTCGACTGTGGCCTTTTGTTGGATTAAACCTTCACCTGAACTGTCTAATGGTTTTTGGACTTGTTTTCTTCACATGTTACTTTCTTTGTATGTGCGTATAAGTCTTAGTGGTTAGTCGCATTGAATACACCCGCAAGAAACCCAGACATCTCCAGAGTAATCTGTCGAGGTCAGACAGGCATCAATAACTACAAGACAGATAGGCACATCACTAACTATAGGATGTCGTGCGCGTTTGAAGTTTTTCTTTGCATTTAATATTGGTGTTTTAGAGTATAGGAAGTAGTTTCTTCTAAGTGCGTTTTGTTGTCTAGAATATTGTGTGTGTGTGTGTGTTTACGTCATCCTTAGTTTCCGCAAGAGAGAGAGAGCTGCTTTTGTGAGCTGGGTAGCTGGTTTTTTGGTTCCCCTTGTAAGGGTACGTAAGTACATAGTTTTATTAAGTACGCTGATCTTTCGGTATGGGTGTCGTTATTGAAAAGTTCTTTCTTGTAGCGGCAGCGCTAGATCTAGGTTGTCTTTTCGTTTCAGGGTGTTAGGCTTTGGGCTATGGGAAAGTGTGTCGTCTTTCTGCCCTTGGAGTTGTGTAGTAACTATCGGTGTTGAGGTGTAGGGAGTTGAGCTTCTGTTGGGCGCCGAGATGGAGTGGCAGCGTGAAGGTGTGTTACGGAAACCTGTTGGTGTGATACTAGACTATTGTTCCTATTGACAACTGTTGTTATTCACTAAATGTTCAGTTGAATAACTGTTATTTAATGTTTGTAGTTTACATGCTATTACCTTTAGGTTCTTGTGTTACTCTGTTCAGGCTGGGGATACGGGACCGTAATATAATATCATACCCTAGCTAATCTGAAATCCCACCCTGACACAGGACAGTAAGGCACATCACTAACTACAGGACTGGTAGGCACATCACTAGCTACAGGACAGGTAGGCACATCACTAGCTACAGGACAGGTAGGCACATCACTAACTACAGGACAGGTAGGCACATCACTAGCTACAGGACAGGTAGGCACATCACTAGCTACAGGACAGGTAGGCACATCACTAACTACAGGACAGGTAGGCACATCACTAGCTACAGGACAGGTAGGCACATCACTAGCTACAGGACAGGTAGGCACATCACTAACTACAGGACAGGTAGGCACATCACTAGCTACAGGACAGGTAGGCACATCACTAGCTACAGGACAGGTAGGCACATCATTAACTACAGGACAGGTAGGCACATCACTAGCTACAGGACAGGTAGGCACATCACTAGCTACAGGACAGGTAGGCACATCACTAGCTACAGGACAGGTAGGCACATCACTAGCTACAGGACAGGTAGGCACATCACAACGACCACGTAAAACACTGTATTTTATAAGCACTAGATCTACATCAACATAGCCTCTAGAGAATTAATTATTTAATGAAGAATTCATAGAATTGTCAAAATGAATATGAGGGCCTATACATTTTTTAATGCCTTTTATTTAGGGAGGTGGGACACAAAGAGTGGAATCCCTTTCGAACTGTTCCAAATCCAAGGGAGGAGAAAGACCTAAATAAAAATTCACGACAAAGTGTTACGATGGCAAGGGTGCGAAAAAAAAGATGGAAAAGGGGGGGGGGGGGGTTCCAGCAAAAAAAAAGCAACATAGAGACTATCATCAACTATTATGATAAAGAATTGAGAAACCGATATAATTAGTCAGAGATTGTATGTACATATTTTTAGAGTGGGGCGGAGGAAGGGAAGTGAGAGAAATTTGATATTAGAATTCACTGTCCAAAACTATGAGAGTGTGCGAGGATGTTGATACTCGGTCGTTGGTTTGTAGCTCCGAATAGCTAGTACAACAATACTGATGTAATCTTAATATAGAGCTTTAAATAAACTTGAACAAACTAAATATAAATTTATTAACAACATTTACGGATTAAAATTAAAAGTAGATGTATGTAGAAACAAATGAAATGATATTTAACCAAATCGAGCTCACTAGAAATGCACATATTTTCTGTCTCACGAATCAACTCCCCTTCAACTTTCCCACCTAATCTCTTTATTCGCTTGACTTACGCCAGACTACTTCGTGGTTTAATCAGAAACTCTAAAGCCTACACAACCAAACCCATCCTCTCTCCATTTCTCATGGTTGCATTATTAACACGCTTATACATTCCATTATAGAGGTAACGTCATAAAGCGGGACATTGCAATTCAACGTAACGGTAGAATTCACGGGCTATCAGTATGTAAAAAAGAGAAGGGGCGTTAATCTGCTGGCCTTTTTATTGGAAATGCAAAAAAAAAAAAGTTTCCTGCCAAAAGAAACAAAATCTAGTTTGGGAACAAATCAATGATAATAATGGTGATAATACAAATAAGTTCATTAGCGAAATACCTACATAAAAACTTACCAAATTCACGAGCTAAATACGTTGCTATAGCTAAACTTTGTGCATACCTCCTGCCGTCTATTTCAAGCACTGGTAGCTGACCGAATGGCGTATCTAGAAACATTCAATGAACATTCTTTGAACGTGATACGAATTATTTCGTTTTGTTTCACTAAATACTTACATGACTATATGATTATCTGGCTACACAATTACATGACTATTTGATTATCTGGCTACACAATTACATGACTATTTGATTTTCTGGCTACACAATTACATGACTATTTGATTATCTGGCTACACAATTACATGACTATTTGATTTTCTGGCTACACAATTACATGACTATTTGATTATCTGGCTACACAAATACATGACTATTTGATTTTCTGCCTACACAATTACATGACTCTTTGATTATCTGGCTACACAATTACATGACTATTTGATTGTCTGGCTAAACAATTACATGACTATTTGATTTTCTGGCTACACAATTACATGACTCTTTGATTATCTGGCTAAACAATTACATGACTATTTGATTTTCTGGCTACACAATTGCATGACTATTTGATTTTCTGGCTACACAATTACATGACTATTTGATTATCTGGCTACACCATTACATGACTATTTGAATTTCTGGCTACACAATTACATGACTATTTGATTTTCTGGCTACACAATTACATGACTATTTTTTTTATCAATTCTTTTTTTTTTCAATTTCTCGGCTTGCAAATGCTTTATGAGAAAAAAAAACCACAAAAACTTGGATACAGATCTCGGAAACGGTAACGATTTTCCTAGACATTTTAACAGTTTATATAAGGCCTAAAGAATCACTAGCTAAATGACCACCTGTGGAAATCTCTGGTTTGACCGTTATAACTTTTCAAAATATAATCTTAAAATTAAAGTTAGTCTGGAGGTCTAGAAAACCAATATTTTGAACAGACATACGTCAGTGGGTATTCCTGCATGTATTCATGAACTCTTTCCTAATTGACGTTACATCATTGTTGATTTGACACCATAAAATCATTACTTCTAACTTCTATACACTTTAATGTACGTTTTATAAAAAAAAAGCATAAAATCTACTATAATTCAATAGCAAATATAACTTGTTCTTTTAACAAACAAAAAGTAATTGAGTTTAATAATAACAGGTTATTGACTTATAAATAGGTAAAATGAATAATTCTTCCGTCGGAAATGTCACAGACCAAAAGCTTGCTGACAGTGTCACTCAGTTTTATCACATTAATTCTTATTTATTTATTTCACCCTAATATTTTCCCTATCTAGGTCCAATTGTACCCTCAAACCCCACCTTTTTCTCTTCTCGCTTGATTTACTCTAGCACATGGGCAACCACGTTGTCACGTTCCTTGGCCTATCTTCCCGTTATTTTAGTACGAATGTCAAACCCCATTTGCTACTCACCAATTCTGGGCAAGCCTCCATTATTCTACTCTAATGTCAAGTCTGTTAACCGTGTTAGCTTTATTACTAGCGAGAGACGATCTGAGTTCCTTGCGAGGCTGCCAGACTGTTCCCTATCCTTTGTTTAGATCCTGAGCGCACGTCACGCTTGACGTCTTGGTGTGTTCTTAATACCCCATTGGTAATGAAGTGGGATGCGCTAATCCTGACCGGATATCACATTATCTATCCCTGTTTCCGGCCAAGCGGCCTATAAGTCTCAAACTTCTCCACTCACCAGCAGTCGTAACATTTTATTGAGAACGTTCATTCACGCATTCACAGACTCCATTCATTGTGCTCTCCCTTACTTTTTGTTCTTTTCACTGGCACCTTGTGCCTGATTGCGACTGGAGACACCGACTGGTTTCTGTTACGGGGAATTCTTGCCTGTCACAGAATCCCCACACATCCTGTTTAATGCGGAATTCCTGCCTGCTACGGGATTCGAATCATCGATTCCTCCCTGCTACTATATCGGAATCCCCATTAGCCCTCCTTCAACGACTTCCAGAACTCCTGTTCTTGTTGAACCCACCCTTAACTCCGTGGCTGGAGGAAGGAACTTTGACATCGCGAACACTGAGTACTAAATCCTGTATCTGAAGTCAACTCTCAGCACCCGCACCCTGCCTAATCATCGTTGATTTTTGCCCCACCCTAGATGTGTCACTCTCACTTCGAGGACACATAACAGCGGCCGGGCTATAACTAATTCAACAGCAGTATTCCGGCTGGAGCTGGCACCTCACAAGCAATGGGGGCCTATCCCAGCGGCGCGTGACAGGAACGTGGAAAATAATTACGGCTAGAAAGATAAACAGACGTTCATTAACATTATGCGCAGCGTGTGTCGAGAGTCTAGGCTACTGTCTTGAATGGTTCTATGTGGATCTTTAGGCCTAGCACTAAACTAAAAATCTTCTATACCAGAGTGCTTGATCCTTTGTTCTAGTCTGACATGGAGTCGGCAGCATACGGTTCGCGAGCCACATGCGGCTCTTTGGTTGAGAAGCTACGGCTCTTTAGTTCCAAAAGCACATATTATTTATTTTATCGAAAAAAAAATATTTTAAAATCGTTCTGAACCTATTAACGAGGATTAGACACCGATTCTATCTTTCAACCTTTTGTACTCGCTTTCACCGCACCCCTTCCTCGTGACACGCGTCGTCACTGTCTTCTGTCCGTTGTAAGCTATCAAAGGACGCCGATTTTATGTAGATTTTTATTCGCTTTTCAACGGAAGACAATTTGGCGTCTTCACCATGTGTTTTGGCTGTGACTTAGAGTTTGTTGTTTCAACTAGAAGAGTAAGAAACCAATTATCCTTCTCAAAGTTTGTATTATCAAGTAACGTAAGCGCTTCAAGGGTCATATAGTTGATAACAAACGTGTTTATTTGTCACTGGTTTATCTTTAGAACAGAATAATTGCTTAGCAAGGTCGTAGATGAAAATTGTTTTAAAGTTATTTTAAAATTTGAAAAAAAAGAGACAACAACGATATTTTGGAGCAAAAAACAACGAAATTCTTACATTTCACTACATAATACACCGCTTTGTGCCCAAACATTTCCGGCTGAAATAGTTGAGGTCATGAATTTGGTAGGAGGCGGGGTAGCTGAGCGGTAAAGCGCTTGTATCCGAACCGAGGTTCCGAGTTCGAATACTGGTGAAGACTGGTATTTTTAACTTCGGAATCTTTGGGCGCCTCTGAGTCCAACTAAATCTAATGGGAACTTGACATGAATTGGGGAAAGTAAAGGAGATTGCGCTGGCCACTCTCGTGAACTGTGGGCCACAGAAACAGATGACCTTTGTATCATCTGCCCTAGAGATCGCAAAGTCTGAAAGGGGAACTTACTCTTTTACTTTATGACTTTGGTACTCAAAATTGTTTACAGCATCTTGTTAAAAGCACTCTAGCATCGTCAGTTTAAAGAATTCTTAAACGAAATAAAGACTCGAGTATTCCAACCTCCTTCTTCCCAATAATGTGCGATGACTTTCCGAAGGTATTGAAACGTTTTGTGCTTGAATGAAATAAATACATTCCTAGATGAAAAAGGCATAAATCCCCCTCAATTAGAGAACGTCAAATGGTTGCAAAAATTTTACTTTATGTTGGATATAACAGCGAAATAAAATGTCTGATCCGCCTATTCGCAAGGAATATTCAAGACGTGATTTTATTTTAATGGTCAAAAGTAATGTTACAAAGATTCATTTGTAAAAAAATGTAGTTTTTTTTGTTTTGTTTTACATGTTTTGGATGTTCCTTCTAAGTTAAAAATAATTAACTTCTCACTGGACGACGGAGGATGGCAGTGAGCAGGGTATGAACCCGGGACCGTCGAGATAATCAGTTCAGCACGCTAACCGTACAACCAGGCTCTTAACTTAATAACGAACTGGTTACAAACTAATGGCCCATTATTGTTAAAGAGATATACTACACATTACGACATGACATCTACCAGATATGTACAATTGTCAGACGAGCGATTTGAGATCATCTTTCAGCATTGATTTGTAATTGAAAAAAAAAAGAAGAAAACAACAGATGTATCTCGTGCTTGTACTTCGATGTCTCAGCACAGTAATCAACACAGATAATCGCATTTTCATTTAAATGGAACTAGAATAAGGATGTAGATCTACCTAAACTAAACTTCTGATTTAGCACTCTTAAGATCTATATCTACTAGATCTAGGTCTAAAATATATATTTTGGATTAATTTAGATGTAATTTAGATTAGATTTATGCAAAACAAAAATAGATACTTTATCAATACACTGAATGCAACATTAAATTTAAAAATAGTAGATTAGTTTTAGTATATTATAACATTGCAATACTGATCTAGACGTTTGGAAATCAAAATCTACACTTTAAGTCTAGAAATTGAAATTCTGTATTTTGATCTACATCAATCTAAACTAGACCTAGAAATTCTAGATCTAGAATCTACAATGAATATAATTAGAATATAAATCCAGATCTAGTTTAAAAAATCTAGATATACTGTAAAAAAAATATAGATCTAGTTTTAAAATCTAGATTAGATCTAAACCTATCTATTATGTCTTTTTTTTAAATACGAGTCAGATAACGAGGTTTAATAAACATTATTATACCGAGCTGTTTTGATGAAGACATTTTTTAGTCTAACTAGGTCGTGTGACGTAATGGATTATTTTTCTCTGACGTCATATGGAATTAATTCTTTAAATGAAATGCTAAAAGAACTCACTCGGTGCACCAATATCTATGAGCCCTCGATAACTGCCTCGTATTGATGATGATATTTTAAGTCTAACTAAGCAATGTTGTGACGTGGTGGATTTTTTAAAGAGGTTTGGCCGTTCAGCCGACATATTCATATCAAATATAAAATAATCTAAAATTTGATTTACCCAATTTGTTTAAAATTTTGTTTTTTTATCTAATCTTTAGGCTAATCTTTAATCTCATAGGCTACAATTAGGTACTCTTTGTCTATTTTAAGTGACTTCCGGTTGTGGAGGGACATTAAACATACACTATGGTCTCGGCCATGATCTAAAGAAAATGTATGCCAAGTTTTATTATGATTGGTCAAACGGTTTTGATTTCTATGCGTGACAAAGATTCAATCATACGCCTTACTTTCTGCTTTATATATTAGATATATAGGCTACTATAAGAAGTAGATGGTTTACCCAAACGATGAATGATTTCGTATAGATCTAGAATCTAGATCTAAAATCAATATGTAATTTTTTTTAGTTATGTATTTTATATGACTCTAATACTCCCTACCATGGGTGGACTGGCTACATGGGCGATCTTGCCTAATTTCCCGGTGGCCGGTAGGACTACCGAAAGGGCCAAAGAATTACCACCACGGCTCACACGATGACCAGGGACCATTAAGACGACAGCACATGCCACACGAAGACCTGGGATCATAAAGACGACAGCACATACCACACGAAGGTATGGCACCATTGAGACAACAGCACATACCACACGAAGGCATGGAACCATTGAGACAACAGCACATACCACACGTAGACCTGCGATGATTAAGACGACAGCACATACCACACCAAGGCCTGGGATCATTGAGACAATACCACATACCACACAACGACCTGGGTTCTTTAAGACGACAGCACTTATCAGATACCACACAACCACGCAGCCATTAGTTTAAAATATGATTTCATAAAATAGTAAAAAATTATTAGCACGTTTTTATGTCGACTATGTATTTCAACAACTTCAGGGACATGGAAAGGAAGGTGTGGAAGGGTTTTATTTTTAGTTCGAAATGGGATAAAAAAGAAGTCAATCAGTGAATTAGTGAGTTATATTCTAAGTGAAACACGCTCTTTGATTAGGTGGAAAATTTATATAGTGTGATTTCATTACATGCTAATTTAAAAGAGAGAGAGAGTTGTTTGTTGTTTTTTTTTTTCTAGCAGAAATACTTGACTTGATGTTATGTGTAGATCTTATTGTATTAAGTTTGGGTCAAATTCAAATATACTCTCTGTTTATGTAGATATTCTATAGCCAAGATTTAGTAGTACAAGTGGAGCTGTCTGTTATCTACTTTATTATTCATTACATTGTTTACGTTATGGAAAATAAAAAAGGTTTTCAATATTTAACGTTCCTAGTATTGTCAAAATAAATGTCATCTTCATTTCATTCATCTTTACCGTTAATATGATTGCTAATAACATAGTTAATAACACAGTTAATATCATGACTAATATTGTCATTAAATATCGCTGTCACTTAGTCAATGCAACAAATGTCCAATTGTCCATGCTCATAACTTACTGGCTTTTTCTGTCGCCCACTTTTCTCTGGGCAAGCGAATGTCTTCAAATTGTTGACCAACAGCTGCTAGTACCAAACGTGATACTTCCGCTCGACCTCTGGCGTCAAAATAAAGTAGTTTAATAGTAGTTGGAGCCATCTCGCTGCAAAGAGAACGAAAACAAGAAATTAAAATTCAGCAATGAGTTAGCAGTCATCGTTTTTTACAATGAAACTTAAAAGAAGAACATTAATCATTACTTGTCATTTGATTGGAGTTTGCAAACTATATTTTTAGAAGTATATTATCATTTCATTCCCTGGTTTTCTAATAACTATAACATCCTTTCATTTGAATGATAAAAAATGGTATTTTAGACTATAGGTATTAGTCATCTACAAATCAGAACAAGAATGGAGGTTGAGGTAAAGAGAGTTACATACCAACAAAGTCATCTGGAACACAAAAATGTATTTCCACTTTATTTGTTTTCTTTCAGGAGACAAAGACACTCTCAATAGAACGTTTTTTTAAAGCTTTTCCCCCCCTCTCTTTTGGTGCTCACAAAGAGATTGTTTCAAAAACTACGGGCATAATTTACCTTAAAACTACGGTTATGGTGATATAATTTACCTAAAAACTACGGGCATAATTAACCTAAAAGTTACGGGTATAATTTACGTCAAAAACTACGGCCATAATTTACTTTAAAAAAATAAAAGCCTTTAGCCATTAAGAAAGGTTTATCTACTTACATCAAATCGACCTATTATCTAGTAGTCTGAATCTAATAGTTCTAGAGACACTGGTTCAGACTTTGACTGAATTGATGTGTGTGTAGTATGTACCAGTTGAAAGCACATATTTATACAGTACTGGCTTGTAGAGTGTACTTTGTATGTGGACACTTATCTTTGAAAATGTCAGACATGTTTCAATGATAGCAATATATTTACAAAGAGAAGTGTCAAGATAAGTCGCGTGCTAACTCTTGGTAGCATCCTTTAGTTCGTTTCGAGCAACTGTTTGAAGTTTAGATATATGTCAACTCTAGAACACCACCACGCCATCTACTGGCTTGAAGTGATCACGAGCAGACAACAACGTTCTTAACAACAACAAAGTTCAATGGGAGACAAACAAACAAACAAAGTTTTAAAAAAACGGAGCGTTACCATGTGTACGCATGCGGTGCTTAAAAGTAACATTTAAAGTTCTCCTTGTGGTCTATATGGCAGATTATGTAAGGTCATGTTCTGTGACGTACGGTTAACAAGGGTGTCATGTGGCCAGCACAACGACCAACCGCCTTTACTTTTCCCCAACTAATGTCAGGTACCCATTAGAACTGGGTGGACTAAGAGGCGCCCAAAGATCTTCAAAAAATAAATTATTCTAACTGACAGAAGTATTTATTTTACACTTTTATTTTTAGAGGACATTTCAGAAGGTCACATCCATGACCTTTAGGTCTAGAAATGAACTTTGCTCTATCCGAAGGCTGTTGAGAATCTGCACATAACAACATCAACAACAAATAATAATAGTAACAACAATAACAATAATAATAAGCAGAATTTGCATACATAGGTCGCTATAACCAAGTTCCAAAGCAAATACACCAGCACTTGGCTTTGACACATAATTTGATCGGTAAGGATACTCCTCCTTATTACAAATACTTACCTCAAGAGGTTCTCGAGTCTACTGATCATCTGCTATACTGGGATAGGTCTATTTTGACCGACAAAACGGTAGATTTTAATCACCCTGATCTGCTGCTCATCGATAAAAGAAAAAGCCGCTACAATTATTGACATCGCCTTACCGCTATCTCACAATGAAAATATGGGAACCTAAGCTTGGAGATTAGGCGTTCATGGAAGTCATCTAAAACAACAATATACCCCATTGTCATATCAACCGAGGGGATAATAACAACTGACCTCACAGATACCTTCAAGGCCCTTGGTATTCCTAGGAACATTCTCGTTGCCTGTCAGAAGGCGTTACTGCTGCAGACCTACTACATCAACAGAAAATTCCTCGGTGGAAACTGATAAAGGGACGACGATGAATTTTGTTTCCCTTTAACTAAACTTGACCCTGGGGCTGCGCCAGAGAATGAATACTCGTTCTTTTCTAACATAATGATAATAATAATAATAATAAACTTTATTGTCCGTAAGGAGATGTCTTACAATGTGTGCATTACACTATAAAAGCTAAATGTATGTACATTCATAGCAGACTCACTCATAATTTACATGTGAAAAATGTATACCAGATTTTTTCTATTGAATTATTTAATTGCCAGGGGATCAAAAGAGTTTTTGTGTCTGTCTGTCTGTGCTTTCGGTGTCTTGTATCTCTTATGTCATGGTAAACTCACAAAATCCTGATACAAAGGGTGATTTTTAATTTCTAGAATCTTTTTAGCTTTTTTTGGATATTTGTCTCAAACAGCTGCCCAAATGGAATTTGTTTTTTGCCAATGACTTTACCAGCAGCATTTAGGATTCTAAAAAGTTTATTTTTATTTTTAATACTCAGATTGCCGAGTGATATTAAAACATAAAATATTGCAGATGTGAGCAATAGAGTTTGTGATAGGAGTTTGCCACATGCCTAAAACGCAGTAAACGGCCTTTCATCAGCAAAATTGTAATGAAATAACTCTACGAGAATACCAATACTGAACAAGATAATAGTAGACAGTGAACAAGCACAAACACGTCTTGCATGGTTTTCCTTAAGTACTGAGTACACACACAATAAATATGACCTTATTACACGCTGGACACATGCAGAAAATAAACAATTCAGTTACACTAGAGGACGTAATCAAATTTTATAAAATTTTACTGTTATGGTTTGTTTTAGTGTAATTCAATTAGTGCTGAGTCAATGGATCAGTGCTTTAGCTTCTTATTCCATGTTTTCAATGTGTAAGAGAAAGATAACAAAAAGTTGATGATATATTTTTGGTAACTTTTTAATGTATTGCTAAATAACAAAATATTTTAAGATAGACGGTAACAGTAATTCAAGTTACATTTGATGGTACTTTCAATGGTCTGACATACGAATTATCTTTATTTGAAAATAAATGATATTATGAATAGAAAAACTTACTTTTCTATTGATATCTTGTTCCTTAATAGCAGTAATAGCTTTGGCTCTGAACTCTTGATTGAGCTGGACAACTTGGTCTATCATCAAGCCGTCTATATTTGTTTGACCGTAAAGTCCTAGAATAGACTAAGAAATGACTATCGAAATAATTGATGTATGCAACCAAAGCCAACCCCATCAAAATGTCATTGTTTGGTTAGTTTTAGTGTTGTGGCGGCTTTCCACAATAGATTTTATTTGCAATGGATGAGGGCTGCATGATAGGATTGTATTAAAATCAAATTTCAATTTTCAAAGCATCAAAATTGCGACAGAATGTCCACCTAATTGTCATTGCTGCTTAATGGTTTATAATGCTTTTTGATCTAATCGATGAGAAAAGATTATTTTTTAAAAAAATCTTATTTATACAGACCAATTCAATCGTAAAACAAATTCCTGATTATATTGAAGATCTTTGTATGGGAAACCATTGTGCTCGAGTAGTATTCAGAATTAAATTTTGTTCCCAGTCGATGAAAGTAATGTACCATTTCTTAGCTTGCACCATTAGGACCATGCCTTTCACGCAAAATGTATGTCTCCTGTTTGCTCATCATCTAGTTTAAGTTTGGTATTTACATAATTTTTCATTGTTTGTAGCAGGGCTAGTTAGATGCACTAAAATTCTTTACTACAGTTTAAGTGATCACATCTTTTTTAAATCTCTTTTTAGCGTCCCCCGATAGAGAAAAAAGCCGCAATTAGTTTTGTGAGGTCTGTCTGTCCGTCCGTCCCGTTTAGATTTCAGAAACTAGAAAATAAAATTGAAAATAGAAAATCTTGATATTTTAGATCATTCAAAGTTCTGATGCAACGGCTACTTTTTCTTTTCCGAAAATAAACCATTTAATTTTTGAAAATTAATTAGCAAGCAAGACAAGAAACAAACAATTTGCATCTAAGGTCACAATGGAAATCTTCTGACAGCTTAGGGGTACAGATTTATTCATTATGAAAACAGTAGTATCACATTAAGAAGTGAATCGGATGCGAACAGTTAAGTACACCATTACAAGGTACCAGAAGGCCTACTTATTCTGATCATAATATTGGCCTAGATGTAGCAATTTTAAGATTGAACGTGTAAAGTCATTCGAATTCTAGTCTATATCTAGATTATATATATATATAGATTATAGATCTAATCTAGATTATAGATCTAGACTAGATTATAGATCTAGACTAGATTATAGATCTAGACTAGATTCTAGATCTAGTCTATAACTATAGATCTAGTCTATATGTAGATTATAGATCTTTTCTATATTCTAGATATAGTCTTGATCTATAAAGTAGATCTATATCTAGATTTCTAGATCTAGTATAAGTCTAACCCAGTCAGCCAAGCTACCTATTCAGGTCCGGTCTGAGTTAGGGGCCTGCATGGGAAACCGATTAGTTGTGCGGGCTCGTTTTTTAATTTCCTAGTCGTCTACTCAAATATTTATAAAGAGAAATTGTTGGGAAGAGTTGGGAAGGTTTCTATGCTGTTCTTAGGTGATTATTTAATGCAGCGCTATTTCAAATCCTTATTCCAAAAGTATTATAACAGTCTTACAATTGACGAAGTGTTGTCATGATTGCTTTTAAGGGAAAAAACGCCAAATGATTTTTAAAATGTTAATACTTTAAGGATCAAAAAAAAATTATGGCTTGAATATTCCTTTTCCTTTGGTGAAATCTATGGTGGCCCGCATCTGAGTTTGTGTGATAACACAAACTCTCTTTGTAATCTTGTGTTTTTTTGTTTGTTTGTTGTTGTTTTTTGTTGTTGTTGTTATTTGCTTGTTTGTTTTAGTCTCTTTTTTTGCCATTTTTTTTGCCAGTTTAATTAAATAGACTTCTAGAGACAAAATACTATATACTGTGACTAAACCATTTTAATAATATAATAAGAAAAATGTATACATATAGAATTTACCAAGTTTACGGGCAAGGTAGGTCTCAATAGCAACACTTTGGGCAAATACTCTGTGACCAATCTGTAACACTGGAACTTGACCAAATGGCATTTCTTTTAAAAAACAAAATAAATAAATGAGATTTCTTTTTATAAAGTACTAGCATTCAACACCTGCTTCACCCGTTGATTTGTTAACAAAGTACAAAGTATATACTATTTATTTTGATCAGCAAACCCCTGTCTTATTATTTTCAATAAAACAGTAGGATAACCCCCTCCCTTTTTTTATATAAATTGCATCCTTCGCATCTTTCCGCTCTCCCACAAGTTTTCTGGCAGGAACTTCACTCCCTTTTTTTTTCAGATCCAAGAAAACAGCCCGTATTTCGTCGCTTGCCAATTATTATAAGATAAGATAATTTATTGATCCAATCAAATGGAAATTCAGTTGACTACAATTGACAACCTCAGCGTAACTACTGTACAATAACAATATAGATGAAAAATTCGAACAACATTCACACACGAAACACATACAACCAGCACTTTATGAATTTGACTTCTATGTACTTCTCGATGATGACAGCTAATCTTGTAAAACTCTGACCAACAGTGGAATGAACGAATTTTTTAATCTTTCTGTTTTAGTCCTAATGGTAAGAAGACGACCACTTCGTTTAGATCTTATGTCACAGTGGTTTAATGGGTGCAGGCTATCTTTAAGAATCCTGAGTGTTTTGGAAAGGCATCTCATTGAAAAGCTCTTCAGGAGATGGTAGCTGTGTTCGAGTGATATACAATGCTTTTTAATTAGTCTATTTAGTCTAAGTCTATGTGCCAGTGAAGTATTACCATACCTGCAGGTGATTCCAAAGTGAAATAGACTGCTGATGGTTGCTGTATAGAAAAGTTAAATTATGTTTTGTCGATGTTAAATTTTCTTAGCTTTCTGAGATAGAAGAGTCGTTGGTGAATTTTTGTGTAAAGGTTTTGACCATAGAGTTATATACTATATCTAGACTAGAAACCGGAAATAAATTCTTATCCGCGACTGGTCGATTCACAGACCTATGTACGTAAACTCTTTTTTTTTTCAGGCTCCAAGGGGAGTCGCCCCAATCAATCTTTTCTGTCTTAGAAAAATAATAATCTTTAGTTTTCAAAGTTTAGAAATAATGCAAAATCATTTCTCGGATATTCACGCAAATACATGAAACAAAGCCATTTCCTGTTTGTTTCCATTAGGATAATGTTTCAAAAATCATAGATGGAAATAATTCATGTTGATTTAAATCATCTTATGTACATTCAAAAGATTGATTACCTAGATCTTTCTAGATTATGTATATCTAAAAATTGCAAAATAATAATTATGAGACGAGAGTGCTCTTATTTTTGATGTTCAATTACTAGATCTAGATCTAAAAATTAAATTATACGTTACGTAGGTTAGGGTTAAAAAAAACAACTATACTTCTTTTAACTACTTTACAAAACAACGCCTTGATCCAACTTTCTAAAAAAAATTTCACATTTTTTGTAGTGCTAAACAATCTCCATGTCCAGTCTAGAGTAATATATATAAGTCTATGGTTTTGACAGTTTCCATTCCATTTCAGTTTGTTGTTGATTATTGTACCAAGGTATTTATATTCTTGTACTTATTCTACGGTTTGGTTGTTTATCTGAATTTCTGCAATATGGCCTTTATGTTTCTTAAAATCAATAATCATTACTTTAGTTTTCTGAACATTTAAAATTAGTTTTCTTAACACCATTGGTATAAAGTGTTAATTGTTGAATGGTACAGATTTTAGTCACCTGCAATAAGGCCAATGATTGCTGTGTCGTCAGCAAATTTTATGATGGTGGTGTCAGCTGATAGGCTCTTAATGTCATTAGTGTATATGGTATACAATACTGGTGACAGGACGCACACCTGCGGCGCTCCAGTGCTAAGTTCTCTCGTGCCTGACACATGCACGTTCACTTTTACATATTGTGGGCGTTTGATAAGAAAGTTTAGAATCCAAGCTTGTATGTTTTTGTTAACGTTCAAATCAGATAATTTTTGTATCATGCGATATGGTTGAATTGTGTTGAATGCGGATGAAAATTCTACGAATAATACTCTGGCGTAGTGTCTCTGAGTATCAAGATGATGGTATAGACAATTCAGAATGAATAGTATTGCATCTTCTGTAATTCTTGACGGTTTGTAAGCGAACTGGTGTGGGTCAAGACGTGTTTCGACTTCTTTCAGTAGATGTTTTAAAATCATTTTCTCCAAGCACTTCACTGGAATTGATGTAAGTGCTACGGGACGTAAGTCGTTGTTGGAAGCAATGATCTTCTTTTTGGGTACTGGAATTATTTCAGATGTCTTCCAAATGGAAGGTATTTTGTGCGTTTGCCAGGACTTGTTGAATATAGCACAAAAGATATATACCAGCTGTTCCGCACATAGCTTTTGGCCCGTAAATTCTAGTATCTGTTACACTTAGAGGCGTCCTTAGCAGTGCGGGGGTTTGAGCGAATGTCATATGCGGGGCCCTGAGCCATGAGGAAAGACTATAGATCTATATATCGTACCACGTCACGCTAAATGCGCTGGGTTTTTTTTGTTGTTGTTGTTTTTTTGGCAAGGTACTGAACGAATGCTAAAATACTTGCTAAGACTGCGCGCCAATGCAGTTTTTCTTTTCCAATTTGTTCTAGCATTAAGTCATCCGTTGCGCTACCATAGGAATTCTCAGAGCTCAATCCAACCACGCTGACACATACTTATAAGTAAGGATGGCTGTATGGCCGAGCGGTATGCGCGATGGACTGTTGTTCGGTCGTCTCGAGGGTTCCGGACTTATGTAACCCTAACCGATGGTCCCGAATGCATACCTTTCCCGCTGCCATTCGCTGTCGTCCTGCGGGAGATTTAGACAAAGAAGGAGCATCGGAAACATTTAAAATATTTTATAAAAATGTTAACGTGATTTACAGAAACCTCGTGCTTCTGAATTTTATTATCAAGATGTTTCCAGTCGCAGCAGCTTTCGTTTTGCTAATTGGCCTCCAGTAGCTATCGTGCCAAACAACTTACTAGGAAAAGAAAATACTGCATTTAGTCTTTGGTATAAGAACAAAGTGTACAGTGCTCCATTGTCTTTCGCAGATGCAACTTTCTACTGAAAAAAATACATCCGCGTTTTTTTTTGTTTTTGTTTTCTCTCAAATGGGTTTTTACACGACTAATTGACGCATATGCACAGTAGCCTATTGGAGAAAACATGAGTACGTCATTGTCAAACTTTCTGGATGCTGATTGGCTAGGCAACAGTACAAAACAAGGAATCTTTCTCACGCACCTTCGTCCCTTTTTTTCCCTATGGCGGACTATAGTAACAGTATATTTACTTTAAACGTACCAATTATTTTTATTCTGTAATGCGACATAACAGTACTGTATGACTCTTTATTTACGAAATAAACTATTTTGATTGTTAGCTTCTGGCTACGCGTTTTTTAATGCCAAGGTGAACCTTAAACAGTAATATATTGGCCTCCTTCAGTCGTAGAACGACTATGGTTCATCTGAACACTTTTTCATATGGCTGTGGATCCCTATTTTCGAGAGACACTCCCGTCCACAAGGTCAAGGGGGCTTTCGCTTTGGTGGTAGAGGAGCCGGCCATTTTTTGTACAGCACGCTTTTCTTCAAGAGCTGAGGCCCATGTTTTCTCGCTGTCCATAGCTTTATAGGTCACCGTCTCTCTCCAATTAGTGCGGTCCAGGGCTATGTCTTCCCAATGGTCAGTATCGTTGTTCACTTTTAAATTCCGTTTTATCACACCCACGTAACGTAATAGCCGATTAGAATGTACAGTTTATAAGATGCTGTCTTTACCGAAAATGAACAGCATTTCGAAGCCAAAAACATCATTTTAAAAATTTACATTTTAAATGGTAGTAAATATTGAGCAACAAGTTGTAGATTATGAGAACTGGTCTGGTTTTCGAACCTGACGGTCACAAGGGGATCTCCTATCGCGGGCCCACTTGCCAGCACCTAAGGCCGCTTCCGGAACTTACGATCACTTGGAACGGCCCACTTTAAAGCAGCCCCCCACATACCTACTTTTGGTCTATTAATTATAATATCAGTTTTCTCTCCCCTCCGGTTATGGATATTTTAATTTAGCACATCGTTTGGTTTGCGCTCTAGAGTGTTGATTCGATGATCCTGTGAGAACTCTGCTCGTTGAAACATCCGAAACATGTAAAACAATTTTAGGTCATGTTATGCCCATCTTCAAAGAGTATCTATTCCTCTACTCAGGAAAACCTAAATGATAATAACATTTTTAAAAAGTCCTAAATACAGTATCTGATTATTCGTCAGCTTTTGAAGTCAATAGCAAAACATTTGATTGGCTCAACGCTGCTTTTTATTTCTTAACAGATTTTGAAACAATGTATTTATTTATTTAACTCTTCAATTAATATATGCGGATATACATGAGGATGTACTGGTGTTCAAAATATAAAATGCCTAGACCTCCAGACCAAGTTTAATTTGAAAGATTATTACATTTCGAAAAATGAAATCGATCAAACCATATGTTACCACTTTCTTGTTTCTAAAGTTTAAATAAACTGTCACATTTCTAGGAAAATGGTAAGCATCGTTTTCGAGATATGTGTCCACCATCCCAACCAGCTTTTTGTTGTTGTTGTTTTTATACCGATGAAGATTTGCAAGCTGGTAAGAGCAATAGTAATTTTTTTAATGCATTGAATTCATTTTTCAAAGGATTTATATATTTTTTGCTCTCTTGTCAACATAAATAATGATTTTATGAAGTGACCTACTTTTTTTTTCTTCGGACCACTGACTCTCGGAAATTCTTACATCTTCATGTTCCCTGCCGCCAGCTGCTAAAAGCAATCTTGATACTTCAGCTCTTGCTCGGAAATCAAAATAAATGAGTTTCATTTGTTCTGACGCCATTTATTCTTTAGCGATAAACGAAGAAAAATGCTATTGCAATATAGTTGATATACGATCTAATAATATAAGTAAGTTTTAAAGATTTGTCCAATGTACTAAGTTTTCATTCAAATTCGGAATTTTAACAAATATAAAGGAATGAAATAACGATTCTTTTAAATAAGAAAAATATTTTAAATGCATATTTAAAAAGACAATTTCTCAATGGGATATGTTGCTGAACGTAAAAATTATATATGTGTCAGGCTTGAATAGCTCAATTTTTTTGTAAAAGAAATTACAAAAGTCATTTCTCAAGAAAGAAGTTACGAAAGTTATATAATTTAAGTGTGAGCAGGTCAGGAGTGGCGCTACTGAGTGAGGCCTTTTTGTTATCTGCTGCTCAACATTTATTCATTTATAACAGTAGGCAGGTGGTAGCTCTACTGGGTGGGCCCAATCTGTGCACCTAGGTCTGTGACCAAGGGGCTAGAGTCGCCTAAGAAACCAGACAGCACAATCAAACTAAACTAAGCTAAAAAGAAAAAAAAATAAAACAACCAACTAAATTTATAAAACAACTTATATACACTATTTACAACCAATTTACAAAGCGCAAAAGACAATAAATAAAAATATAGGTGAATTCGAAAATGACAATAAACTTTACAGAAACTAAATATACACAGTACTAATGAAACGATTGATCAATTCTACTGAACTGAACCTAACAAATAAAGCAGCTATTTGGCAGAACTACAACAGTAAGCTACTAGCAGCAGCAATAATTACTACGGCAGTAGTAAAAGCAGTTAGGCAGTAATAACTGCGGCAGACAGTTAGGCAGGAATTATAACCTGCAATTACAAATATAAACAAACATAAGACATAATAACAAAATAATAATGAACTGGACCTAGTCTAGCACATGCACATACCTAAATGCATGAGGTAAATACTATTACCTTCATTTAGCTAATAAAAAGCCATACATTATTATTATTATGATACCTACTTAAAAGCTTACGCCACAACACATGTTGGGCCAGACAATAATAAACATAAATCTAGATTTGGCTTAACAAAGCCGCCATCATGGAGCGTTGAGTAGGACGCACCCATCATTTACATTAAAATTTAAAATCGGACACATGCCAACTTATTAGAACCGTTATCCTAACAATATTATAATATTAATAAAAAAACTTTTAGAAGACATAAAATAATAAAATATTTACAAATAGACAAACAATAGAAAAACAATAAGGGGATCATTAAGGATGGCTAAAAGGGGTGACGCTACTCAAGTCTACGGAACTTCCGGTTCCATCAGAGGTAATCATGGCTAATTAACTAGCCAGTGATGCCACTACACTAATCAGTCTACATCTGGACTATAGCAAGAGATGTAGGAACAATTAATACAAATGCAACTAAAGAAAGTAAAAATAAAAACATTTTTCAACTTACAGACGGTCCCAGCTGAAATTATACCACACACAATTAGCTTTATACAGGCACTGTCAGCACTGACCAACGTGGTTCGGAGCTAGCTATAACTGGAACATATCGGAGAGCATGACGTCACACTAATTATCTAAAACTAAACTGGACTACCGATTTCCGTAATTTGTACCTAGCCGTACACAACAATAAAATCTAGCAAATTACTAAAGACACGGACTACACAACATTATATACCAAATTAAACAGCATTAAAAAGAGAATCTTAAAATTTAAATCTACAAAAATACAAAAAGGAAGATAAAACGTTATTTCTATTCTAAACTCATATGGGGGCTCTATACCGTTTACAGACCTGCACATAAACTGATATTAAAAAATAACCAATCCAACGCTAATGTCAAAGACAAAAATAAGCAGAACTAACCAGGGACAAAAAATAGGAAGTAACATCCACAGCTCTAAGGCTAGTTAACTATTTTAAAAACTACTTTTCCTCTACGCGTAAAACACAAATAACAGAAAATGACTAAAACTAGCAGAAAGTTATAAATAGCGGAAACTACAAAATACTCAGCACTGAACTATATAAACTAAAAAGACACTAAATTACAAACATCATAGCCCTGGCCTATATAAATTACAAATTAAAATAAAGATAAAATTAGATCTAGGAGCGCCAGCTCACACACGGTTACAAAGGCAGTTTGTGTGGAAACACAAACTCAAAATCGACCCCCGAAGTGGTACACCCAGGCAGGTAAAACGGCAGGTATCAATATTTTCAAAAAGGACATCAGAATAAAATTCTGTCAAAGAAAAATGACAGAGAAGAATGGAGAAATAAGGTTGACAGATCTTGTGTGGTGCCCCAGTGGTCCAGCAGTCCAAAAGATAGGCGAAAATGAATGTGAAGTTAAATGCGAACCTGGCCTATCTGATGTCTTATAATGAATACCTAATTGATCTAATTGTTTTGTAAAGGGGCAATCTCTTATTCAAATCCTAAAGAGAAAAAGAAAAAAACATTTCCGTTAAAAAAACGTACTTTAGTTAAGTGTTTTGTGGTTGTAGTATGCCTATAGCGCTGCAGCTCACGCGATAATATAAAAACAATATGCGTACTAAATAGATATTTTACTCTTCAAAAAGAGAAAATATTAGTAGGACAGAACGTAGCAATACTAATGTAAAAAGAAAAAGTCTAAAACCACTTGCATAAATGAGTTAAAAATATGGTAAATTTCAGTTTCCCCTAATAAAGACCCTCGAGTGTTTGTTACTATTAATAGTGAATAGTTGTAAAAGTGGTGTATTGTTATGAAAACAAATGCTGGCATAAGTGATTTTAAAAATTAGATTTTTCGCTTTTAGAAAAGAAAAAAGTAGCCGTCGCATCAGAACTTTGAATGGACTAAAATATTATGATTTTCACTATCTTTTCTAGTTTACGAGATCTAAACGGGACGGATGGGCAGACGGACAGACATTTCACACAAAACTAATAGCGTCTTTTCCCCTTTCGGCCGCTAATAAAACCACAAACCATAGACTTATATATTATATCTATACTGGAAACCGGAAACTAATTCTTATTCGTGATTGCTTGATTCACAGACCTATATATATAGATTATTATTATGTACGTACCTCTTTTTCAAGCTCTAATGGAAGTCGCCCCAATCAATCTTTTCTGTCTTAGAAAAGTAATGATCTTTAATTTTCAAAGTTTTGAAATAATGCAAAATCATTTCTAGGATTTTGTTTAGAATGGGCTATTAATCACATAACTATATATACACGCTAATATATGAAACAAGACCATTTCCTGTTAGTTTCCATTGATATAATGTTTCAAAAATCCTAGATCGAAATAATTAATGTCAGTTGATTTAAAAAATCTTATGTACATTTAAATAGATTGATTACCTAGATCTTTCTAGATTATATATCTAAAAATTGAAAAATAATAATTATGACAAGTGAGTACTTTTATTTTTGATATTCAATCACTTGATCTAGATCTAGATCTAAAAATTAAATTATATGTTACATAGGTTGAAAAAAACAACTTTACTTTTTATAACTACTTTACAAAACAACGCCTTGTTTTAAATTTTAAAAACATTTTCACGACATTTTTTGTAGTGTTAAAAAATTTCCATGTCCAGTCTAGATATTGTATATATATATATATATATATATATATATATATATGCCACAAACCTAAATATACTACAATAAATATAGGTATTGTTAGGCACCTAGTTTATATTATTAGTTAGTTAGAGACACACCATAGGAGACGTATATTGAAATGGACTAGTGACACTTGGGATATTTTGAGTTAGAGACTGGAAAATCAGTTAGCGATAGGATTCTCTTGGGTAAAGACGTGTTTTATTTGACAGAGACTCTGACTGTGGCCTTTTTATTGGATTAAACTTATTATTCATTGTTCATCAGTGTTGACCACATCTTTGCACTCGTTAAAATCGATGTGTGTTGATTATGTGCTGTCGTTCAACTACATTGAATACACCCGAGCAAGATACCCAAACGCTTGCTGAGTAATTGATTAAAATCTAAAAATAATCTACAGTTGACTTCAGTACAGGTTAAACATCCATCACAGTATATTTTTTGCTCTCTAGTTACGATTTATTTAGGTTGGTGCTGTTTTACAATTACACACCAAGTCTCATAATTTAGACAAATCTACGTTCCTATCCATTTTCATTCAGTTTGATGTGGGACAAAAAGGCCAGATTAGACACAATGGTGACCTGTCATACACGACAAGGTACAAGTAAGACTACTTGATTAGGGACAGAAGTTGACCCTTAGTAAGGCTTTAGAAATTGGACAACACTATGAGATGTGGCAAAGTGAAGTGAAAATGTTTAGGGGCCAAGAAGTTCTATCAATCAATAGACAGTCACACAACGTACTCGAGCAGAAGTCTAATGTTAAAGACAACGCAGTAAATGAGGTAAGAACCACAGAAAAAGAAAATATCCAGCAGTAGGAACCACATGCAATTTTTGTAAAAAGAAAAACCACTGGTTTCAAATGTGCAGAAAAAGACACAACGTTAATCTGGTAGAAGATGACAGCCACAGTGATGAAAATATTGTATTTTTTAGTACTGCAAGTATAAAACAGTACAAAAAGGGTAAAATTGAGAACATCAATGTCGTTGAAGACAAGTGAACTGTAAAACTATTAGTACATGGCAAGACATTAATTTTCTGTATCGACACTGGTGCAAGGTGTAACAACAAATCAGAGTTTGAAAAACTCAAAGACAAAGTTAACCTTGCTTATTCAGCAAAGTCACTCAAGTCTTACACTATACCCCCTCATTTAGATTTCAGGAGCAGTGGTGCTTCCTTTGAAAAATAATACTCAAGTGGTGAAAGCAAAATTTGAGGTAGTAGACCTTAGTCAAGAGAACATTTTGAGTGGTGACACAGAATGCTTAGGACTACTACAACGAACAAACAGCAAAGAATCCAAGGCAGATAACAAGTTACAAAGAGAATTTCTTGATAAGCTGAAAACAACTGGAACACTGTAAGATTTAGTTAGAGGAAAATGCTTAAGGAGTTATCAATCCATTACGTCGCTTAGCAGCATCGCTACGCAAGAAAGTTGAAGAAAAACTGAAAGAAATGCAAGATGATGGATTTATTTCTATAGTACATGGACCTACTTAAAAGGTTACCTCCATGGTTGTATCGTTCAGGAATGACAAAGTTAGAATATGTATTCCAAAAGATCTCAATAAAGCAATCAGACGGGAACATCAGGCTAAGAAAACTATTGAAGATGTGATCACTAACATTCCAGATTCGAAGATATTCTCAGTACTCGATGCCAAGTCAGGGTTTATGCAACTAAAGCTCGAAAGAGAATCCTCTTTTCTCATAACATTCAACACACCTCTGGGAAGATAGAGATGGTTACGGTTACCGTTCGGAATAAAATCAGCGCCAGAAATTTATACGAAAATTATGGATGAAATGCTTCAAGGTATTGAAGGAGCATGTCATCATAAACATTTTAGTAGCTGGTAGAGATGTTGAGCATCATGACCTCATTTTGAAACAAGTCATGCAAAGAGCAATGGAGTACAATCTAAAGCTGAACTTTGACAAGTGCAAGATAAGGCAAACCAGAGTACCATATATGTGTCATATCTTGTCAGAGAAAGGTTTAGAACCAGATCCAGCAAAGATAAAAACAATTATTGACATGCCAGATCCCCCAAGACAAAGATGGAATCAGAAGATTTCTAGGTTTAATTCAGTACCAAGCAAAATTTATTCTTAATCCTAGTCATGCAAATGCTCCAATACGAAAGCTTCTAAAAAAAATGAAGAAGAAATGCTCTATGGCTCACCTGTCAGAGGACCCATGTTGCAATACAGAGACTTTCTAGTTAATAGGAACATAGAACACGACGTAATGACAGGATACGATCTCGTCATCAAAACAAGACAAAATATAATCGAAGCATGCAAAACTGTCCAAAAGCAAGCAAATAAGGAGAAACCGGAACTATTGAGAAAGCTAAATCAGGTACGAAAGTTGAGAACACTACAAGTTGGTGATAATGTCATGGTTCTGCTGCCTGACAAAAATAACCAGCTATTTATAAAAATGGCAGGGCCCATTCCAAGTCGCAAAGGTGATTTCTAAGGTCGACTACAGCATAAACATCAGAGTCCGAGATAAAGTATTTCACATCAATATGCCCAGACCATTTACTCTTTCACCGAACGCTATGCAAGACAGTCGGAGAGTCATGATGATAGAAGCAATAGAGGAAACAGATGAATTACCATGCCCAGTTATTGAAAGCTGTGAAACTGTGAAAGATATAGACACATCAAACCTCCAGTATCCAATTAAGCAAAATATTGACAAACTGCTAGCTTAATGGGCGCCAATATTCACAGACCAACCGGGTAGAACGACTGCCATAAAACACACTATCCAATTGACTGATACGAAGCCCACGATAGCCAAACCATATCCAGTTTCCTTACACAATGAAGAGATACTGAAAAGGGAAATAGAAACGCTTTTAAAAATGGGAATAACAGATACATCTACATCTCCATACTCAGCTCCAGCAGTCCTAGTGAAACAAAAAGAAAAAAAACGGGAAAATGCGTCTATGTGTTCCTGGCAAATTTTACAAGTATTACACAATCTCTAATTGAACTGACAAAAAAAAAGCATGCCAAACAAGATCACATGGAGCTCCAGACTACAGAAATGCCTACAAAGCATTAAAAGTGCCTTCTCAGACGACATAGTACTCCAGCTTCCAGACATCAGAAACCCTTTCTACTTGGCAACAGATGCATCCTCCACAGCAGTGGGAGGCACTTTAATACAGAAGTGTTACGCAACGTTACACCAGTCTACTACATTAGCAGCAGAACAAAAATACTCCACTATAGAGCGTGAAGCTCTAGCTATTGTGTTCTGCATAACGAAACTATCCCGTTACTTGCTTGGGAAATCATTCATCTTACTAACAGATCACGCCCCTCAAGCTTATATCAATACAAATAAGCTAGCCAACCAGAGGATTACTAGATGGACTAAAACTTCAAGACTTCAGCTTTACGGTACAAACTATTCCGGGACAAAACAACGTGATAGCTGACGTGTTGACAAGATGTGTCTAGGGACCACTGGACTTAGGTTCATTCATTAATCAGATAATGAGAAAATTAACAAATACCTTGTAAGATAACTTTAATTTTGTCTTGTCAGGATTGAATTAACATTACGCTTCTGAAATTTTTATTATTTTTTTCATTCAGAAATGTGAAATTTGTACTTTAATATAGCAATATTCTTTTTGTTTGTTGCATTGATTGTAGTCGTCGATGTCGACTGAGGAACTGGTATGTAGGAAACACAAAGTCAACAATTCCCTTAATTTGGAAGATGTATTTGATGTATCATAAAGTGTTAGCTAATTGGCTAGTTTTCACCTTCCAATGTTTTCATTCAAAAGATTATCGTTACATAGGACAAAAATTAATGCGAGGATTTTGTTATATAAGTTGTATAATATAACAGGACATATGCAGAGTTTATGTTTCTGAGATAGTTCAATTGGAAATGTTCCTTTCAATAACATATTGAAGATTTATTAGTCGTCATTGGCATTATCAGTTTTCTCATAATAGAAGATGCCATTGTATAACATGTCATTTTTTTCCTTGTCGATGTAAAACATTATTAATGTACACCCAAACTATTGGGTTCATGAAATTTTGATACGATAAAAAAAAATTCTGCCCTGGGAGGACTGCCGTCGTGCGGTCGCTACATGTAACCGTGACACATGGTCAAGTGTTGGGTACCTTGGAGTTAGGGGACTTGTGGAAAGTCAGGGGTGTGTTGTAAACATGGGCAAGGAAGAACATCTAGTGGAATTACTAGTATATAAATGTTAGCCTTGTACATATGTTACTATTAAATGTTTTACAATTAAAGGCACTTTATAATTAAAGGCACTTTACAATTAAAGGAACTTGTTTCTTCACACTGTGTTAGGATTGCTACAGTTCCTGTAGGCCCCTATGTTATGTGCTTCAATGAGTATATAGAATACTTTGGACGTACTCTTCCCCAGTAGTTTTTTTCACCTTAAAAAAAAAACTGCCGCATTTCAACTATCTTACTTTTGGCAAGTGTACACTAGGTCACTAGTGTATGTTTCTTTTAATGGGGACTGCCAGCTTTAAAACGCCTTCGCAAACACATTTATTTCTAGCCCTTGAATTCTACATCACCTTTCTCACCGCCTCCCTTTTTTCGCCACTTAAAATTAAGTATGTGTTATACTTTTTTTACCCTTGAATACGATTACCGGTTTCACTTATTTCCCCCCCCCCCCCCTCAAATCCTTCGCCTTAGAAAAATAGTCCTACATAGAATCTTTGATTATTCTTCGAATTTTTAGCTCTTTATCGAAATATTTGAAAGGCTCTCTAATGCTTTTCTGATGAATACCTTTTTTTAAAATTATAAATTGAATCTAACGCATCAAACGCTAACACAAATGTATTTTGGCTCAGTTCCTCCCCCACTTTAACGCTTCTCTAAAATAATTTTAACCCATGAATTATTGTAGCTCTATGTTGCTTTTTGGTCTGACTCCTTTTTTGTTATCATTGTGGCTGCGTAACGCTCTCTCAAGAATTCCATTATCTTTTTTATTCACCGCCACCCCGAACACACAAAACAAAATAGAATATTACTTACATTACATTTTGTTTTTGTAAATTTTTACATACAAAAACAGTATTCAGTCCATGTCGGCTTCATATAAAAAAAAAAAAAATTGTTTTATACAATGTCCACAATTGCAAGTATCGCGCGAAGGAGAAATTCACCAAGAAAAAAAAAGAGTTTAAATAGTGCTTAAAAAGGAAAGAAAGTTTAATCTTGTACTTTTCGATATGTCGGCTAAAACATATTGGATTGATTATTATTATTTAACCGCTTCGATTTTGATCGTGATAATGGCTTAGTTGTTCTAGACAGAACAGCCTCTTTTAAAAAGCATTTGATCTTGCATTTAGTATAACTCATATTCTTTGTTATTCTTTTCTCCTAACTTTTTTTTTTTATAACAAATTGGGCCGGAAGTTGCTTTTTTCCTTATATATCTTTTTAAATTAAATTGACATTATTATGCTATAATTTTAAATGTACCTGATAGAGAAAAAAATTATGCACAAAAATACGGGTAGTTGGAATATAACCCGATAGAGGCTATAAAAAAAAAAAGACCTGACCTATTTTATATTACTAGGTAACTATAAACAACTACATAAATAGACGTAAGTTTCTTTTTTTTCTGTTAGACAAAGTCATATGGCACATTTTTGTTTATATTCTAATTCTTAAAAGGAATAATAATAAAATTATACAGTAAAAATAATCACTAAGTTTTTTTTATATTTTTAATAGTTTTGAGAGTCTAACTGGCAAGATTACAAAGAGAGTTTGTGTGTTTGATAATGTACACAATTAAGGTACACTATGAGTCAGTCAATGAGTGTAAAAATGTAGGCTTCAATATTTTTAGCCTGAATTTAAGAAGTTACAAACTTCAAACAACTAATATATTGCCTCTTCCATAAAACTTTGTATTAAAAAAAATAACTTTATCCAATGCTCGAGATCCTGCTTGTATACTTAGGCCCTATATGAATCGATCAGGTATCAATGTATTAAGTAGCAATAACCCCGATAAAAAAAAATTAAATGAAAGAAGATTGAGATATATTTTTGTGACGGTACGGGGTACCGGCACCTTTTTTCAATGTCCGGAAAAATTATTACTTTTCTTGTATTTCAACGTTAATTGTTAATTTATTAGTAGTTGAAAGTTAGGCAATCTATCACTAAGAACATCATCTATTTAAAAAAATCACTTTATATATGTATACTTTGTATACAGCTTACTTTCAGCCGACATGCCGTATTATTAACAACACCTATATGTGAAAGTCTCAATCACTTAGAGTCTTAGAGAGTCATTATTTTAGACTAGATTTAGGTAGAATCTAGACCTGGATACAGTAAGTCATTATTTTAGACTAGATTTAAGTAGAATCTAGACCTGGATACAGTAGGCCTATTAATATAAAAAAATAAAAATAATCAGTCATTAGACATATCTTTAACAATTTTATTATTAGGTATAGGCATTGAAAAGTAAATCTATTAATAAACTATAATAGATGTAAGTCTAAGTACTAACTTATTAAATAAGTAGAAGTGTTATAATGAATATTGTATGGATCTAGATTGACTAGATTATAGATAGATCTATGGATAGGCATAGATCTCTAGTTTAGTAGATTAAGTATAGAGTATAGTAAATGTATTACAGTATTATTAGATCTATGTCCTATGTCTATATCTAATATTATGTAATAATTAATAAACTTTAGAAATATCTAGACTTTATTCTAATAAAAACTGACTATATGCATAGCATAGGCTAGACTCGGCAATCTAGTCTCAAGATAGAATCTATACTATTACTAGATCTATTCGATTTTTATATATAGATCTAGTCATCTAGACTAGAATTAGATTATAGATCTAAATATACTAATGGAGAGATGATATGCGGTGTTAGCAAATAGCGTTGCGCAAAAAACGAACCTGGGTTTTTCTAAACTCTAATACTTGGTATGTAATAGTAAAACAGCACCTACCTAAATAAATCATAACTAGAAATAAAAAAACTATATTTATTGTAACCTAAACTTAGACACTGAGTTGACCAAAAGAATAGGGAAGGCTTCTGCAGCAATGGCAAAACTCTCTAAGCGTGTGTGGGAAAATACCAAATTGACCACGGCAACAAAAAATCCTTGTCTACAAAGCCTGCATTCTGAGCACACTTCTCTATGGCAGTGAGAGCTGGGCAACTTACATGCGGCAAGAGCACAGATTAGATGGCTTCCACCTACGCTGCCTGCGACGCATACTTTGCATCTCCTGGAGGGATCGTGTCACCAACCAGGAAGTTTTGACACGGGCCAACATACACAGCATCTATGCTCTCGTTCAACAGAGAAGACTACGCTGGCTCGGTCATGTCACTCGCATGCCAGATGGAAGAATCCCTAAAGACATCCTGTACGGTAAGCTAGCAGAGGGAGCCAGACCCAAGGGCCGCCCAAGACTTACTTACAGAGATGTCTGCAAGCGAGACATGAGAGCCATGGGTATCGACCAAAGTATGTGGGAAGATATAGCCCAAGACCGGACAGCATGGAGACAGAGTGTACGTGCTGGTACGAACTTCGCTGAATGCAAAAGAAATGAAGCCGCATCGGTCAAGAGAAGGAAAAAGAAAGCTGCCCTGTCAGTGAGCCCTAGGACAGATGAATATAAATGCTCAAACTGTGGCAAACTCTGCCTATCCAGAATTGGCTTGATTAGCCACTCCAGATTCTGCCCTGTCTCAAGATGTAACCAAAGCCAGTGACTCATCTGGGCGCATCCATTGTCTTACGAGACAGAAGGAGCCATATATATAGGTCTGTGGTTATATATTATATAGCCTTCGTAACTTCTTCTATAGAGAAATGCCTTTTGTAATTTCTTTTACTGAAAATTGGGCTATTCGCGTCTGACACATATATAATTTTTATGTTCAGCAACAAAGCCCATTGATATATATAGCTTTTAATAACAGAAAAATACAGTATTGAAAGTAGTTGTCAGCACATTAAAAATCTTCAGACAATTGTGAGAGTAAAAGATCAGTTGTTATATCTGAAACAAAAAGTAAATGAAATCAGTACGTTTTAAAATAGGAAAAATGTTTTAAGTAAAATATAAAATAATGATTAATAAAAAAAAAAAAGAATATTTCATCTTTATGAACCTGATGACAGCGAATCTTTAACTCTTAATAACTAATGAATGATATATTTAGACAAAAATGGAATTTCCCCAATTTCTCCTACCTAAGAAAAAATCCTGGTAAAGCCAGCGTATAAATCTAGTCAGAGTATAGCCTATAAAATTGTTATGATAGACCCATAAATGAATAATTATGAAATGCATTGTAATGCTTGTAATACTTAAATAGTAAGTACCCTTTTTAAATTGTCATTCTTATAGCCTATGGTACATTTGTTTGGTGGGACTGTGGGGGTAGGGGATTAAAACTCGAGCACATACCGTAAACCTTACATTATGAATGTTAAATAAAATATTACAGAGAAACATCGAAATTTCGGCTACAAGAAGCTCTCGACAAAATCAGTGAGTGGTCCAAAGACTGGGGCATGACCATCAACACCAAAAAGACAACATACACCATCTTCTCACTATCAACAAAACAGCTAACAATAAAATTAACACTAAATAAGGAAACTCTAGAAAAAAATAACAGTCCTACATATCTTTGGGTCACATATGACACGAGACTAACTTGGAAAAAAACAAATAGAAAAAATACAGAGTAAAGGCATCCAAAGATTATCCCTTATGAAAATATTAGCTGGCGGCGACTGGGGAACTAATCACAGCATTCTAAAGAAGACATACACCAGTTACATCAAACCCACTCTAGAATATTGTACCACAGCTTGGGTCTCAGCAGCCAAACCAACTTACAAAAAATAGACAAGGTAGGCTACAAGATATAGGGCCTAAGGATTATGACAGCAGCTATAAAGACAACAACAATTAGAGCTATGGAGGAAATAGCTGCCCAGGTTTCTTTGGATGAAAAAAGAGAGAAAAAAACCCTGTCACAATTCACCAAAATATAGAGAGGCACCATTGAAATAAAAAATCCACAAGACTGGCACACAAAACTGGCTAAAAAGAACTCATTTTGTTCAGGAATCACAGAACCTTAAAAATAAATACCAATTAGGAAATATAACTATTGAGTCAACGAAAATAGCATAATGCTTTTCCTCCCTGAGACCAGAGTTTCCTCCCTTCTATAAGAGACAGCATCGAAAACGTAACAAAAATTCCTATCACAACCAAACAGAGCTCAAGGAATTAGTGACACTCATTTCTAAAAACCCATTAACGCAACAACCAATGGGTCAGAGTTTACACAGATGGGGGCTCTCAAAAATCCAACACAAACGGAGGAGCTGGCATGCATATTGAATGATCCAACAGAGAAAGACTGGAAAAGAAAATTGCAACTGGGGATCTCTCAGACAGCCATAGGGCAGAAAGGTAAGCACTTGAACTAGCATCTACCACACTAATAAACTACCCATGTACACCAAACAGCCAAATTGTCTAACTGACCGATGCCAAAACAGTCCTTCAAAGCCTGAAAAACTCGGATACTTCCTATATAAAGCAGCTAAGGACAGCTCTTGTAACCTTAGTATAAGGCAACTCAGGGCAGCTCTTGTAAACCTAAACATCAACAGCAAGGTAACTGTTCTTCAGTGGATTCCAGCACACATTGAATTAGAAGGCCAATGATGGAATAACGAACAAACAAATGAAAATCCCTCACTACCCAGAAGAACATAATAGAGTGTAGAATAAATGAGAATTAGGTACGCTCACATCCCAATTACAAGAAAAAGGACCTCTATAATAATCTCGACATGACCAACACATAATTTTTCCAATCAGAACCAGACATAACAGTATGAGACAACATATGTTCCGGAAGCTAAAAGTCGGGACTAGAGAAACCTGCCATTGTGGAGCATCACCAGATAATGCTGACCATGTCCTTCAAAGCTGCATACTCTATCAAGACGACCGAACAAGACTCAGGCATTAAAACCCTCCTATAAAAAAAAACTATACGGAGAACTGCCTGATTAGGAAACCACTGCGCGGTTCGTCTCAGATACCATAGGGATGTCACCTTCATCTGGATCCCCTCCCTTGTGGGCATAGAGGAAAACGAAACGGCACACATAGAAGCAAAGAGAGCCCTAAATCAAGCGGTGTCAGGAACCCAAATTCCCTCCTCGGACCTGAGACCTATCGAGAGTGGCAGGATCGGTGGGAGGCTGAGACCCACAACAAACTCAAACAGATTGTGGCGGATGTCAGATGGCGGCCCACATCTAAGGGTCTGACAGGGCGTGGAAGCACGACCATGTCCAGAGTTAGGATTTGCCACACCTACATCACGCACTCCTTTGTGCTGAAGAGAGAGGAGCCCCCACTTACTCATTTAGTGAGTACTGTGACTATTGTCTCACCGTGGAACATATCCTCATTGATTGCCACAGATACCAGGATATAAGGGAAAATTTTTTACAGTGCACAACTTAAAATCAGTTTCATAATGTCGACTCTAGGAAGGTACTGGGAGGTGGGGGTGTCTGCGAAGGTTTGATTTGTGATAAGGCAAAGAAATTGTGAACATGTAATATTTACAACAGATTTTTATTAAATAAATACATTTTTACCATCTTTACTATCTTAACTGTGAATAGACCTTGTTTTTAATCTTAACTGTATAAATTAATTGTGATATGAAGGGAGAATAACCCTTGAGGAATTACGTGCACGATATGGCCTAAATTGTGCCGATGTGCCAAAAACCCAAAATACAAATACATCTCATATAAAAGATTACTGATCTGAACCCTCTGACATGTAAAATGTGAACAAATAATAATAATAATAATAAAGCTTGTATTAATGTGTATCAATAAGTTTGGATCCGTTGTGTAATTAAATTTGTTAAATTATTTTTTTTAATAAAAAAAAAGGGGGAACGACCTGTGGGCTAAGCCTAAGTCGGCAGTTTATATTACTACTTCAGTCAAGTACTATTTATTTCCCTTGTTTGTGATACCAAACAAAGTAAATATTTTTAACTAATTTAAAAAAAATTCTTGTGTTGTCAGGTAAAAGAAATAATTGTGCAAAATTTCAGCTAAATCCAAGATTGAGTGTCGGAGAAATAACGTGTACAAACTTTTGGCCAGACAGAGGTGAGTTTGTATAAGCTTTGTAAAAACTATACGTTTAAACACAAGCTATGAATATTTGTTTATCTTTGACGGTTTTAAAATGTGCCTAATTTGTGACTCGAATCTCTTCACCTTTATGTACGGAGGTTCTCTCAATACAGTCAATAAAAGTTTCAATTAAATTTAAATTAATTGTATTTCTATTAAAAGACAAAAAAACTTCTTACAAATCTGGTAAACCCGTTTCTGTAGTATTTTATGTTTGGCATGAATTAGTCGGTTGGACGGACAAACCCATTTTCACACAATACTTTTATTTTCGTACCAAAATAAAAAATGTGAAGGGAGCATTCTCCATGTTTGAGAAAATCTAAATCCAATCCAATAGATCAGCAATACCCAAACTTAGGTCCGCAGGCCGCGGGTCATATACGGCTATTAATAGATAAAATACTAATGAATACAAACTAATAATACTAATAATAATAATACAAACTTCCATCCGCGTTAAATCTGATCTATTCACCACGGATACCAAGTACTGTGTATATCACAATTTGTCAATGAGTATATAAATATATAATCGGGTTTAAATGTACACATCTTTTATTAATAACAAGTATGCTGATTGCTTATAACTCAGTGAACAGTATATGAGTAAAACTTATAACGTTCAATAAAATATAAAGATATTTTTTTAAGGATACAAACAATTTTTAGCGGCCCCTGAAAGAGGAATAGACGCTATTAGATTTGTGTGGTCTGTCCGTCCCATTTAGATCTTGAAAAGATCTTGAAAAACCTCATCAATATAAAACTAAAGCAGTCACCAAACTCCATGACAGTAGCCAAGGAGGTTTCGAAATTAAGCTCTCCCTTCAGAGGGTTTTAAGTTTTAAAAAATCCCTCCATAGGCTTTTGAGTTTAAAACCCCTCTCCAGAGGTTTTTGAGTTTTATAACTCCCTCTAAAGGGTTTTATGTTTAAAAACCACCTCCAGGGGGTTTTGAAGTTAAACTTTTTTTTCGATAAAGAAACTAAAGAAAATTACAGTCACCAAATTCCATGTTCGAAGCCATGGAGGAAGAGGTTGAGTTACAACCCCCGGTCAATAAAAACCTAAAGAAAAACTACATTCTCTAAATTCCATCAATGTAGCCAAAGGGTTTTGAGTAAGGGGTTTTGAGGTTAAAACCCTCTTCCAATTAAAATTAAAAGAAAAGCTACAACCAGTACATTCCAAGAGCATAGCTATGAGAGGTTTTATAGAAAATGCTCTCCACTAAATAAATTAACTTACATAAGAGTAGCTAAAGCGGGGTTTGGAGTTTAATCCTCCAACTTTTTTTCAAATAAAAAACTGAGGGATAACTAGTTATCAAACTCCAAAATTGTAACCAAGGGAGTCTAAATGTTTAAATTACTCTTCCAATGAAAAAGCAATGCTACAGGTCACTAAATTCCATGAGCTAGCCAAGGGGAGTTTTGAGGTTAACCCCCCCCCCCCCTCCTTCTAATAAAATGAAAAGCTACAATCATTAAATCTCATGAGCAAAGCCAAAGGGGATTTTGTGATTAACCTACCACCTCCAATAAAAAACTAAAGCAAAATTATAGTTACCAATTTGTACCAGTTGCCTGGCTCCATTAATAGAGCATAGTAAAAAGCTGATTTGTTATTTTACCTGCCAGTACAATTTGTTAATAGAATGATACCGGTATCTCAGAACAAAAATAAACGTCCAAAAGAATAAAGGGACTGAATGTAATGTGGATTAGTTAAGTGTACATACACACATATATAAATAAATAAATATATATATATTTATATTTGGGGGAGAGAAAAATCCCCCCTCCTAAATTTTTTTTTTATATCAGCTTATTTGTCTGGTGAAAAGTTTGTACGCATAATTACTTCCACTCAATCTTGGGTCAAGCTGAAATATGGCACAATTATTTCTTTTACCTGATAACACAAGAATCAATAAAAAAAAAATTAACAAATTATTTAATTAACTTTTGGTAGTTCATTATTTTGTCTGGTATCAAACAAGGGAAAGAATTTGTACTTGAATGATGTGGAGGTATAAGTTGAATTAGCACTCTTTATTCTTTGTAGGTTGAAACTTTAAAGCTTGAAGATAATAACAGAGAACTATAAACCTATTTACATAAGCAATTACTGGTATAGTGGTTAATGAATGGGCTTGATGAGGCTTGAGCCCTCAAGTTTGAATTAAGGTATTTCAATTTTTAAAAAAATATATATTAAAAAAAAACAATGATTATGTTAACATTCACGCAGTTACCCCCTTCTTTCTCTCCCCCTCCCTTTTCCCAACTGCTCCAGATTATTGTAATAAAGAAAACAATTGGTAAAAGTAGTTCTCATGGACAGATTTTTATTGTTAGACTAGATTTATTACAAATGACTGATCCAAACTATTTGATACAACTACGCTTTATATAATCCCTTTTTTTTTAAAGTATTTTTATATTTTTCTTGTTTAGGATTTGAATGGAAGAGGGTAATTGAGCTAAATTGATTACTGCCTTCTCTACCATTTTATAATTACTAATGATTGATTTTATATTACAGTGGGGGGTTCAACACAATATAAGTATGAGTTAAATATTAATGAGCAGGATATATTATTTATTTTATATTATTTAGACTAATTTTGTTACAAGCGTGTATTGCATCAATAAAGTTATGTATAGGTAAAAAATACTTTCATATCGCTCAAAGAAAGTCAAGACTTACCATTTTCCCATAAAGGAAATAATTCTTGAGATTTGAATGTTTGGTCTGAATGTTTCAGCTGGACTCCAGATTCTCTTTCTATCTGTTTAAGAATATTTGTATCAGCAGCATGAGTTGATGTGTCAGGTTTATTTACTTTTCTGAGTACATCAATTCCCTCAATAACTTCTTTCTCTGTTGAAGTAACTCTAAAAGAAGTTAAGAATGGAATGTGCTGAGGTGTATTTAAATCCAAATGTGTTCCATCAAGCCTTCTTGTTATTCTATTTGACATGGTATTTAAAAAAGCTTGTTTACAGTCATTATATCCTGCATTTGATGCACATGTATGAGGAGCAGTATTCAGCTTTGCTTTATTATGGGACTGATTTAAATACACAGCATCACACATCTGAAGAATAGTATCATCATCATCTAAAGGAAACAAGTTACAGTCTGTGTTTTCAAAACTTTTTGAATGGGTGTAAGCATTAGAGTTTGGAGTGTGAATCTCAGACTTGGTGTATTTTGTCTCTGTAAAGGCTGATTTTAGTGATGAATTTGATGAAGTAAAGGCTGTTACCTTTTCTCCAACTGGTTTAACTGGTAGATTTAATTCATATTCTGAGTTTTTAATAAAATCAATGAGAGAAAGAATTTCACCAGCAGAATTAGTAAAATTTAATTTAGTGTTCACAAATCCAATGACTCCGTACTTCTTATTGGTAGTGTAAACTTGAACAACATTGGCAGGTGTTACATTCAAGTAGTGTGTACGAAGTGATGGACTGATCACACTAACCTAAAAATACAAAGTACAAAAATTAAGTGCATTTGAAAAATGTATGGTTGGTTAAGCATGTTTAATATAAGGTACTTAACAGCCTAGAAAGGTTTTTCACTTTTGAAACTTAAAAAAAAATCTTGCAAGCAAATTATTGAAGATGCTCTAAAAGTAATTAAACCTGATTTCTTCATAAGGTGTAAAATCTGAAACTTAAAAAAAAAGAATTGAATAATTTTTTCAAATTAATGTACTGATTTATACCTGTATCTTGATATCTATAATATAAAGCATATAGGACCCTCAAATAGAAAAGTTGCCGAAATTTATGAAAATATTACTATTCATGAATCTAGGTCATACAGCCATGTTTACATGAGACAAGACCAAAAGGATCTCGATCTAATTTTAAAAACTACACTTTGCAAAGATAGTTTTTTTACTTAGACACATGAAAATACAAAATATATACCATTGATTTCATTATTTTATAAATATAACCTTCAAATTTATGTTTCAAACTCATTTTTACATAAATTTGTTCCTAATATCTGCGAATTTAGACGTCCTGACGTACTTTATAATCCCATTCATCATGCGCTTCTTTCATAAGACAAGACTGAAAGGTTATGTATGTACAGAACTTAAAATTTCTCGAACCCTAGATCTAATTCAAGTCTAATTAAGATGATAGAACTAATATTCGCAAAGACAGTTTTATACTTTAACAAATGAACATTCTTGATAGAACTTGGCATAAATGTTCCTTAGATCATGGTGAAGACTGGTGTGTATGTTTAATGTCCCTACCACAACCGCAGAGCCATAAAAACAGACAAAAAGTACCTAGTCCTAACTGTATCTCTATTAAAGTACCAAACTTTTTAATAACTCTGATAAACCTGTTTCCATAGTATTTTATATTTGATACATATATAACTAGACATTATATGAAGGTATCGGCGTAAGGGGCAAACCTATTTTCACAAACTACTTTTATTTTCGTGGCAAAAGAGAAAAACATGAAAGGAGCATTTGCTAAGTTTGACATAGATCTAAATTCAATCTACTAGATTGGTAATACATAAACTAAGTAAGGCTCGCAGGCCCCGGGTAATATCCCGCTAGTAAATATATAAATCACTGAAAAATATTTTAAAAATGCCCTTTTGTTTTAAAGAAATTTCATGACTGCTATAGATTGAAACAATTCTAAATTGATTAAGACAAAGAATTTGTAGCATGCCAGCTGTAGAAATGTGATAAACAATACTTAATCAACTTAGTACATTTAATAAAATAAGTAAGCCTAAAACTAATAATACTGATGTATGTAACTATAAGAACTGTACTAAATGAAAAAAAAGAAAATTAAATTTATGCAAACAAAAAAACACTAGTAAAAAATATAAAATATGTATACACACACTAACAAAATTAATTTCAATAAAGCAAAACAGATAAAGCACTTTTTTTTTTACCTTAAGATCTTCAATCAGATATCAATACAAAATGTTTTACCCTAAGATCTACCAATAAATATTTTTTACCCTGCTGAGATATTCAATAAATATTTTCATTAATATAATGACTATTCATTTTGAATGCACTTTTTTTGTACACATTACAGTCCGGAGACTGGACTAACAACAATTACAGAAACTAGGAACTACTTGCAAGCATGATATTATATGATGCTTATTTAACATAAAATAAATCCAATCTCCAGGAAGATTAATATAATAATATAAGATTAATATAATTTACACAGATCACTTTTATTCACAAATATATGTAAACATATACACTTTGTTAACCAACTTCACTTGAAACATGTTCATATCACTAAGTCCACTACTTGACTTCACAAAACTTATTTTCATCAACTATTTGCTACATGACTTACAACTGACCAGAAAACTCACTGCAACAGCTGACTATAAACTTCATCAAGTCATATCATCAACTGACTAAACTCTTGAGCTCTCATATGACCTTACTTCCAGTCATACCTAACTCAGGTTTACTATTTACAACTTCACGCTCTGTATTCACAAAATTCACCAAAGTAGAATGTGGTATAATAAGTTAAATATTTTTTTACCCTAAAATCTTAAATAAGATACCAATAAAAAATGTTTTACCCAAAGATCTACCAATAAATATTTTTTAACCTAAGATCCTCATTTAGATGCCAATAAATAGTTAGTGACAAAAGGGCATCACAAAAGCCTTTTTTCAAAATTAAAAAACGACAAATTAAAAGATTCAATTACTCATATTTCAATCACAACTCTGGCTTTTCCACATATACACACACAAAGCCAGAGTTGTGATTGAATTAATGAAAGACTCATTCATTACTTATTGGGGTGTGGTGGTTAACTAGTAAAGCACTTGGATTACAAACCAAGTGATGATTAGTATTTGAGATTTTCAGGGTGCCCAATTCTAATAAGTATTTGAAATTAGTTGGGGAAGTAAAGGTGGTTAATCGTTGTGCTGGGCACAATGAAACCCTCATCAACTGTGGGCCATAGCAACATATATACCTTTACATCATCTGCCAACTAGATAGCAGCGTCTCAAATGAATGCTTCACTTTTTTTTCATTGTTGTTACACTTGAATACTTACTATAAAATCAAATATTGTAAGTTACATTTATCTTCTAAGTAGGACCTTTTCAAATATATAGCATTTTTGCATCAAGTTCAACTCAGAATTGTTTGAATAAGACATTTCAAAATGTCTCTTATATAAGAGTTTTCTTGAACATCTTAATAATGAGGATTTCTGTGTCATTGGAAGATGTCTTACTTGATGTAAAAAAAGTAAAGTTACCCTTTCAGACCTTGTGGTCTACAGGGCAGATGATGTAAAGGTCATCTGTTTCTGTGGCCTACGGTTTACGATGGTGTCATGTGGCCAGCACAATGACCAACTGCCTTTAATTTTCCCCAACTAATGTCAGTTACCCATTAGAGCTGGGTGGACTCAAAGGTACCCAAAGATCCAGAAATTAAAAATCACAGTCTTCATCCCAGTCTGGAAGCCAAGCACTTTACCGCTTAGCCACAGCATCTTACTTGATACAAAGTGAATTTTTTGATGTGATGTAAGTGCACTATATGTACCTCAAGTCTCATTTGTGTAATCATATTGGTCATTGCTGTCTCTTTATCAGACCTAATTTTTTTTTTTATTTCCATAAAGAGATGCCAGAAAAATGAATTTTTGAAGCTCAGAATGCAGGAAAACTGACTGGGGGAGCTAAAAGCAACTCCTTGTTGGCTGAAGGGGAAACCTGCTGCCTCTCTGATCTTAACTGTCCCTTGATGTTCGTCATAGGGGTTCTATGACAGTTTGCAAAACAAAATTTCTCAACTTTCCTGGCTTCTCCAATACTAAAAAATAATCTTTTCTAGTATCATCATTATCTTTCCCTTGACTTTTGTCATAAGGGTGTAGTTTGCATATCCAAATCTCTCCACTCTTCCTGTCAGTAGCTGTACTTTACAGAATATCAAGTGAAAGTCTGGTCCATTCTTTCATGTTGTCCAAACAACTTTTTCTTTAGATAACTCTTTGTTTGTTTTGTAAAATGTTTTAAATGTTTCGGATGTTCCTTCAGAGTTGAAGATAATTTACTTCCTAGTCCAAACCTCCCGCAGGACAACGGGGGGATGAGAGCGAGCAGGGTTTAAACCCAGGACGATCAATAAGTCCAAATGACAGTCCAGTGCACAAACCACATGACCAGGCAGCCATGCTTTCTCCCCCTGCACACTAAATTTATTTCTTCTAGGGTAACATCACTGGTTTGAGAAACAAGCTTTAGAACATCTCAGAAATTTTAATTTTCAATCAGTTATTCCTTACTACCGTAGCTAACTAGGGACTTTAAAAGTTCAGTTAATCATTTTTTAAAATGCATTCTTTTGAACAATGGCAAACAATATAAAATATATATGGTTCTTTATAGTCCCTCTCTTGAACTTGCTGATGTGACCCAAAGGTAATTAATAAATCAGTTGCAGGAGCAGTCAGAAGAAATACCATAGTTGATAGTCCCAAAGGACTCCCTAAGGCAGTACCCTTATCCTAGATGAATTATTTAACGAGGTTGTTGAGCTCCCAGTTTTAGAGAACTTGGGTAACCTTTAACCCTACCACCAGTAAGAAGTTTCACAGTCTTAATGTCTAAGCCACACAAGCAGACAAGGTGCTGGATTTGCTATTCATCAGAGGCTATTTGAGATGTGAGTCATCTAGAAGTATTTACAGATAATGAGTGCTTACCCTCACAAACTCTGGCTATGAAAACTTGTATCGCTAATATAAAATAATTTCTTTAAATATATTTTAAATGAAACAACATTCTTTCAATATATCTAGATTTTGTATAACAATAATGTAAAAATTCTTTTTTTGTATTATAAACAGATCTTTTCAGATTATAATATTTATTGAACAAACCTGTCGTAAAATAACAACTGATCCAGCATGGAGAGCTGTTTCAGGTTCTTTAATGAGATCGCAATGCAATGAACCTTTCATTCTACCTGAAATAAGAATTATTAAAGATATTAGAATAATACTGGAAGTTTATAATAACAAGCAAAATATAAAAAATCATTAAAAAAAAAAGCTTATCTTAAGGTGGAAGAACCCTGCCCTTACAACTATATCTATCAATAATGCACAAGTTATTTCCCCGTTTCAATCTCAAACAAAATAATTAATTACCAATAATTAATTGACTAATTGGTAATTGTTTTTTATTGATTCATGTTTTGTAAGATACAACAAATAATTGTTAAAAGTATTAGCTTCATTGGAGAATGTGTGAGTGAGAAATATTATTAACAATTATATAAGGGGACTAAACGTAACAAATTTAGTCATTTCTGTGAATACTGAAGGTTTAGTTTCCTTTGTGGGTATCAAACAAAATAATTAATTAATAGTAATTAATTGACTAATTGGTTACTTCTTTTTTAATTGATTCATGTCTTATTTATGTAAATGAATAATTTTGCAAAGATTCAACTTGATCTGAGAATGGGTTTTAGAGAAATAACGTGTACAGATTTTTTACTGATAGACACACAGGCCTAGTGAGTTGATATAAGCTTTGTAAAAATATATCCTTGTCCTATGCATTACATGTGCATTACACACAAAAATAAACAAACAAGGCTACAAAGAGAGTTTATCACACAAGCTTTGAAGTGGCCCCTGACAGACCAGCCCATGTCTAAATTATGTGTGTGATATTCTCCAAACCTTTATAAAAAGAAAAAAGATCATGGAAGTTTGGACCTTAATTAATGTATTATAATTCAGAAGAGCGATTTAAAACCATTGTTTGGTGCTAATTTTTTATTCCCTAAAAAAGAAACAGAACAACCTATCCTATCCTATCATCCATTATGGTTCTAAAAATAATCATCTAACCGATTAAGGACTGAAGAACTATTATTGATGAAATTGTTCAAAATGATGTCAAAGGAAAACAATCTCTTTCATTGTACATCACAAAGCTTAGTTAGACTAAAAATGCCTGTAAATATGAGAGGATCATGAGGGCTAATTAACATGCATTTGCACCACTGTGTCCAATAGTAGTTCATGTAATTAGATCTAGCATAAATCTCATACGAAACCATTGACCAAGTGAGGACTCAAGGTATTTTTATAAATGAAATAATTTCCAAAGATGTCAAAAAGAGATTTTTTTCTTTTTAGTCACAAGACTAAAATATTTCTTTGTAAACACAAGAGTTTTAATGAATCAATCATAAGGACAAATAAACATTAAAGCGGAAATTCTTATAAAATGTGCACCAATCATCTAGCATGATTCTGAAACAAGTCATTTAATTGAGTGATTTAATTGAGTGATGAATCAATGTACTTATTGATAATTAGATCTAGACATTTCGACAATAAAGTCAATTGTTATACAATTCAGAAGAGAGAATTTAATTAATCTTTTGGCATTCATTTGTTTTTAATTTTAAAAGAAGTTTTGAATGTTTATATAAAATACTCATAATAATATACTACTAAAAAGATTTTTGAAGTGTTTTTGAATGAAAAATTAAAATAAAAAAAATCCAGAACAATCTAATATAGATAATATTTCCTGATGATTTCGGAAGAAAATTAGATGTAATATAAGTCATAAAAAGCTTCTTTTTCTTCCTTCTCTTGTTTTTATTGTTATTTTAGAGCAATCAAATGACTAAACCAATTTATAAGATGAACTGTGCAGTGGTTTCCAAATCAGGCAGCTCTCCAAATATTTTTCTTTCTATAGGGGTGTTTGGGCCTCTTGATAAAAAATGCAGTTTTGAAGGACATGGTCCGCATTCTATGGTGACATCCCTAAAGGGCAGATTTAGCTAGTTCCAATTTTTAGCTTCCAGAACATTACTGTCTGTTGTGTCTGGTTCTGAGGCAAAAGATTAGACATTGATAGGTGTCGTCTTTCATGAGATTCTGATGAGATCTTGCCCATTTATCTTTTACTCTATTCACTATTAGCTTCTTCATTTCTTCTGGATAGAGTGCAATGTTCAGTTGCAAGTGTGTCTGATTCTAATTTCTTTCTAGTTCAATAATATGAGCTGGCATCCATTGAAATAGTTTCTTTTGATGTTGTTGTTGAACTTTATAAGTGCTGTCCTGAGTTGTTTCACATAGGAGGAATCAAGAGTTTTTCAAGCTTTGGAGAACTGTTTTTGCATCGGTTAGGAAGACAATCTGACTGTGCAGGGTACTTGGGTGATTTACTAGCATGGTAGCTGCTAGTTCTAGTGCTTCCCTTTCTGCTTTGTCGCTTACGAAAGCTCTCCAGTTGCAATGGATTTTTCAATTTTTTTTTTCATTGTGATGTCTTTATAAGATGAACCACACATGTAAACTCTGATCCACTGATTGTTAGTGTTATGATAGATACTTGAAATGAAATGAAAACACTTTCATAATATAAACAAATAACCAGCTTCTTAAATCAGCCATCTTGTCTCACAGAATAGTGTCCCCTATTTAGTGTAGGCTGGGTGTTTCCTCAGGCTTTTTTATATAATCCCCAAAATTAAAGGAAGTTTTGGTCTTAGCAATTTGCTCCAATACTGATGTAAAAGAACACCTGGGTCTAAAAACTGTAACTGGAATATCCATTGGACAAGGTGGGGTTGGCCAATGGTCCATTCTCAGCCATCCACAAAGCTCTTGAAATGAAACTATTTTGCAATAGAAAGCTTAAGGTGGACTGTGCCCTGGGTATGCCCTGTGGAATCGTCACATCCTGGATCAAGGCCCCTACATGCTATCACATTCACCAGTTCCAGAAAAACTTCATGATGGGTTTATTCCTGTAGTAGAGCGTAGTGAGACAGACCTCCATCTAAAGTAGTGCAATCCAGACCTCTGTCAAAAAGCACCTAGAGGGGGGGGGGGGGGAGGGGGGGGGGGAAGGTCCACTATTACTCGCCTTAGTGAAATGCAAGTGGAAAGGCAGTGGGGTTATTATTACTAATAGTCATTTTCAAGCTCGATACCCACATGGGGGAGCATCACCACAAAGTGGAGGTTTGGAGTCAGAGTTTTCCTTCTCCTAGATGGGTTTCATTATTCAGACTGACGTGCCCCATCTACATGAAGTTAAACTGGTTTTGAAACGCCAGTGTTCCTCCTTTCATCCCTTCTCCTGTCAGTTTGTAAGAACAGATTCCGCCATGAAGGCCAGGAGCTGGATTTGACTGTGGGAGGCATTTAGAGATGCAAGCCTTGGGAGCATTTCTTGGAAAGTGGAAGCTTATCCCCACTTTCATCCACGCCATTGACAGTCTTTTGGAAACACTTTGAAATAAGTGCTGCCTGTAGCGATTGCTGCTCAAACTTCCAAGCAGAAATTGAGGCATTGCAGACAGTCCAAAACAAATTATATGAAGGAGTATAATCACCATCTGATATTGTTGTCTTTACAGACTCAATCCACTCTGCAAGCACTTAACAGCAGCACTCCTGATAATACATCATATGATGTCAAAATTAAATATTAATATCACATTACAGTCTTTCCCTGGACATAGTGGCATCAAAGGAAATAAACTATCAAAGGCAGGATCATCTATGGAACAACCAGATAGACCTGTTAACTACCTCACCCTAAGGTCAATGTTAGTCAACAATCACAAAGAGGAGTGTCTCAACCAATGGGCATCAGGAAACACAGGCAGAGCCATGTGCAAAGAAATGACCATGCCAAACAAACTGGACAGTATTAGCTTCCTCCCCCCGCAAAGAGCAATATACAATCTTCCAACTAAGAGCAGGACATACACCTCTGTTAAATTACCATCGTAACAAAATAAATTCCACACAACTTCTCCTTTGTAGACACTGGGCCCACTCTTATGAAACTGTAAACCATATCCTTTTTGAATACCCTTCCTAATCCACCTTAGGCAGCCCCTACTGCCACTACAGCCCATCATAGCTTGTATGGCAGTGCTGAACAACTGAAGAGAACAGCACACTATTTTTCCTTGGCACAGTCTGCAAAAGAGCTCACATCTCAGTAGCAAAAAGCTGGCTAGAAGAAGGAGTCCCCTAGGAATGGGCGTAACTCTTTCTACTATCTACAATATACCTAAAAGGGGGTAATATACAATATTATATGAGTTACTAAAAGGGGCATAACATTCCATCTCCTCCATAAAAAAAAAAAAAAAAAAATTTTAAACAATACAATCAAATGAAATCAACAAAACTATTTACAACATAGTAAATATGTGCAATTCTTCTTAAGCATAGTCCCCATATCTTGGAGGTTTCTAGAGAGTAACTCTAGATTGCAGAGTACTGGTAAGTATCTTGGGTGTTTAATGGAGCATCACTACACTAATTCTCTACTGCTGGGAAAATGTCAACACACTCACTTTGTCTGGAGAAATGTCTATGGTCTATGTTTTTAGAGGTGTCTGGCTGTGTCTTCTGTTCCTTTGGTACTTGAAACCATTTTCCCCTCGAAAGCACTTTCATTAACTTGCTTATATACTCTACCTTGTCTCGATGTTGGATTATTATGCGATTGGTAGAATACTTTCTATCCAATGTTTAGAAGATTCATATCTCGAGTGTCTTCTTGCACTTCTCTCGTTCTGAGCCGGATTTAATTGGTATCTTGCCTGGGTGTGTTTATGATCTCTAATAGGGCTTCATAAGCATCTGATTTACTTTGGATTTTCATCAAATTCTTAATTTTTTTCACAGTTGCCTATGCTTTGCGTTTGATTGATGATGTACTGGTGAGGATTTTAAATGATGGACACCCCATGATTCCATAAATGTGGTAAATTCAACAGATGAAAACTGAAATCCAAAATCACTAATACAAACTTTAAGGACTCCATATCTGAAAAATAAGTTATTCAGTTTTCTTATAACAACTTGACTTGTTGTCATGTGCTAATGTTCAACTTCAATAAAATTTGAATAGTAGTGAACCATAAAGGTATTGTTGGTTGAATATTTGTAACAAATCTATTCTAACTTTATCCCAGAGTTTAAAACCCTCATTATGCTGCATTAAACTTTCTTTCTGGTTTGCCAGTTTACTTTGCTGACAAGTTGGCATGCATTAGCTATTTCTTTTATTCTTGACGCTATTTCTGGCCAGAAAACTGCTATTTCCGGCCAGAAAACTGCATCCCTAGCCCTTCTCATCATTGCAAAATACCCTAAATGTGCTGCATGTAGTTTAGTCTTCAACTTGCGTATTGCTGATGTAGTCACTGATATAGTGCATTAGAAACAATTAAAGATAATAATAATTTTATAAGTTAAGCGAATGCACGAATTCATAAATGAAAAAAAAATATTATGAATGGAGCTAAAAAAAGCTAATTGACCTTATTTTACACGATATTAAGAATTAGCGTTGCACTCATGTAAAAATGCTTTAGAAAAACAAATTTGAATGTTAATTCGATCAAAATATGAAATGAATGGACTATAATTAGTATGTTCATGTGTTAAAGTATAAAACCATTTTTTGCTACGAAAAGTTATATCATCTTAGAGTTGAATTAGAGTTTTAGACCTAGGAATGGAAAGATGTGTAACATTACGGTATTGTCTAATGAAAGAATATTCGTCAGGAAATCTGAATTCGCAGATATAAGGAATGAATTTATGTAAAAAAGTCAGATAAAAGCAGTAGCCAATACAAAACCCAAAAGAAAAATCTTACTCTGGAATAAATGTAACCTAACACAACTACACCAAGCTGCATTAAACTTTCAACAAACATTCTTATTAGAAAAAGACATTAACCAACCAGTCGATGACCTCTGGAATTTCATTAAAAACCATCTAAATAGCATTATAGAAAATCATATAACAACTACATACAAATCAAACAAAATTAATAAATGCTGGTTTAATAATAGACTAAAGAAGCTTTGTAAAAAGAATGAAAACCTATAAAGAAAATTTAAAGAAACTAAGGCAGAAAGAGTTTACAAAAAGTACATATAAATAAAACACCTAACCCAAAAAGTAAGCAGACAGCTGCAGAGTGAATACATAAACAATGTAATATCTAAAGATAACAACAAAAACCTATGGTCATACATTAAGAAAATGGAAACAACAGGCATAGCCCTGTTAAAAGATGAACATAACATAATACATAATGATAATGAAACTAAAGCAAACATCCTAAACAAATACTTTGCATCAGCATTCTCAGCCCCAGGAGACAAAGACATATTACTTAATTTGAACCAAGTAGACAACATACAAGATGTAGTACAAGAAAATGGAATACAAAAACTATTAGCGAACACCAAACCAAATAAAGCTTCTTTACCTGATGGTATTCCAGCTAGATTACTCAAAGAACTAAGCAATGAGCTAGCCCGGTGTTCAAAATACTCTTTCAGGCATCGCTTAACCAGGGCAGAGTACCAAAGGACTGGAAAGAAGCTAATGTCACCCCCCCTATTTAAAAAAGGATAAAAATCTGACTAGGAAACTACAGACCAGTATCATTTACCAGCATCACATGTAAAATCCTAGAACACATAATATGTAGCAACATCATAAACAACTTAGACAAACATAATGTCCTCACCCCATACCAACATGGCTTTAGGAAATATAGATCATGTGAAACACAACTAATAGGACTAATTTATGATTTTTTAAAAAGCTTAGATAATAGTGAACAAATAGATGCTATCTTACTAGATTTTTCCAAGGCTTTTGACAAAGTTCACCACCATAGTTTGCTTAAAAAATTAAAATATTTCGACATTAATGGTCCATTGCATCAGTGGATTAAAGATTTTCTGATAGGGAGAGAACAAACTGTAATAATAAATGGCTCTAAATCAACACCGATAACAGTAAACTCAGGTGTACCTCAAGGAACAGTCTTAGGTCCACTACTTTTTTTAATTTACATAAATGTTTTACCAAATTGCATTAGTTCAGGAACAAAAGTCAGATTATTTGCAGATGATTGCATAATATATAGAACAATAAAAACAACACAAGACACAGATTATTTTACAAAGAGAATTAGATGAATTACAGAAATGGGAATCAAATTGGGGCATGTCTTTCCACCTAGAAAAATGTTGTTAAGTGTAACAAAAAAACTAACACAAATTAATTCCACTTATCTTATTCATGGCAAACCAGTAACACAGACTAAAAACGCAAAATACCTAGGTGTTATAATAAATGAAAAACTGTCATGGAATCCACATATGGATGAAACTATAAAAAACAACAACAAAGCATTAGGGTTTATTAAAAGAAATTTCTATAAATCAAATAAGAACATAAAACTAAAATGTTATTTAACCTTGGTTAGGCCAATAATAGAACATGCATCCTCCGTTTGGGACCCCTCAACTCAAGAAAACATTAAGAAACTGGAACAGACACAAAATAGAGCAGTGAGATTCATAACAAACGAATATTCACATTTAACCAGAGTAACACCTTTAGTAAAATCACTAAATTTAGAAAGCCTTCAGGACAGAAGACTCAAAAGTAAAGTAGTAATTATACATAAAACACTGAACCATAATCTTCAAATACAAAAGCAAAATTTAATAAAATACTCTGAAAGACAAAGATAAAGACACATTCCTCGTCCCATGTGCTAGGACAAATTTGTACAAATACTCCTTCTTCCCTAGTGCTATTAGAGCATGGAATGGGTTGCCTGAACTAGCCAGGAAAACCAGTGACTTGGCAGAATTTAAGTCATTGGTTAATATGCACTACTAAATGCTAGACACGTAGGACGTAATCATCTTCTTTTTTGAAGTAACGTCTGTATTACATAAGATAAGATAAAAATGCTGTTGAAACACAAATTTGAAGGTTAATTTGATTATATAATGAAATCAATGGACCTTCTTTTGTATTTTCGTGTGTCAAAGTAAAAAACTATCTGCACAAAGTGTAGTTCTTAAAATTAGATCTAGATCTAAATCCTTTCGATCTTTTCTCATGTCAACATTGTAAACAAAGCCTAGATCCATAAAATACTATAGCTTTAATAGAGTTGGTCAACTTTTTTTTTTTGAGGGTCTTAAGTTTGTTTTAGGGCTACAATACATACACTATGGTCTAAGTTAGTACCCAAGGAACATTTCTGCCAAGTTTTATCAAGATTGGTCAAGCGGTTTTTATTTCTATTCGTCACATACATACGCCTTAGTTTCTACTTTATAGTATAGATTATGTCTGGGAAGGCCAGTCCTACCATGTTGATGGAGGTGTCAGGAAAATCTTCCTGCTCCGCAAAGCAGCTCTGCTTAGCGTGCCGGCAATCTGTAATCTGTTTCCTTTGGTACACTGGTACTGAATATCATATTCTGTAATCTGTTTCCTTTGTTACACTGGTACTGAACATCATATCGGTACAAAAGAATTATCAAACTTTGAAGTCTTTTAGGTGCACAACTGAGGGGTTTATTGAATATATTTTCCAATGGTTTATGATCATTCTGTATTATTATGGGTCTGCCATATGTGTACTGGTCAAATTTTTCTAGAGTTACTACTACAGCCAAAAGTTCCTTTTTGATTTGTGCCCACTTTTTCTGAGGCTCCGTGAGTGACCTTGATGTATATGCTATGGGTTTGTCATCTTGCAGTAGTACAGCTCTTAGGGTTCCATGATTAGATATCTTGTTTAACACTATTAAATGCTTTTCTCACAGTCAATTAACCACATAAATAGCTTGTGTTTCTTAGTCAGTTCTGCTATTGGCTGTAGGTCTGCTGAAAGACAGAGGATGAATCTTGACAGATATTTTATTATTCCACAAACTTATGTAATGTCTTCAGGGGTTCTAAGATTTCTTTTGGCTCTCACCTTGTTTGGGTCTGGTTTTATCCCTGACTGAAAAAAATTTGCCCCAAAAATTACAATTTCTGATTTTTGGAAAACTGATTTCTTTTCATTCAGTATGATGTTCTTTTCCTTTAGTCTAATGAGTAATTTTGATAGGTTTTCCTCAAGATTTTTGCGAATCTCTTCTACTGGGTCCCCTTTGCCAATTACCGTTATATCATCAACCATGTTAAAACATCCTCTTAGTCCCCCAACGCATCATTCAAATGTCTTTGAAAAACTTACGAGCTTACTTTGAGATGAAAAGGAAGCCTATTCCATTTGTACCTATCAAATGGAGTTGCAATTGCAGGGAGACCTGATGAGTTCGGATCTAGTCTGATATGCCAAAAATCTTCCTGAATGTTGACTTTGCTAAATATCTTAGCGCAACCCATTTCAGCCAAAATGTCATCTAGTGTTATTAGGTTGTAATGCTCCCTTAGTAGTTTAATGCAGATTCTGATCCTGCCATCTGATTTCTCTATCAATGCCATTTGGTTAACCCACTTCGTCCGTTGAACTAATGAATTTAATTCAGCTCTGACCTTTTCATTTAATGCTATCATAATTCATCTACATGGTAGAACTTTTGGCTTCACTGTTTTGTCTATCTTTAATGTAGCAATCCCCAAGTCACAACGTACGTCAAGATTTCGATGTTTGTTTCTTGTGGCTTCCACTTTGGCAATAAATCGAATGAGTTCCTTTTTTTTTCAGTGTTGATAATCATAGCAGGCATGTTAGATCATTTGGTACGAGCACATACTCTACATTGAATTTCTCATTGGTCTTTAGATTGGTGGTTACCAATGTAGCTTTTTCTTTTGGCTTCATTACCGACTTATTCCAAATAGTTAATCTCTGGGACGTCTGTACTATCTGGTCTGGGTACACATATTTTTAGGGTACGAACCTCACTGACAGCAAAAGAAATGAATATGCCTTTGTCAAGAGAAAGAAAAAGAAAGCTGCCCTATCAGCCCTAAAACATATGTATATTCATGCATGTACCGTGGCAAACTCTGCAGCTCCATAAATGGCTTGATCAGTCACACCAGATTCTGCTTAATCTCCTGACCAGACCAGACCAAAAACCAGTGACTCATCAGGGTGCATCCATTGTCTTACAAGACAGAAGCCATATCTAGATTATCTAAAACTAAAATTATACATTAGAATATACCTGAAGGATCTCGTATAACAAAACTGATGTCAGAGCCTTGCATGTCTATGCTTTCTATAATACCAAACATTAAAGGTATTTTTCCACGATGAAGTAATTTTTTACAGGCCTGGAAAATATTAAAATCACTACATTTTAAAATTAGATATTAAAATATTCTACAATTTTCCAGTGTGTCATTGCAATTAGCAATTTAACCATTCCTCCATAAAACTTTCGTAATCTGAACTATTTTCAGTAAACCTTATTTGTCAATGAGCTATCAGGGTAAACAATTGAGAACAAAGGGTCATCATACCAACTGTCTATTAAACATTAACAAGCCCTCATTATCTTATGACATGGATGGTGTGATAAACAATTTGGAACAATCTTTTGACAATGTATATTCAAAGCATAAATTGTGCATGCTCATAAAAAGTGCAAAAAATTAAGATAATGACAGCCTCATTGTTTTCTAAATTAAATTCTAAATTTATATTGTTTAACGTAGAGTGCTCTAGGACAAATCTCACACACTAGGAGGTTCCTATGGTCAAATGTTATTTTTTGTGTAGGATAAAGAATGAATGAAATGCTAGCTCTTACTGATATAGAGAATAACATCTGACAGCAAATGGGATCGAGAACATTTAGAAAGACCACAGCACATACTTTTTGAGACTTAAAAAAATGTTAAACCCCCCCCCCCCCCCCCCCAATAATATTGTGATCTTAGTTGTGTTTGTTAAGTCATGTAAAATTCTATACTTTTCCTTAATCTTCAGATATTTTTGTAAATAATTTTGATTGATAAATATTTTTCATGATCAACAATGAAAAGGGGCTACATTTATCTGTTATTTGTGAGGTACATGAATTTCTCTAGTACCAAAGAAAGAGATTGATTGTTGGCTTCCATTTATACTTTATTATAAAAATAACATTTATACATGTCGAAAAATGTTTTAAAAGTAAAGTAATAGTTCTATGTAAAGAAACATTCTTTGTTTTTAAAATATACTTTACCTTCAAAAGTGAAGCTCTGATTGAGAATGTATCAAGTACTGTGCTAGCATTTGGCCCTAAATCAATTAGTAATGATCTCCATACTAGAGATGTAAATATATCATCTGTAGCTGTCAAGTATGAGTTGACATCCTAAATAGATATAAGAGATATCTCATTTAAAAACTATTTATTAAATAGTGAATGTAAAGAATGAAAACTATAGTATAGAGAAATGGTTGAAGTGACAAGTGTAGTGTGTTGTATGATGTGTCTGCTTGCTGTAGGATGTCTAGGGTATAATTTTTAGGTGAGCTACACTTGCACATTCACTTATGAATTCTAATAGGCACAGATATAATGATACAGGCAATCAACTATTCCTTTTTATAAACAGAAAATGCAAATATTTATTCATAAATATAATGAGTTGAAAATAAAGAGAAAAAAATGCAATGTCAAAATTATGATAGGATTTTGTCATCACTGGCTGGCTGCTACTGCTGAATGTGTCATTAGGCTTGGCACATTGCAAACTGTTAATAGTGGAAGGTGGTTTCGACAAAGGCTAAGAGCAGTTCAGGCATAATTGTGAGGTGAAGCTCTGATATCTGGTGCTGGTTTGTAATTAATACATTGGCAGATACCTTTGGGTGATATGGTGGCCAAGAGATAGTGAAGGAGAGGGCATGATGAAAGGACATTTTCCATGACAAAATGTCTCTTGATAAGAGAAACGAGGCTTAAGCTGAGAAACATGACATGTGGATAGTGACCTAAGAGAAGGTGTTCAAAGTCTGCATGTGCAGGTGTTCAGAGGATGAAGATCAGAAGGTGAGAGGGTGCAAGGCTAGAGCTTAACCGAGGTGTAGAGAATGGAATCATGACACTAGTCCCGGGGTCGGCAACCTGCGGCTCGCAAGCCACATGCGGCTCTTTGGGTGTGAAGCTGCGGCTCTTTAGTTCCATATGCAAATATTATTTATTTTATCAAAACATTTTTTTAAATAGTTCTGAATCTGTTGTCAGTCCGTCAGAAGTTTTCTAATGACGCCATTGTCGGATGTTTCTATGTAGCTTTCAAGTCGCTTTGGACGCTAGATGAATTGGCGACTTCACTACGTGCTTTGGCTGTGACGTAAAGTTTGTTGTTTCAAGTAAATGAGTTAGAAGTGAATTATCTTATCAAACTTAGAAGCAATCTACAAGTAATGCTAATCTGGCTGGCTTTGCGGTACCACTCGAAATTGCACAAAAAGGCAAACCATTTACAGATGGTGAGTATGTCAAAGACTGCTTCCTACAAGGATCTGAAGAACTGTTCCGTGATTTCAAAATCAAACCAGAAATCTTGATAAAAAAATAAAAGATTTGTCACTATCTACGAAAACACTGCAAGGTAGAATATTTAAAATGTCTTCAAATGTAACATATTTACAGGTGGAAGATATTCAATTTTCTTTTGTCCTATAACTTGCTAATCTTCCTACATAAAGACACGGCACAAGTTGCCCATTTCGTTAGGTAAATGTCTTCCCAAGGTCCAAAAGAAGAACTTCAAGGATTGCAACCGCTCTCGGAACAAACAAGAGGGAAAGATATAGTGCATGCCGTGTAAAACTACATTGGAAAAAATTAGATCGATTTAAATAAAATCGGTTCAACAGCAATTGAAGGAACCAGAAATAAGACAGGAAAAAAATAAAAGGGCAACAACGATTTTTCAAAGCAAAATAAACGATTAAATTCTTACGTTTCACTGAATAATACACCCAAGAAGCGCTTTGTGCCCAAAACGATTTGGACAGAAATAGTTGCGGTAATGAATTAGGTAATCAAGATTGTTAACAGCATCTTGTCAAAAGCACTCTACAATCGCCAGTTTAAAGAATTGTTAAACGAAATGGAGACTCAGTATTCCGAGCTACTTCTTCCCAATAAAGTGCGATGGCTTTCCAAAGGTTGAAACATTTTGCTTTGTGCTTGAATGAAATAAATACATTCCTAAATGATAAAGGCATTAATCTCCCTGTATTAGAGCATGACTAATATTTGCAAACATTTTATTTTATGGTTGATATGACAGAGAAATTAAATGAGCTGAATCTAAAATTGCAAGGAAAGGGAAACCCATCCTATGTTTTGGTAGAATAGTTGATTTGTTTTGAAGAAAAACTAATTCTTCTTGCAGAATTTATTAAGAGCTGTAAGTTACTTCATTTTGAATGTCCAAAGCAGTATCACGATAAAATCAGAGCAACTTTTGACACGAATTACTACAGCACATTTGTAAAACCAATGATGAATTTCTTGATAGATTTGAGCAGCTTAAAACTAACAAAACCTTTAGCATTCCTAGTGAATCCTCTCAACATAAATAGTTAAGAAATCCACATTGATCCATTTGGAATTGATACTGAATCTCTAAAAATGCAATTGGTTGATTTAAAAAGTAAAGCTTCATGGGGTAGAAAATTTACAGAGTTGAAAAGCAAGAGTTGGAATTCCAGAAATGTATGTATGTAACACAACAAAAATAGACAGCTTTAAAAGAAATGCCGCGAGTTGATTTGGCGCATGGAATAATCTTCCAGATTGCTACCAAGAGGGAAGAAGTTGGCATTCGGAGTGCTGACTATCTTCAGATCAACATATTTGTGAAAGAGTTGTTTTTTTTTCATGAATATAATTAAAAGCAAAGTAAGAAGCCTATTAACAATTGAAAATTTAGAGTCGTGTTTGAAACTAAAAACAACAAGTTATGAGCCAAATGTATCTAAACTTTCTAAAACCATGCGAAGCCAATGGTCCCATTAAATTTGTTTGCTCAATTGTTTGTTATTGAAGTTCAACTTAGTGTTGTAAGCAAATGTTTAACTGCTTTAGTTGTTACCGAAATAAAAAATAATAATTATCTAATAATGCTTTATATATATTATTTAATTTGTTGTGAAAAAAACACTACTTATATAAAACAAACATTTTTTTTCATTAAAAAAATGTGAGAGTACTACTTATTGTTGCAAGAAAAACTTTGTGGCTCTTTAAAAATTTAAAATTTTGTAAATTGTAATTTTTGGCTCTTTCGACTCAAAAGGTTGCTGACCCTGCACTAGTCTACAAGACAGCCCCAGGGAATACACCAAAGACATCTTGGCAGTGGTCCACATCTTAGCAGAGGTCTATCAAAGTTACCCTTTGAAGTAGCCCACAAAACTCTGTGCTGGTCGCGAAAAGGGGACAGAGGTAAAAGAGGAGAGACTTTCTAATTGTCATGAAGGGAGAGAGGGGCAAAGTACAGTTGGTAGTGTGTCTTAGCCTTCCTCCAAAGGATGTAATGATTAATTTGAACAAGGGGAGATGAGAGAATTAAGAAAGTTTCTCATTATTTGGAGGGGGAGATAAGGAAAGGAAATAAGAAAATGTGAAAGGGGTGGTTGTGGTATTTTAGCATTATAGGAAAAGGGAAATAAATAATGGCATTAATAAAATTAAATAGATGCTGTGTCTGACTGAGTGACATTAGATGTGGGCTGGACTTCTGTCAGAGTGGAATGTAATGTAAGCTTATTTAGAAAAAAAGAATAATTTCTAACACTGAAATTGATAACTGATTTTGAACAGTGTCTTTTCCATTTGAGTATGTGTGAAATTCATCGTCATGTGCAATATTGATAAGCTAAAGGTGCTGGGTTTGATCTAAGAAAATGAGGAAATTATAAAGATAAAGAATAAATTATTATTTGTTAGGGGAGCCTGTCTTAATAGAAATCACTCAGCTATTTCAAAACTTTCTAAACTTCTACCTTCACATGTCTTTGTACATCATATTCTGTTTGATCTTCCAGGAAAGTCATTTCAAATTCTTACACATTGATACATTAATAATAGATTTAGTTATTGCCTCAGTGCGTGACAAAACAAACTTCACTGTGGCCATTATATTATTTCTATTCAGATAATTACATAGTCATGTCCTTTATATATTAATGCTCATAGAGATAATCACTTTTAAATGAAACTGTACAAAGTGTTTTTTTAAGGCATCATTGTTAATAATAGATACATAGATAAACAGGTGTACAGAGATCTTGTTTTTAAATCTCTGTGAAAACTGGGATTTTCAATGTTTGGAATATTAGGATTTTACTATGCCCCTGAGTGCACTCAACAATGGATGCCTGACATCAGGGAGGACTGGCTATATGGGCAACTGGGCTAATTCCTGGTGGGCTGGTGCCTAAATTGACCAGTGGGGCTACCAAAGATTGCAATTGCGCTGTAGATTTTTTTTTTAAATTGAGAATTCCTTTAGTCCTAAAGTCTATTTACATGTAGAAATACAATATGTTACAGAAACCCACATTCACATACCTACGTTCAGTTTTATGCATATCATATGCAATCAATTTGTGGTAGTGCCCGTGCCAAATTTGACACCCAGTCCACCCCTGCCTGGCAGTATTTGGGGAAAGTAAAGACAGTTGATTATTGAGCTGGTCATATAACCTTGTTCAATGGACTGCAAGGTCTGAAAGGGTATTTTACTTAACTTAATATTACTTTTTTTTTTTTGCTCATCTATTGTATTTATTTTTAGATTTTTTTTAAATGGAAATTTTTTTAATACCGGTACTTCATCTTCAGACTTGAGCTTCTTATTGTTTGCCATGTGTAGGACATCAACTGTTTTATTCAAAGTGTCCTTTAAAACATAGTCTGGAAACTAAAACAAACAAAGTTAGAAAATAATGTATGCGAATCAGTTTTTAAAAGAATGAATATATATTGAGTATAACTAATGTTAATAAAAAAAGAATTTGACCTTTAAGAAAAACAAGTAATAAAAGGTTTTTAAAAACTAATTTCCTATGTTATTTTCAAATAACATTGTGAACTAGAAATTTATCTAGGCAGTCAAATGCAAAGGTATATTACTGTTAGTGAAAATGTATGTGATATATATAATGCATAATAGGCCTAATCATGCATAGTTTATGAATAAAATGGTTGAAAAGTAATAAGTAAGCCAGGCGATCAGATTGTGTAGATTTTAAAGATACATGTAATATTTAGATGAACTAAGATCTGATAAGGCTTTTGAATTTTTAAAAATTCCTTTTTCTCCTTGTTTTAAACACTGTACACACTATAGGTAGAATAAAAAAGGGCAATGTTGTAAATGATTATAAGGAGCTCTAAACAGGAAATTTGAGCACATACATTTTGGCACCTAGGTTGTTTTGATATAGGGCATATTGGCACTGTATGGATTTAAAGGTTTATTATATGACAATTTTTTTTTTTACATTAACATATTTTTTTCAATGTGTATATCTTTATTGATTGTTTTGACTGTGTGCAATAGTTGTTCCATTAGGAAAAGTTGTTATTCCAGTGCTACTAAAAATCTGATTACACCATCACCTGCACTGTGCTCAATATAGGTGGTCTTCTAAAACCAAACCATTTTGTTTTTAAATTAAGCATACATGTTATATACACACCTTTAAAACTTATTGCGAACAAGGAACATACCTCAAAAACTAAAAATCATATTGAAAATTCAATTTTATATCACTTTTGTTGCTCAAAATAAATACAAATGTTACATATGTTTCTCTAAAAGCACAATCTTTTGTTTAAAAAATTAAATACCATATCAATTTTCTTTTAAATACCTACATATTGTTTTAAAACAAGGTTACGAAGCATAATTTCATATTCTACTGTTTAATGATACATACAACCAGCAACAAAATTTTCTTGTGTTTAAAAAGATATGTTCATAGGTACAATAGATTCTTATGATATTCTAAAAGGCGCTTTGTTTTTATATGCAAGGTCTGGTACCTGTTTTTGTTGCTGGAGAAGCAAGAGCAAATATATCAATAAAATATTGGTAATAGTTTATTTGATAGCTTGTATAAAAATACATTGTGATATAAATTAAACTATAGATATTAAAAATGAAAGATTACAAACAATATGTCATTTCTTAAATGTCAGTCCCAATGACACAAATTTTAAAACAAATATGTTGGAAATAGGTCTTTTTTATTTTAAAAGAACACTTTTGGATTGTTTCCTTTGACAACTATTTTCCTTTTTTTTATTTTTAAATGACACTTTAACAGGTATCTATAAATATTGCTAGATAGATCGAAGTATTTTTTTAAACATAAAAGTTAAAACTATTCATAGATTCAAAAGCTGAAAAGTGTGTGTTGATGGGTCGATCAATTGGATGAGGCTACAAAAATTAAGAGTTGTCAGAGTAATAAAAAAAGAAGCCAAGAACGTGAAAGCTGTTGTTTGTGTTTGTGAGAGGGGGTAATGGTCAAAAAACAACATTGGTGATGAGAAGCTGAAGAAGAGTCAGAGATTGTATGTAGGACTAATGTTTTTGTTGTGGTTGGGGGGGGGGGGGGAAGCAGATAAATAAAAGTGATACTTGAAATCATGGGCTAAAAGCATATGTGCATATGGAGGGCTCTAAAAAGTGAACCTCTCTAAATAAAGTCAAAGGTCTATGTAGGAAAAATTACAATGCTCGGGGTGAGAAAATTAACAACAATGCAAAATATATTTTAAAAAATACCTTTTAAAAAAAAAGCTTTTATTAAGTGTAGTTGTATCAATTAGTCTGGATCAGTCATGTAATTAATTTGTAATAGATCTAGATTAACAATAACAAATCTGTGTGATTAGAAATATTTTTACCAATTATTTTTGTTAAGCATAATTTCATGCTTTTAGCTTTCTCAATATGCTATGATCCTATCACTTGTCTGGACCAGTTGAAAAGGGAAAAGGGGGGGGGGGGGGGGGGGGAAGAAGGGGGTATCTGGGTCATCGCTTTTTAAATGTATTTATTTTGTGAGAGGGGGTAATGGTCAAAAAACAACATTGGTGATGAGAAGCTGAAGAAGAGTCAGAGATTGTATGTAGGACTAATGTTTTTGTTGTGGTTGGGGGGGGGGGGGGGGGGGGGGGGGGAAGCAGATAAATAAAAGTGATACTTGAAATCATGGGCTAAAAGCATATGTGCATATGGAGGGCTCTAAAAAGTGAACCTCTCTAAATAAAGTCAAAGGTCTATGTAGGAAAAATTACAATGCTCGGGGTGAGAAAATTAACAACAATGCAAAATATATTTTAAAAAATACCTTTTAAAAAAAAAGCTTTTATTAAGTGTAGTTGTATCAATTAGTCTGGATCAGTCATGTAATTAATTTGTAATAGATCTAGATTAACAATAACAAATCTGTGTGATTAGAAATATTTTTACCAATTATTTTTGTTAAGCATAATTTCATGCTTTTAGCTTTCTCAATATGCTATGATCCTATCACTTGTCTGGACCAGTTGAAAAGGGAAAAGGGGGGGGAGGGGGGGGGGGGGGAAGAAGGGGGTATCTGGGTCATCGCTTTTTAAATGTATTTATTTTGTGAGAGGGGGGTAATGGTCAAAAAACAACATTGGTGATGAGAAGCTGAAGAAGAGTCAGAGATTGTATGTAGGACTAATGTTTTTGTTGTGGTTGGGGGGGGGGGGGGGGGGGGGGGGGGGGGGGGAAGCAGATAAATAAAAGTGATACTTGAAATCATGGGCTAAAAGCATATGTGCATATGGAGGGCTCTAAAAAGTGAACCTCTCTAAATAAAGTCAAAGGTCTATGTAGGAAAAATTACAATGCTCGGGGTGAGAAAATTAACAACAATGCAAAATATATTTTAAAAAATACCTTTTAAAAAAAAAGCTTTTATTAAGTGTAGTTGTATCAATTAGTCTGGATCAGTCATGTAATTAATTTGTAATAGATCTAGATTAACAATAACAAATCTGTGTGATTAGAAATATTTTTACCAATTATTTTTGTTAAGCATAATTTCATGCTTTTAGCTTTCTCAATATGCTATGATCCTATCACTTGTCTGGACCAGTTGAAAAGGGAAAAGGGGGGGGGGGGGGGGGGGGGGGGGAAGAAGGGGGTATCTGGGTCATCGCTTTTTAAATGTATTTATTTTTTTAAAAAGTGAGCGACCTGAATTTGAACTTGAGAGCTAAGGCCTCATCAGCATCCTCAAGCCAATCCTTGCCAGGGGGCTGCTTAAGAAAATAGGTAATATAGTTATTGATAGTTATTTACATTTTTTTTCTACAAACCATTAAGGGGACTAATTAAACTTATACTACTACATCAGTCAAGGAAAATTTCTTTTCTTGTTCCAGATACAGTACAAAATAATTAATAAACTATAGTTAATCAACTAATTGTTGTTTGTTTATTGATTCTTGTATAGGCATGTAAAAGAAATATTTGTGCAAAATTTAAGCTTGATCTGAGATTGGGTGTGGGAGAAATAATGTGTACTTTTCACCTGACAGACAGACAGAGTGAGTTGATACAAGCTTTATAAAAAGAGACCATTAAATTTCATTGTAACTAATACACTAATTTATAGGCTAAAAAGTGTGTTAGGAGAGTTCATCAAGATGTGGCCTATTTATTTAAATTTAAAAAAAAAAAGATAAGGAAGGGATGTTCCGGCCATAAAAACAATTTTAAGCCTGTGAACTAATGGGCATAGTTTATATATATATTGATTAGGTTTGCACCAGAGCTGAGCTCAGGCTCCTGGCGGATATCATTTTAGGATAGTAGGCCCGATAGGCAAAAGTATAATTTAGTGCTTTCTTTAAATTTGAATCCCCCCCCTCCCGTTTTTATTTGTTTAGTCCATCACATTGTTTATATATAGATATGCGATCACATTAAAACAGAAGAGATTAATGCACTTTGTTAAGACAGCATGCCAACACTGTTAGAGCTCATAACTTATAAGTTTGCTTGATTAGCTCTAGCCTGTAACTAGGGTGTTCAGGAAATGTGTGCTGGTCCAGATGTCAGTTTATTCTTAATAAGTGATAAATAGAAAAGGAAAATTCTTTACCACATCCTTCAACTCAATACATACTGGAATTCCCACTGACGTGTGTTTGCAATATAATTATTAAGCCAAATTTAATTTTTTAAATGATTATTCTTTAAAAATTCACCTGCATCTTCCCATCCCTTTCTCTGTCTGCCTCTTATTATTTTTATTGGTACTGTTTCACAAATGAAGGGCTTGGTGTTAATCATGTTTTTTCCTCCAGAATTTAGAAGTTCACCAGGAATATTGTCCACTCCAGCAGATTTGTCCTTTTACAATGCTTTCACAGCTGATGCTATTTTCAAGTAAAGATTGGATATTCCTCAATGTTGGATGCTGCAGGGACTTTTAGTAAATCTTCTTATCACATCTTTTTCCTCAGTCAGACATCTATTATTTTTGTCTTATTTTGTCATAGTTTTTACCAATTGTTTTTATTTAGCACAATTTCAAGCTTTTAGCTTTTTTTAATATGCTATGATCCTATCACTTGTCTGGACAAGCTTGGTAAGGGATGTAGGGAGAAAGAAGGGGGCATATGAGTGAATATTAACATGATTGCTTTTCAAATGCATTTATAATTTAAATAATTTAAAAAATTGAATGACTTGAGTTCAAACTTGACAGCTCAATCCTCCCCAAGTCAACACGCCAGCTATTGTGCCAGCAAAGTGCTTATGAAAATAAAATTTTCATAGTTATCTATTGTTAGTTTCAAACTTAAAAGCTGTGACTATTTCTCTCAACAAAGTATAAAGGGGACTAATTCAACATCAATTAATTACAGTTTTTTCCTTTGTTTGATAGAAACAAAATAATTAATTACCAATAGTTAATTAACCGTTTGGTAATTTTTTTTTATTGTTGTTTTGTCAGGTAAAAGAAATAATTGTGTCACATTTCAACTTGATCTGAGATTTGATTTGGAAGAAATAAGGTGTATAAGCTTTTATTAGAGTGAGTTGATATAAGCTTTGTAACAAGTGACACTTACAGAAGGTGGTAAAACACCTGCTGGACCAGGAAATTTGCGCTTGCATGGTTTTTGTTTTTGTGTTATGCATACTTGGGAAGCTTCTGAACCAGATGACATTCCAGCTAATTTTCTCAAAGAAAAAAAACACAACATATTACCAACATAATTCAAAATAATTTTTCAGGCTTCAGTTAATTAATGTAGATTATCTAGCATTGGTGGATCCAGGCGGTAGGGGCAATCACCCCCCCCCCCCCACTCGGCTGACCGAATATTAGTATAGAATTCACACAATTTGTATATGAATTTATTACTTATGTTCATAATATATACTAATTATTTATAATTTCAACCTATTTTTAGATTATTTCGACCCCCTCCTCTAGTACGATGGTCGGGAAGGGGCAATGGCATCAATTCTGCCCCTCCCCCATTAACTTTCGAGTGTGGGGTGGGCTGTCCAATTTATTTGTAGAAATCACAGCTTGCTAACAGAATCAATTAAATATCTATATGATTAAAACTTGTTATTGATATTTTAACCGATCTTTATATTATGTCATTCCCCTGTTGGCCAATTTGGGGGAGGGGGGGGGGGGAACGAATACCTCTACTGCCCTTCCCACCTAAACCCTTTGAGTGGGGGGGGGGGGGGGGGGGTCCTATTTTATGAAGAAATCATACTTTGTGACAAAATTAGTTGAATTAATATATAATTTTTATATTATGTTGCCCCCCTTCGGGTATTTTGGCCGACTCGGTGGGGTAAGGGGTGAGGGCGATTGCATGTGCTGCCCTCCCCACTCCAACCCTCTGAGGGGGGGGGGGGGGCGGTCCTATTTTTATGGAGAAATCATAGTTTGTGAACAAAATTAGTTGAATATCTATATAATATAAACTACGTATTGATATGTGAACACATTGTATATTATGTCGCACCACACTCTAATCTCAAATTTTATGATTAGTAAATATAAAATGAAAAAGGGTTGTACCATTTGGGAGGGGCGATACATGCAATAGCCTTCCCCTCATCGGACAAACCAATACTTTTTCTTTTTGTATTATAGTTAAGAAATTACAAAATAAAAATCTGTTACTAATATAATTTATATATGCTATAAATTAAATTCTTATATCGAGTCGCCCTACCCCTATTCTTTAATGTCATATGCAATCATTAGCAGGGATTATAAAAAGGAGCGAGGATTAATTGTTTTTACTCTACCGCCCCTCCCCCTTTCAGACAGAATTTATATAATTTCAAATGAATTTATCATAATTATTTTAAGAAAGACTTTGCTTTGGAAAAGTTAGAATTCAAACGAAACTTTTCTGTACAAGAGTCATGATTAAGATGAGTTCTAAACCCAGATAATCTTTTCCATGTCACCTTTTCCCAACCTTTACTCAATCTGATATTTTTCTAGTTAAATAAATTTGGGACTATAACTCACAATCTATGCTTGAATTTTATTGAATATTATTTATTAAATAATTTTTTTCGGCAGCGATCCTCAAAGCCTTAATCTAAATATGTGGGGTATCTTATCTTTTCAAGGAACCAATTGGTTTTATTTGCAATGTATTAAAGGCATATAAATTCTTATTAGAATACTTTTCAACATTATTCAAAGGTCCTTTTTTAATAGATGAATAGTGTCAGGAGAATGTCTTACTGCAGTAAAGAATGCAAGAAAATGCTTTTGGCATCTGGGCTTTGCCCAAAACCCACTGATGAATAATGAGCTGTAGATGTTAGGAGAATGCAATTCTACAGTGAAAAATGCAAGAAAACGCTTTTGGCAAACCCCATTTGGGGAAGCTTGCAGCGCTCCCCCAGACCCCAAGCTTGTAAGAGAAAGACCTCAACATGACTGGGTTTTTTTCGCCAAAGGTTGAGAAACACTGCTTTTTTAAATTCGCATATATATGTGTATATATATATATATGCTGTACGCACGTTTATGCATAGGGTTAGGGTTTGGAAAAAAACGCCATCCCCCCCCCCCCCCCCCCACACTCCAAAGTTCTGGATCCGCTAGTGGTATCTAGTAGACTGAAAAGAGGCCTTATTTTTATTTGATCCAAAAATTATAGATAATTAGCACTTATCAGCAGTACTTGTAAATTATTGGAATCCATATGTTTAGACATTTTTAACCACCATGATAAGCAACCTAAACAAATCAAAAACATGGCTTTAAGAAATTTTGATTTAATGAAACTCAACTATTAGTTTAGATGATTTTTTTTTAAATTTACAAATAAGTAAAAAAAAAAAAGTCATTATTATATGTAGATGTCTTCAACACATATAATAAGATGTTATTATTATTAGCAGACTAGAAAAAATGAAATTGCTCTATATTTCTACTTCACTAAAAAGGCTGAGAGAAACTAAGCATGAAATGTTCTAAATTAACATAAATAGCTGTAATATCAGGTGTTCCTCTTATATTTTTAACTTATAGATTACAGATGTTCCTTCAAAATAAAAGAACATTGTGTCCTGCACATATACCGGTACATGTGTTAATCTAGTCATGAATGTCAATAAGAGACTTGAACTCTGCTATGCAGACATGCCTACCCCCAAGACCCAGAATGTGGAACACTCAGGTTGAAAATGTGGAATTTTGGGCCCCAATGTGGAACATAAATGCGTTTATGTTGGTCAGCCATACTGTACGCAATATAAATAAAACTTCAATTATATTATTACTTTAATAACAATACTAGTTTGCTTCTTATAAATTAGATGTAAATAGTATAATTAAATGTAAGAAAACCTTTAATTCATAATTATGTCCTTTTGTTTGAAATCAATAGTTCCTATATCATGAATTCTAAAAAAAAATGTATTCTAATGACTAGACTCAAATGTTACTAGTCTAGATATATTTTTATTTGTTACTACTACTAGATCTAAATCTAATGACTTGATCTAGATTATTCTAGATTTTAGATTACTTGATTATCTATCCTTTTCTAGGGCTTTACTCTAGTCACTCTAGATGTTGTCTCTAGTTCTAGATCTAAAATAATTTAAGAGTCTACTAGTCTAGACCTACATCTAATAAGTCCTCTAAGTCTAAAAACACAGATTATAATAATTATGTTATAGATCTAAATATTTATGTATAGATCTAGAGACTTATTAAGAACTAAATTTATTACATAATGATTCATAGAAATCTAGAGATCTATCACCTTCTAAGTCTATTTCTAGATCTAGATTTAGTATCGTATTATGATATCTAGTAACAGTTGTGCTTGTCCTAAATCTAGATACTAATTAAAACTATGTAATAAGTAGAGTAGATATATAGCCTTAATTAGGCCATAGCCTTACTGTGTCTAAGTTAATTAATTAGATCTAGATCTTTAAATTTAATAACGTATTTTTTTTTTTAAATCCTTTTCTTAGATTACATTAGTCATAGAATCCTAAGCTTTAGAAACTACTCATAAACTAGTTGAGTTAGTCAAGTTAGTGTTAGTTAGAACAGATTTAGTCTAGACTAGTAGAGCTATTGTTGGGAAAAGAAAGGGATTTGAATGGAACATTTGGCTTATTAGCACTTTCTAGATTCTAAGAACAGATCTAGTATCTAGACATAGATCTAGCTCAACCATATCTTGGTAAATTTAGGACACACCTGGTCCGAGAAGATGAAATGTAAACAATAAACACAGACCTATATATATTTTATTTGGATTCAGTATTTTCATTTCGCACCATTAATAAATAATGAAAAATCGGCAATTTTTTTTTTTTTTTTTTGTGTCGGAATTCAGACTTGGCGGAATAAAAAATCGTGAATGCGGAACGGCGGAACATGTGAGCATTTTTGATGCTTTTGCGGGACGGTTCCGCATAATGCGGGATTGTAGGCATGTCTGGCTATGTCACAGAAAAGTTTTTGGCTTACAAATGTTCCTAATTACAAATAAGTCTTTGTTCTTGTATAGGGTGATGACCTTAGCATACCCCAGGTCCTGTGGCACAGCACCTTCTTGCCAACATTTGCAAAGCAGTTCGTGTAGAGGTCGGCTTGGTGTAGTTTTGCACTGTTACAGAATATCTGGGGGGATACCATCGCATCCAGGAGCTTTGCTGGCAGTCATGTGGTCTATGGCTTTGTTGAGTTCTATTTGGGTGGGTACTTCGTCTAACTTATTCATTGTGGGTAATTGGTTGACAGCATTAAGGGCTGAAGCAGGGACTGAGCTTGTAGTGGCATAGAGTTTGGAGTTATATTCAACCCATCTGTACATTTGTTCACTCTTGTCTGTGACAATATCCAAAGTGTTTGGTTTGAGAGGTGCTGACTTGTTTTGGGAAGGTCCGAGAGGCTTTTTGATTCCTTCATAGACTCCACTTATATTGCCCGCTTGAGCTGAATATTCTCACTGAGCTCTACCCAGTATTCATTGGCACAGATCTGTGCTATTCTATGCACAGTGGCTCTAGCTTCTTTCAGAGGTAACAGGTTAAAAGGTTTCACCTTGTATGTGGAGAGTGCATATCTCTTTGCTCTGATGATAGGTGCTAGTATAGTTGATTTAGAGTTAAACCAATCTAAAACTACGCCACTACAAACACCAACAAACTAACTAAACCAACTATCTAACACAAACTGATCAAACCAACTATCTAACTAAATCGCTACAACTACTACACTAGACCTAGATCTACACTATTCACTAAGAACAGACTAAGCCACTAGGTCTAAGCCGACTAAGGCAGCACTACAAAAACAAAATCAAAATAACACTCGATTGTGACTAGATTCCCTAGCTAGATCTACATCAGCAATAACAATAAATAGCAGTAATAAATGCAGCAATATTAGATACAGCAGCAGGTATTTCAGCAGCTAGATCTATATTCAGCAGTAACAATAGCCTGAAATACATAAATGCAAAACTATAAATAGAAAATCATATATTCTACTAGAACTAAAACATAAATAACATATTCATATCAGGCTAAGCTGGTCGCCGCCATTTTTAATACATCATGTTGCGAACAACTGCCAACTAGAAAATAAAACTGAATTAAAATATATCTAGCATATCTAAACATAGTGTGACATAGATCTAGTAAAAGAAAATATAAAATATTTCTACACTTACAGGCCGTCCCAGGTACAGAAAAATAGCAATGATTAAATTATCATACGCCAGATCACTAAGATCATCAACTGTCACACAGACAGTGATATACTTTACTGACCGCTGGTCAACTGTACAGGATGTAGCTTGGATTTAATTTATTTATACTACCCGCCCTAACCCATATAACAAAAATCGAAAGTACAAATAATTATTCTGGCAATAGCCTATAAAAAAAATAGAATACATACAAAAGCTCTGACCTATAAAAGTAGAAAAATAAAATTACATATAATTACGCAAGCTCACACCTAGAGTCATTAGGTGATTGGAAATAGATCATCTGTCCAGTTCTCAGCTGACTTAAATTTCTTGACCTCTTATCATAAGATGTTTTTACACTCATCTGACGTTTTTCTTTCCTTCTCATGGTGTTCTCTTGACATGTAGAAATCTTAATGTTACTCCTTTTGTTTGGTATCAGTGTTCGAGTCATCCAACCAAAAAAACATCTGAGCTGGGCTTAGATTTGCGTCTTGCCTTGGAGTATTTCTAAACTTCAGGAGAGCTTCATAAGCATCTGACTTTGCTTCTCTAGATAACTTCATTATGTTCTTCAAAATTTTAACTGCTGATTCAGCCTTTCCATTGGATTGATAGTGTCGTGGGGAGGATTTCAAGAGTCCCTCCCCATTCCATCATAAATTTGGAAAAGTATTCCGACCTAAACTGAAGTCCGCTATTAGATATACAGACTTTGGGCACCCCATATCTTGCAAATAAAACTTTCATTTTCTTTATAGTTATATTCTCCCCCAAAAGTTATGGTCTGCGGGCTTTTTCAGCGCACGGACCAAAGGTTTGGAACTCACTCCCCATTGATCTCAGACAGACAACATGCTACAATACTTTTAAGAAGAACATTAAGACTTATTTAATTAAAAACTTTTTTAGATTACCTGTCATTTTAGCTCTCGTGTTTATGTTATTACAGCGCCTTGAGCCTACATTTTGTTTGTTAACAGCGCTTTATAAATAAAATTATTATTTTTTATTAAAATTGCGTGTATTGTTGTCTACTGCTTGTTTTCTACCTCTATGAAATTTGAATAATGGTCCACTATAACTAGATATTGTTGGTCACACATTTGGAACAAATTAACTCCAATCTTGCCCCACAGATTAGAACCTATTTCGTGCTGTGTTAATTCTTCTCTCTGGTTCGCTGGTTTGTTTTTCTGACAAATGTAACATGAGTTGGCTATTTCCTTTATTCGAGCTGATAATCCAGGCCAGAAAACTGTTTCTTTTGCTCTTCTTTTCATTGAGTCTACTCCCAGGTGTGCTGCATGGAGTTTTTCTTCTATTTCCTTGCGATACAGGTATGATTATTTTTTCTCCTTTCAACAAGAGTCCGTGTTCATATGTTAACGTGTCTCTTAGTGAAAAATATTATTTGATCTCAGGTAAACTATTAGCCTATGTTTCTCTGGCCATCCATTTATGATATACTGAATCAGTGTTTGCATCGTTCTATCTTTTTCTGTCTCGATTTTGACTTTCTCCAGCACTGCATCTGGTATTGCCAGTCCGGCTGTAATGACACAAACATTAAGTATATCATTCTTTTTCTGTGATGGGTCTCTCCTCAAAATATCAACTATGAACACATTTTCGCCTTTGACATTGTGCGTCCCGAGACATGACGTTAAACTGCGCTCCTCTTTCCTTAGCTCTTTTGGAGCTCAAAAATGCCCTACTTCTTCTTTACTATCATTGTGTCTGCCTCCTCTTTCTCTCAGTCTGCCTTCATTACCCATCACTCTGTCTCCTTATCTTTAAAATCTCCATAGGTCTTAGACCAGTCCGTTTGCCGTAGACTGCGACGGGTAAGGGGGGATAAAGAGATCCTGGTATTTGAGTAGGTGTCTATTCGAGGATAAACTACCACAATACAATACTTGGCTCCAAGTTCCACTAGACCTGAGGCCCAGATGGCCCGCTCTGGGTAAACCGGCTGGTCATGCCGAGCTACCAGCATAGGTCGAAGTGATTGGAGGGTCAATCATGGAGATGCTGTATTGGACACATGTCCGATGAAGCAGCTGAGTGTAGCACCTGTGTAGCCCTGGCGGGCTCATTCTGGACATCCGAATGGCCCGTCCCCTTGTTGGACTCGTTGGCGGGTGTAAAGCACAGGTGCCGAATCACTACTAATGTCCATGGACAAAAAAAAAACACCCAACAAACTACTTTCCCCAGATTTATGTCTGGGCAAGTGGTGAAGAACAGAGTCCAAAAGGAGGAGGCCACAAAAATCTGTGCTACCTGGCCATCATTTCTGGTGGTCAAGTGCACAGAGGAGGGGAAAAGCCTAACAAAGATGAGCCCTTTTCTCATCTGTTAGGGACTTAAGTCAGTAGCCCAAGAGTGTATCAAAGCTGTATCTAGAGACCAGCTGGAATGTTCCTAGAGGGAAATAGTGGAGGGAATTGAAGGATTCATCCATGCCCGGCGCATTACCAGGCGCAGGGATTATGAGGAGGTCAAAACCGCCACTTTTATCCTCACATTCGGAACTAAGACACCGCCTGAGTATGTTAAGGCAGGATACCTAGTTTCAGTAAGGCCCTTCATACCTAACCCCATGAGGTCCTTCAAGTGATTCCTACAGCCGACTTGACTGTCGCAACTTCGAGAAAGACTACCATGATTTATTGGCATCATTTGAAAACAGTAATATAATACCAGTCTCAAGAACTGTTTAATGAAAAAGAAGTGGTTAAAAAATTTAAACAGGTAAACACCGCCAAAGCCTCGGGACCCGTCAAATATAGTGGAAAACTTGTAAAGCTATGTGCGGAACAGCTGGTATATATCTTTAGTGCTATATTCAACAAGTCCTGGCAAACGCACAAAATACCTTCCATTTGGAAGACATCTGAAATAATTCCAGTACCCAAAGAGAAGATCATTGCTTTCAACAACGATCTACGTCCCGTAGCACTTACATCAATTCCAATGAAGTGCTTGGGGAAAATGATTTTAAAACATCTACTGAAAGAAGTTGAAACACGTCTTGACTTGCACCAGTTCGCTTACAAACCGTCAAGATGTACAGAATTGTCTATACCATCATCTTGATACTCAGAGACAGAGATTTTTTAATCTACGAATACTACTCTGCGAAGAAAAGTTTGCTAAGTTAATCCTAAATATTGGATAATAAATATTTACCAAAAGACAAAGAGTCTGCAGAACGAGCAAGCTCTGAGTTGCTCACATTTTAAGCAGAGAAAGCTATTTTCCTATGGTGAATGTGTAAAAAGGTACTAGCACTGATGGAGGAAATATGTTAGAAGAAAGCACTTGAATCTTTTCTATTGCCACAAACAATTCTAGATTCTACCGTTATTTCTGCTACTGTTCAACTCAAGTATTTATTTGCAGTACAAAAGGCAATTTTTCAAATCACAGAAGAGGTAGTGGCTTTGAGGGGTATGCATGGGATCATGGGCGTAGCCAAGGGGGGGGGGGGGTTGGGGTTCAACCCCCCCCCGAGGGAGAGGTCGGAATTTAGTGATTAATATTTTGCTTTGGTTTGTTGATTTTAGGTGAGATTTTAATACTAAACTGTTACTTGCCCCAGCACAGCCAAGGGGTTTTCGAATTTAAAACCCCCTACCAGAGGGATTTGAGTTTAAAACCCCCTAATAGGAGTTTTTGCAGTTAAATCTCCCTCTTCTATAATACAAAGCAAAAAAAAAATGCAAACGACATTCCCCAATTTCCAAGAGCACAGTTAAGAAAGATTTTGATTTTAAAACCCCCTCCAAATTTTACGATAAACCCCCTCTTCAATATAAAAAAAGCAAATTTCACACTCAAAATTCTATGAGCGTAGCCAAAGGGGTTTTGAGTTAACCCCCTCCCCCTTCAGTAGGGTTTGAAGCTAAAAAATACCTCTTCAATATAAAAAAAAAAGAAAATTATGCACTAAAAATGTTATGAGCTTAGCTAAATGGGTTTTGACTCAGTTTTGAGTTTAAAACCCCCTTCAGCGATGTTTTAATCTAAAAAAATACCTCTTCAATATAAAAAAAAAGCAAATTACACACTCTAAAATCTATGAGCGTAGCCAAAGGGGTTTTGAGTTTAAGCCCCCAGCCAGCTGGGTTTGAAGCTAAAAATACATCTTCAATATAATAAAAAAGCAAATTACACACTAAAATTAGTTGCGCGTAACCAAGCCAATTGGGCGTTTTTTGAGTTTAAGCCCCTCTCCTACAATTGGCTTTTTAAAACCCTCCAGGTGGTTTTGAGTTTAAAATCCCTTTACAGAGCGTTTTGAGGTGGAAAAGCTCTCGTTTTGAGGTGGAAAACCTCTCGTTTTGAGGTGGAAAACCTCTATCTTCAACATTATTCTAAAGCAAATTTAAACTACAGTTAACAAATTCTATGACCGTGGCTAAATGGGGTTTTGAATTTAAAAAAAACAACTCCAGAGATTTTTTAGTTTAAAACCCGCAACAGATGATTTTGACGATAAAACTTCCCTTTTCGATATAAAATCTAAAGCAAACAAGTCACCTGATTTCAATAGCTTATTCAACAGAGGTTACTCATTTCTACCAGTGTCGGGGCTCCATTAATAAAGTGCAGTGAATAGTCATCTGCCGAAATTGAAAAAGATTAAATGTGGCTCAATAAAGATGGCTAAGATAGATTTTAGGAGTCAGTTATAGAGATCAGGTCTAAATCAAGGAAATCCTATGCCGAACTGGGAGTCGACCCCTTAGTAAGATTGTGACAGAGCGTCGCATGAGGTTTGCGGAACATGTTCTCCGACAAAATGAACTACGCATATTAGGAGTTGCGATGACATCCTAGTACAACTTGGCGCCACACTTTCATGGAGGTCCTCAGAGCAGGTGGGAAGAGGCTTCAGACATTGCCAGTGACAGATTTTTGTGGAAATAGCTTGACGGCAAATGCACCGAACAGCGCGGGAGGGTCTAAGTCAGTAAAAATAGCACATTAGGTTTTTGAAATAAAACTTTTTATGCACTGTAGATGCCTCAGAATAAGCATTTTGTTGGCTTTCAATACCAGAAATAGTGCTTTGTGGCGGGGCTCAGACCCCCTTGCTGGCTATGGCGGGAAGTCTACAATTTTCCCACTAACTCCAGGAAGAACCTATTCAGAGGATACAATTAAGGTCTTACGAAAGAATGAAAGGTCAGAATGTAATAAAGATTATGTACACACACAAACATACATACAATTTTTTTTTGCGTGGGGGGGGGAGGAGGTGTCGGAAAAATCCCCCCTCCCCGCCCCTCCCCCCCCAAAAAAAATCCTGGCTACGCCCATGCATGGGATCATATATTTAAGAGAACTTTTCAGTGATGAAACAGGTGTTTTTCGCAATCTCTTTACGGACTGTTACATATTAAATATATTACATTTTGCTTGTAAGAGTACCCCAGGTTACATAATAATGGGGACTGATTCTAAAAGAGCACCCCATTCAACATAAAATGTTGATCAATTAATTTACATATTAGCGGGTCTAGCTAAAAATATTCAATTAGAATTATAGCTAGATTTAGGCATTTTAGTTCAACAGATCAGTGTTAAAGGTGTGCTGGCACGTTGGTCCAGAGGTACATTTGTCTCTACTTGTACTGCCTAGGTTATAAAGTATAACCTCCAGGTACACAATTAAACTAATGTATGCAAAACAAGACTTAACAAAGTCGCAAGTAAACATATATACAAAGTTTATTTACATGAGTAAAATAAATGTGTAAATAAATGGCCACCAACTCACAGGCCTACTCCACACAAAATAAACAAAAGATACTCATTCAAAAATAGTATGGCACACCGCCCTAGTCATATAATATATTATATACACTATCGTCACATTCTGGGAATCACACATCTCAGGCCACTTTTGGACACTCCGGGGTCACAAGCTTCAGGCTGACAGCCATTTTTAGGCAAAAAAAAAACAAAAACAAAAGGGTCATGATGAAATATAAGCTTCTAGGAAACCTATGAGCCTACAAGCTTCATAGAATCCCACCTATAGACATCCGTTCGGTAAAGCCTATCTGATGATTCAATACAGAGTTGAATCCCTCAGAGACAAGGCTATAAAAATGTCACATTTGGGAGTACCCCAGGATGCAGAACATCAGGGTAAAACATACTGCATGGAAATCATTTGAGGCTATATCTACTAATTAATACATTATAATTATATAAAATACAATAATGACTAAAGATATACTTAGCCCAAAGATCTCCAGAGCAGGGCACACTTCTCCAAGTACCCCAAGACGCACGACCACTAACAGAAAAAATACAATTTACAACACAGCTCCAGTGGTCAAGCTGGTAATTCAGGAGCAAGTGGCAACTAAATACGGTCTACTTGCCCTTATATAAACTATAAGACGGACGAACATCTAGATTCAGCGCTCTAACTTGGTATTTCATTTCTACAGTTGGATATTCAGAAATCTTTTTCCAATAAGCTTCAAATATCCTATTAATTAATTAAGTACTACATCCATGAGTTTCTAATTAAGTTTTAATCACTGTTCTATAGTATCTCAATTCCATTGCTATGATTTTCCTCTCTAGTTCTGCAATTAGTGCCAAGATTTGCAAGCATTCAAGAATGTGTCCATGACTAGGGAGCGTATCAGTCTGATTTTAGTGTCGTTTATGCCTTTGTCTTTCCATACTGTTTTGCGTTTTCCAAGTGCAATTATGGCCAATAGTTCAGGTTTGGTTCCTTAATCTGAAATGATAGTTTTTAGTTATTTAAAACTACTGACACTTGCCTCCAGTTGCTGCGGAAGTCTTGTCTATGCGCTTCACCTATTCAGCTAGCTCTTCTTATGTCACCCACAAAGCGCAAGTTAGTATTTCTTCTTCCTCCAATAGGCCTACTTACATTGCCTTCATAACATTCACGCGGACACCTACAAAAATCAGGTGAGCCCACAGATTATACATATCAAACATGCAAATATGTTACAAATAAATAAATTTAAATATCTATATAAATTAATACAACTTCTGATTTTTATCACGATTAAGAGGCTAAAAAAAACATTGTCTCTACATGTCATTATAAAAAGTTTAAAATAAACGAAGACTATTCTTATTGGCAATTTTTGAAACATTCATTTTGAACACATTAAATGCTATGAAGAACTGTGTTGAAAGTTTTGTGTTGGCTTGGAAGAATATGGCAAGTGTAACAACTGATGGACCCCGTTCGGCGTATTGGGCGGAAAGCTGCTTTCACAAAGATCTGTCACTGGCAATGTCTGAAGCCTCCTCTCACCTAGTGTCCACTGTTCTGAGGTCCTCCATGAAGGTGTGGCGCAAAGTTATACGAGGACGTCCCTCCCCCTTAAAAAGATACAGATGATCAATAATCCACAACAGAATAATATAAATAATAATGCAACATGGAATACCTGTATCATTTTAAAAAATAAAACGCTAAAAACATATTTAAATACTTATATATAATTAAATAAACCGGTACAATAGATCTAACATTAATAGAAAAAAAAACAGATATTCTATAGTTTTTAACTGATTTGAAAAAGTATTACTACGAAAAGAACATTAAAATGAATTTTTCTAGAACTCAAAAGAACTTGATGTCAATAATATTCTACGCTAAACTAACATCCATTTAAAATAAAATTCAAAATGTCTATAGATTTGACTTTTTAATTACCGGCACTAGATCTACTTACAGGGCGGGCTATTCGACTTAAAACAGATATTACAAACCCGCGAAAAATTCAAGGCCAGAAATGAGTAGCCGCCTATGGAAAAACCCATGGGAATCCATCGCGCGCTGCTCTATCTTGTTCTAAAGATTCCAAAATAATATCCTATGTACGAATATCGTTTTTTTTTTTATTTATTTTCAACGATAATGGAATAACTAGAATTTAATTGAATATTTCTTTTTCTTTCTTTCTTTTTTTTTTTTTTACATTTTATTTACTAAATACGAACAAAAAAGAAACCTTGGAATAATGATTTGGCCGCCCCTTACATTAGGTCGCCTGCGTGCGATGCACACATTGCACGATAGGTAGCGGCGGCCCTGCTCTTCATCATTTCTTGTACGCATTTATTTGTAGCCCCGAGTAGAGCAACGTCATCTGCGAAGTTTAAGTCCGTCATTCGGTTTTGTTCACGCCATGGAATACCAAAAGCAATCTAATTCATTGCTCATTACGTAATCGATGGCTAGGAGGAAGAGGAAGGGAGATAAGATGCACCCTTGTCTCACACTTGTCTCGATGCTAAAAAATATTCGGTTGTTCCTTCTTGTTTTAGTGCAGCAACTAGATTGACTGTACAGGTGTCGTAGTATCTGGACGAATTTTTCTGGGATACCGTATTCTTTAACTATTTTCCGTAGTGATTCTCGGTGGACACTATCAAACGCTTTCTTAAAGTCTACGAAACTGATCGCTAGCCGTTATTGGTACTCGATACTTTGTTCTATGATATTTCGTAGAACGAAGATCTGCTCTGCACATGATCTGCCTCTTCGGAAGCCTGCTTGCTCTTCTCTGAGCCTCTTATCTACAAACTGTTGAAGCCGTCTCAGCAGAATAGTGCTGAAAACTTTGCCCGGGACAGAGAGGAGAGTAATGCCCCTCCTGTTGTCTGTTGTTGCCCTTTTAAGGAAGCTTTACAATCACTCCTTTTTGCCAGTCATCGGGGACTTTGGAAGTTCGCCAACAGAGATTTAAGAGATTAGTCATTCTGTTAACAATGCACAGCCCCCCCCCCCACCCCACCATGTTTTAGCATTTCTGCTGACACCATGTCTTGCCCTTTTGTTCTTTAGCACTGCAATGGCCATGGTAACCTTCTTTGTTTTTATTGGGTCTGTCTTGACCTTGGGAGTGTTTTTTATGTGAGCAGGTCAGGAGGCGCTGAGTGAGACCTTTTCTCTGCTCAACATTAAATTTTATACAGTAGGCAGATGTTAGCGATACTGGGTGGGCTCAATCTGTGACACCTCAGTCTGCGACCAAGGGGCTAGCGTCGCCTAAGCAACCAGACAACTAGACTATACTAAATGAAAGCAAGATTAACGAAACTTTAGTTTAGGATAAATAAACAAAACGAAACTTTATTTACAAAAAATAAATCAATAATAAAATATAATATATATACACACTAACCACTACAACTGAACCCAGCAACTAACTAAAACCTCTAATTCTACGCCACTACAAACACCAACGAACTAACCAAACCAACTATCTAACACAAACTGATCAAACCAACTATCTAACTAAATCACTACAGCTACTACACTAGACCTAGATCTACACAAACACTAGTCTAGATCTACAATATTCTTCTACTACAACCAACCCATAACTAAAACTAAAACAAGAACACCTATAGTATTACTTCACTAAGAACATACTAAAAACCACTAAGTCTAAGCCGACTAAGGCAATACTAGTACAGAAACAAAATAACACTAGATCTACAACAGCAGCTTAAAGCAGCAATATTAGATACAGAAGCATGATATTTCATCAGTTATATTCAGCAGTAACAATAGCAGGCCGTCCCAGGTACAGAAATATAGAAATGATTAAATAAGTATACGCCAGATCACTAAGATCATCAACTGTCACACAGACAGTGTTACACTTTACTGACCGTTGGTCAACTGTACAGGGTTTAACTGCATGGGTTTATACTACCCGCCCTAACCCATATAAAAATATGCGGAAGTACAATTATAAAATCTTACACTAACCTATAAAAATAAAATATATAAAAATAGCTCTAACCTATACAACTAAAATAGCTCTGGGAGCGCAAGCTCACAATCATCCCGCTTTAAAACTTTTGCGTCCCCGCAAAATAAGATAATAACAAATTACTTAAAATGCATTACGTACATAATGATGACATGTTCTTCCATCAAAGAAAATACACACTAAAATCTATTTGACACAAAAATATTACAGCTCCATGACATGACTTAAATCACATTGCAAAAAAAAAGAATACACTTCATCAGCAACAAACACAAAAAAGTACTCTTGATTCTGTACCTTCTCAAATAGGTACAGCAACTACTAAGCTTTAAAAAAGCTTTTTAAAACACATGTAGATAACATGTACTCATAGAGTTACTACAAACTAATACATCTTGATAAATAGAAAGGCAATCAACATATTATATAGCACAAAAATTACAAATACAAATGCAAGAATTATGCTAGTAAGGCGAGGTGTTTTGATATATCCATTATAATTAATAGAAAGGCAATCAACATATTATATAGCACAAAAATTACAAATACAAATGCAAGAATTATGCTAGTAAGGCGAGGTGTTTTGATATATCCATCAACCTACGATCAAACAGGCTAATATTATAGCCTTCATCCCTTATATGGGTTTGAATTGCCGGGGAAGGTTAAAACAATAGCTTTACATACTTGGTTACCGAGACTCTAAAAAACTGCCCTCTGCTTTAGAAAAGCGGAAAAAAAATACAGGAACTTATCTAAAATTGGACATGCGCTGTCCCGAAACGTCGTTTTTAGCTCCAAACATAAAAACAAATGAGTTATAAACAAAAAAAGCGACGCGTTTCTTAAAGGAGAATTCGATGAGCTGTGCCTTATATAAGAAGCTACTATAGATCTACAGCAGCATCTTAAAGCAGCGATATAAACTGAATATTAGATACAGCAGCATGATATTTCATCAGTTATATTCAGCAGTAACAATAGCAGGCCGTCCCAGGTACAGAAATATAGAAATGATTAAATAAGTATACGCCAGATCACTAAGATCATCAACTGTCACACAGACAGTGACATACTTTACTGACCGCCGGTCAGCTGTACATGGTTTAACTGCATGGGTTTAACTATTTATACTACCCGCCCTAACCCATATAAAAATATGCGGAAGTACAATTATAAAATCTTACACTAACCTATAAAAATAAAATATATAAAAATAGCTCTAACCTATACAACAAAAATAGCTCTGGGAGCGCAAGCTCACATTTACATTAAATATTAAATATTACGCAAATGCAGGGGCCACCAAAGAAGTCAAGCCCTCCGGGCCCTTAAATGATAAAAAATTTCTAGCTACGCCCCTGATCATGTGTTGCATTTTTCTGGTCTCGTCTACTTTTGGCATCTTTCCACTCATTGATCGATTTCCATGTTCTAGCTGTCTTGTATCCACCGTTCCTTGTATGGTTACTATTATAATGTTTTTCTATTGTATCTAAGATTATTATTGCCATTGAAAGTATTGCATGTTTTTAATAGGGTCCTATACATGATTGCAGCTCTGGAGTCACGCAGTGCGTCTTCCAATGGCCTTACCCTCCACAAACGTAATATTATACACTTTTAAAAACTTAAATAGATCTACATCTATATGTATATTGCATGTTGACTAGACATGATCTAGTCTCCGCCGTGACACACTGCATGTTGACCTGATAATTTATATAGCCTACTCGCCGCCGTGACAAATTGCATCACATGTTGACTAGACAAAACTGACAAAACATATACTATTATACTATAGTCTCCGCCTTAAAATGGAAAGTGAAATTAAATTTAGCATGTTTTTAGATATTAGAATTTTCCCATGGATATCTAGATCTAAATCTACATCAACTAATTTCTGCAAGATTACTAGGGGCGGGGGAAGAAAACAGGTCCATCCATGGCCAGCATGGCTATCATAGGTTAAAAAAAAAGGTTTGGGAACCACTGAACTATAACGCTATAGATCTATGTATATATAGTCCATGGTCTGTAAATTTTTCAAAATAATCCCTAAATCTATCTAGGTCTAGATCTCACTGATCAAAGTCCGTAAACTCGGATTGATCATTTTGACTTAGGACTTAAATCTGTCTCTTGAGTCTAGAATCTAGATCTACATTGACTACATCTAGTGACAATCTAGTCTTATCTCTAGAGTCTAGTAGATTAGTATATTACTAATATTAGTAGATAGAATCTACTAGTCTAGATCTAGATTTAAATTCTAGTCTATAGATATCTAGATCTTAAGTCTTAATATTATCAAATCTCTTGACTTTGACTATCAGTGTCACTTGTCAGTGACTTGTCACTAGAGTTAGACTCTATCAGTATCACTCTATCAACTCTATGTCTATGACTATATTAAAATAATACTATATATTAGTAAATTGACTCTAGATATATCACAGTATCTGTCTATTCTAATTCTATCTAAAGTATTATAAAGATCTACTCTAAAGTTAAAAGTCTAGATTTAGATCTAGAAACTAAAAAAAAAAATGTTTTTGAAACTAGAGGGTATAAAAGGTTTAGGCCTAGGTCTAGTTTTTAAAAGAATAGATCCACATCTACATTATTGTTCTAAATCTAATAGAAGGCCTAATTTTATCAATTGTACATCTAGATTCAATTTTGAGGTAAATATTTTATTTATATAGAATTATAGTTATAGATCAAGTCTAGATATACTATTAGATACTAGATTCTAGATCTATAAATATAGATAGAACTATAATATTGTTATAAACTTGTCATGCACACCACTAGTCTAAGAAGGTTGTTGACATTAGAATAAAACAATTTCTGCCCAAGTCTAACTCTAGAGCTGATGAAGATGCTGTGTGTTCAAGGCAGATGTTGTCCTATGTTATGTATGTGTGATGTTCTCATGTAAATAAACACCTATATAATCTCGTTGAGTTGCCTCCCTTAGTTATTACATTGGTGTCAGAAGTGGGATTATAGGCGACTAAACTAGAGGAGGTAGGATTCGATCACAATGGCATCCTTGAAACAACTGGCCCAGCTCTCGATTAAAGAGCTTAAGCAGGAGCTTTGCTACCAATGTCTGAAGCTTGGTGGTAGCAAGGATGCGCTTACAACTTATCTCCAGCAAGCCCTGATCAATGAAGGAGACCTACCTATTTGAAAGTGAGCCGGAGATTGTTGAGTTCATTGGGAAGATACAGGAAGATATTAATGCAATGCGTCAACAAATAAATAGGATGGGGAACAAAGTAATAGAAAATGTGTTTTAAGGGGAAGGACAAACAGACCAATTCGATAAAAGGGTGTCACAGGCGAAAGGAAAAATAGACTTGCTGGTGAAGGAGCAGTTGCATGGTCAGGACTGTGGCTGCACAAACAGTGGTGACGGGGACACTGGGGATTGGAGCGCCGTGTGTGTTGTGGACAAGTCTTGTGGTTGTGACTTTCAAGATGAGAAATGTGACAATGATTGCTGCGACTATCTCAACGGGATGTACCGAATTTAAAGGAAAGAGACAAATGAAGAAAGTGAAGTCTGTTATGTGCCTGAAGCTTTTGTTACTGTTGAACCTGTTAAGAGTACCTCAATGAGCCGGACAGATCAGGACAACGTTGGGTCTGCGGCCAAGCCTGTTGCTATGGACCTTAAAGACCTCTGCTTTTTTTCCGGTGCTTATGAGGGAAATTCAAGGCTCGATAATTGCATCCAGAAGTTAAACAAGAACTGTACGTGCGGCGCATCAAACAGAGAATTTAGATGCCAAGAAAATCACCAAGTATGTGTACTTCTGCCATCATCATCGACATTGGCATAGACAAATGTCAATCAACCCAGGCTAAATCTGAGCTGGCAAGAGGAAGACATCTTCAACTGAACTTAAAGAGACCTATCTCCTGGAGGTGAGACTGCTAGCTGAGAATGACTGCAGCACATTGAACTTAGTTTGCAATGTCGCTGCATGTGAACCTGCAGTCTCCTTGAGAGGCCTTTGTCTGGAGGGTGAGCAACAGCTGTGTTGAAGAAAACAGTGCTCGGCACTATCTCTTTGTGTGTCAAATGGCCACATCATCGTCTCAAGAACAGCCTGGTCAACTGGAGAAAGAGAAAGCGGCACCAGAGGCTTCATGGGGAACACGCTCCCTACTGCCTGTGGCTCCCACCGATCGACCTCCACCTGAACTGTCAAACCTCTACTGCAGTGTTTCTTTTTGGGACGAAAAGTGCTAAGAAGGGGGCAATGTTATAACCTTGCCATGCACATGTATAGAAGGTGGGCACTATTAGAGACTAGTCTAAGAAGGATGTTGACATTAGAAGATAACAATTTCCGCCTAAGTCTAGAGCTGATGAAGATGCTGTGTTCAAGGCAGACGTTGTTTTATGTATGTGTGATGTCCTGGTATAAATAAACACCTATATCTTGTTAAGTTGCCTCACTTCAGTTATTACAATATTATAGTATAGTATAATATATATAATATATAGATATATATATACAATGCTTTTTTGTGACGGTACCCACCGGTACGCATAGCAGCACCTTTTTCAGTGTGGGTAAAAATATTACTTTTCTTGTATTTTAACATTTATTATTAATTTATCAGTAGTTGAAAGTTAAGCACTGAGTACTGGAACCTATTTTTTTTTTGCAAAAAAAAGCATATAAATATATTATATGGCTCCTTTTATGTCTCAGAAGACAATGCACGTGCCCAGGTAAGTCACTGGCTTTCGTTTTGTCTTGAGAAGGGGCAGAATCTGGAGTGACTGATCAAGCCAATGTTGTAGTGGCAGAGTTTGCCACAGTTCGTGCATGTATATATATATATATCTATCCTAAGGCTAGCTGACAGGGCAGCTTTCTTTTTCTTGACTGATGCAGCTTCTTTTGCACTCTGCGAAGTTAGTACCAGCACCCACAGTCTGTCTCCATGCTGACTAGTCCTGGGCTATCTCCTCCCACATACTTTGTTTGATGCCTGTGGTTCTCATGTCTAGCTTGCAGACATCTCTGCACATAGGATGTCTCTAGGGATTCTTCCATCAGGCATGCAAATGACATGACCCAGCCAGCACAGTCTTCTGTGTGTAAGGAGAGCATAGATGCTGTGCATATTGGTCCATTTCAAAACTAACTGGTTGAAGACATGATTCCTCCAGGAGATGCACATTATGCGTCACAGGTAGAGTAAGTGGAAGCTATTTAATCTGTGTTCTTGACGCATGTAAGTTGCCCAGCTCTCACTGCCATAAAGAAGTGTGCTCAGATTGCGGGTATTGTAGACTAGGATCTTGGTTGCCGTAGTCAATTTGGTATTTTCTTACTTGCGCATGGAGAGTTTTGCCATTGCTGCAGAAGCCTTTCCTATTCTTTTTATCAGCTCAGTGTCTAAATCTAGGTTGCTGGCTATTGTTGTTCTCAAGTATGTGAATTCCTGCACCACTGTAAGTGTGTGATTTCCAATATGTATCACTGGTATATCTGCGATATCTTGTGCCAGGATTTTGGTCTTTTTTGTAAGGCTGAACTCTTGACAAGCATCTGTCAAAGCATTCACTAGCCTCTGTTGTCCTTCTTGTAGATAAGATATGAGTGACTGCTGTGAAAAGCAGATATTTATTAGTCATTTTTGTTATTTGTATAACAGGGCTAAAAATTATTGCATCACATAAGATCTTTCTAGATCTAATAATAAAATAGACCCCTTAAATTATTTCCAATTGAGTGTAGATCTAGATGATTTATTTATACTTCGTGTTTTTAAGATATTGTTTGTTTTGTTTTAGTTTTCTAGAAGTCTAACATGCAGTTCAAATTTGCTGAACAGGTGAGTCAGCCTAAATTTTATTTAATAAAATAGTCACAAATTTTAAAGAAATAAAAAAAAAAATGATACATAAAAATATAATATATAAATCTCTTCATGGCTTAAGAGTTTGGACACACGCAAAGGAAAGATCACTCTTTTATTTCTGCAAGTCGGATGAACTAGAGTTAACCTACGAAAAAAAAGAGGGGGGTAGAACAAGTAGTAATCACCCATCACAAAATAGCAGGGCCTCACGTAAATTTAGCGTCAAAAAAAGGGGGGGGGGGAGAAAAAGAAATCTACTCTGTATTCACCCATCACTAAAAAGCAGAGCTGGACTCAACCTTTGTGGGGCCCTATGCCAAACGGATTTCGCGGGGCCAAGTTTGGGTAGGGATACAGATAATAAGCGGAATTTAAGAGTTTGTATTAGAAAATAAATTTGTCTTTGCATTTTATTCATTCTTTACTACATACAGAACTACTTTACGAGCCTTGCGTGTAGCGAAGTCATACAGTATATCATAAAAACATTATTTCCTATATAGATCATGCTCGATAGCAAGTATTTCAATCTATCTACGAGAATTGTTGACCTCAAGTAATTCTTCATTAGTTTGAGGCGTGAGAAGCTTCTTTCACCAGATTACACAATTACAGTAATGCATAATGCCATTTTTTTTTTTATCGGGCAGAGGATTGGCATTTTTCATATTGAATGACACCCCAAAATGACAATGTTTGTCAATATATTTCATGAGATTTGTATGTTTTCAAAAGATTTTAATAATTTCAGGAGATTTCCATGACTTTTTCGTATATTTTGCAATTTCAGGAGATTTCAAGGAGCTCCTGGTAAATCAGGTGGCAGCGGGAAATCTGTTATAAGTTATAAAAATGTTTAATTTAATAATTTATACAACTAGAATTAGCGTGGGTCCTATGAAAGTGTGGTTCCCACTACAGTCGCATAGGTTGCAGTGGCATAAGGTCGGCCTTGCAAAATAGTGGCGTATGCTACGCCGCCGGTCGACTAGTATAATATAATATAAATATAAAAATAAATAACTTATTAACTTACATTTAAGGTAACAAAAAGTCATAGAAATCTTTCTTGTTTGGATATCAGAAACTATGAACCGCAAATAATCACAGTTCTTTTTTTTTCTCCATACAAAATATAATTAAAAACATGATGTCTGTGACAGCTAGTGCTAATAATGCACAACTTTTTTTTTTAGAAGTAGACAGAAATTGACAAAGTGCAGATAAATGTCGATATCATTCATGAATAACACAAATCCTGTTTTTGTATAAATATGTCCATACAACATGCACAAGTAATTAATTATTCAACACAAAACAAGCTTTTTTGGTATATCATAAGTAGCAGATATTTATGTACATAATACAAATACATAATTAAGTTTTATGCATCTTATACATACTTTTCTGAACTAATATCAAGTACTAATACAAATTCCCAAAGGTCATCCTAAAATCCCAGTCCTTTTTGGGATTTAAACTCATGAACCCATGGTTTGGAAGTTAAAGTGTTTTATATGATTTTTTAATAATAGTTTCTGATATTCACACTTATGAAGGTTAAACTTTCTTCTTTTTTTTAACAAATACTACTTTCTCATCTCATTTTGTGCCTGTGGTCCTGTCTGGGACATAGGCTACCAACAAACTTCCTCCAGGCATCTCGGTTCTGGGTGAGTCTCTCCAACTGTCCCCAAATCTTGCCCGTCTGCTTGGCATCTGCTTCCAAATCGCAACACCATGTATACCTCAGCCATTTCCTCTTCTGCTTTCCTTGGGGTTCCAGGTGAAGGCTTGCCTTGTTATGTTAGATGTAGACTTGCAAATGGTATGACTTATCCAACTCCAGCAACTCTAAAGGATATCTACTTAAATGGGCTGCTGCTTTGTTTTTTGCCACAGTTCATCATTGGAGCTCTTGAGACAGGTATTAATGAATACCTGAATTTTTGTTCATAGTCGTAAAGGTGGTTTTTGAGGTCTCTGCTTCATAAATTAGAATTATAAAGCTATTACTACTTAATACAAATACACTCATAAAACTAAGCCAAAAATTCAACACATTCGTTGCTATGTTAATGACAATGGAAAAAGAAAGAACTTTAAAAGAACAAAATGAAAGAAACAATAACAAAGTAGCTGACAATGCAGTTGAACAAAACATGAAGCCAGAGGACACAATAAAAATGTCCAAATTATAATTTTAAAAAATAAAAGAATTCATATCTGAACAGAAGAATGATTAATATTAACAAAAAATGTACAGGAAGACACAGTAAAAATATAAATCCACAAGCAAACCTTAAATCATTTGTCAATAAAATGGACTATTCAACATAATAACTTGTCAAAAGTTCTTACATCAAACAAAGTACATCACAAAAATCTATCATTTAATCAAATAAGTGAAATAATACAAACAATGCACAGCATTTACTACAGCATTTGTATTTTCCCAGTTCAACTACATGCCATTTGAAATAGTCAGTTCTACTAGTACCAATAATAGAGCAATTCATTGGCTGCTTGGACACTGTCTCATACATAAACAACATTTTTGTCTTTCATTATATCTAGAAAGAACATTTGCAAAGACAAAACAAAATTCAATAAGCTGAAAGCACAATGGCTTTAATGTCAAATCCAAAAAGTTGAAATAGCCATTCCAGAAAAAAAACATTTTTAGGTTACATTGTCTGCCACAACCTGTTAAAAATCATCAACAGAAAAATTATGGACATTCAAGTGCTTAAAAAAAAAAGCAAATTAGAGGTTTTCAAGGACTGTACAACTTTTATAGGTGTTTATAAACTTTATAGCACTTAACTCTAACCGACCTCACTAAGAAAGAACAAAAAACAAGAAACTGTGGTTAAGGAATTACAATAGACTGTACACAAAATCAGAGATACTTTTGCTCAAAACATAACTTCTCAAACTTATGGAGAGAAAGAAACTTTTTCAACTTGCTATAGACTATTCATCTTCATTAATTATATCTCTGTACTTCATTCAACTGTGATATTCAATTAATTACAAATTACAATTGGATAGCTCCTATGACAATAGTAATGAAAACTTCATATCATTAATAAATGTGCTATCATACAAAATTATTTGTTTTATTGGATGACAATGACAATTATTTTTTCTTTTTCTGCATTCAGAATGCACAAAATATTCTGTTAAATTATGACAGATTTTATAGTTATTATTCAACAGTTCCAAAGATCGTGAATATCTTCATGTTAGCAAGATCCCTACCTACCACTTTCAAAAAAGCCTGCCTAAACTCCCAATACCAGAATTAGAAAAATCTTGTCAAAGGTATTTCAATGCTCAGTTACCTTTACTGTCAGAAACTGAACATAAGGAAGTGCAAAGGATTGTTAAAGATTTTCAGAATGGAGAAGGAAGAGGTAATATTTTGTTAAACATGTAATGAATTATTAATGACTTAGTTACACACTGCGAATTATTTTACATTATGATTTATCAAGTTTGAATAGTATTAAATATTCCAAGTTCTATTTAGAAAAGTTATAAGTTTCTACAATGCCTTAAAAGTATACTTGATCATATGATTGTCAAAGTATTGTGATAGTCAAAAATAGATTCAAAACTCTTTTAGACTCACTTTAAAATCAGCCTATGGAGTAAGGAATATTCAAGCCATGGTTTTGTTTTAATTGTATAAAGTAATAAATCATTTGGCATTGTTTTTCAGTTGGTTACACACGAAAATGGTTTTCGATTCTAATTTAAAATGTCTTTGTTTTTTGACATGTTACCAATAGTTATTACATAGATTAAAAATGTAACATTATTGAATTTAGAAACAATGAGTTGAACATATTATTTTATTGTTCTTCTTAATATAGTGAAGTATGCGATTGGTCTTATTCATTGGGGAGTGAATTCCAAGCCTTGGTCTTTATAAGAAAAAGACCAGCAAACTTTAGTTTTTTTGGAAAAAAAAACAGCACAATTAGAAGCTTTGAGACCATAGATCACAGGTTTTTTTGAAGGACATATCGGTTATCACTTGTTTGAGGGCATTTCATCATTATAGATGCACTGGTAAAAAAAATATGGCCACCTTGTAATAAATTCTTCAACTCACAGGAAGCCAATAGAGTGTATACAGGAGAGCAGAAGCAGAATCATGTCCTGATTTGCAAAGAACAAGTGGACCAAGCATTAGCACCACTCTATACCATTGCACTTTATTAGGACTGCAGCTATAAATAACAGCTTAATTGCATAAAGTACAATTGTGATGAAATTCATGAAAATGAAATAAGCTGCACTAGAAAATTTAAAAAAATTAGTGGAATTTTAAAGTAAAAAATAGGACAGGCAATTTGATAGGATTTGTTGGATCAGGTAGAATATTGATTGATTAAGTGGCTTGTAAACTTTATTTATCCTATACTGTTAGGTAGATTTGCCAAAAACTAGGTTTTGTGTTATTTTTTAAAAAGATATTGTAAAGACGCACTTTAGGAACGAGACTGTAGTGTAGATATAGATAAACGGACAGTTGGGGCTAGGCTTTCATAGAATTAACATTGTTTATTATAGTGAATGAGACTAGAATTTTCCTGTTATGGATTAAAAGTTCATACCATATTGTTGATTTACTTTATTGTGTCTTGATCTGTGTTTATTCCTATGTACTCAATAGTAATGCTACTCGTACAGAAACACACAACCTATCTTCTGATCAGTTCAAAATCTACAGACCCAGATAAGACAACTCTACAATATGCAACACTTTTTTTTATTTCATTACATGTTATTTCTTTTTTTTTTTTAATACAATGAATATATTTCATCTTCTTTTTAAACTGTTACATTGTATATTTCAGAGTTACAAAAAGAACTTGTTGAGAGTGATAGAAAAAACAAAGATTCAAATTATGTTTCAGGTAAATAGAATATTTTAATTTAAAAAAATATATTGATTGCTAATATAGTACCTGGTGAATGATCTATATTGGTTGAAAGATCTGTTAAGTAAGCTTGAAAGTTGATGTTTCCCTGAGCTCATTTTGGAAATATAAAATGTGTATGCAATAATGAAAATGAGTGATCGGGATGTGACATCCAATCTGAAGAGTTGCTTTATGTTTTATTAGTTCTAAATGTCATTTTACATTGTGATTTTAATAGAAAGTCTTCTAAATGCCCCTCCAGTCTTGAAAAACTATTGTTCATGTTGAGTTGTTTTACATTGCAGCTAATTCCTGAAACCAGTTGTACCTTAATGGTTTGGAAGAAAGTCTCTGCTATTCATATTCTAAAATCGTTATATTTAGCATTACTGTCCTGGCATGATTCTAGGAACATTCAAGCAGAGCATTTGTTATGCTCTATATTCATTATGGCCTTAGTGAGAAACTTCTTAGCTTCTTTACCTTTACCAATCCCTTAGTCTGTTGGACCGTTGGGGCACCATGCAAGATTCGTCAATTGTCTTTCTCCATTCCTCTGTGTCCATTGCCTTTATTAGAACCTGTTTCAATGGCAGGCCAGTCCATTCTTTTATGTTGTCCTTCCATTGCTTTCTCTGACTGTCTCTTCTTCTTTTTCCTGGTACTATTCCTTGGTACTGTCTTTGCAAGCCCCAAAGATCTTGTAATATGGTCATAGATTTTTAGCTTGCATTTTTTTTATGATAGCATGTCATCATGGGGTCCAATTGCTGCAATAACCCTGTCTCTAATCTATTTGTTTGTGATGCAGTCTTTGAATGTTATACCTAGGATCCTTCTGTAGCATCTTAATTCCATTGCTAGGATCCTCCTCTCTCACTCTGCAGTCAGTGACCAAGACTCACAAGCATATAAAAATATGACCATGACCAGGGAGCACATCAGTCTGATTTAGGTGCTGAGGGCTAAGCCCTTGTCTTTCCATATTACTTAGAGTTTTGAAAGGGCTGCTGTGGACTGTGCAATTCGGGCCAGTAGTTTAGGTTTCATTCCCTCTTCTGAGACAATAGCTCTGAGGTATTTGAAGCTGCTGACACTAGTCAGCTTTTTATCTTTGATACTGATGCCCCTTATAAAGCCCTGTTGGCTATTGGTCATAATTTGTTTTTTTATCATTTATTTGCATAACATATAAATAAATTATGTCTTTTATATAGCGCTACTTTCATGCTTATAGCATGCTCAGAGCGCTTTGGTCCAATCTCATTTGTGGACCAGTGGGGGGAGGGGGTCTCTAGGAGAAGGTTTTTCCTTCTGCCTTTAGGTGCTCAGTAAACAACTCTGCCCGAGTTGGGTGTCGAACCTCGAGCCCCCTTCATAGGTAGCCAAGCCAAGTTCAAGCGCACTTAGCCTCTCGACCACGATTCCCACTGCTATGGAAGTCTTGTCAATGCACATGACCAAGCCAGTTAGTTCTTTTCTGTCCCTGCTAGGCCATTCATGTTGTCTGTGAAGCGCAAGTTAGTAATTCTTCTTCCTCCAATGCTTACAGTATCTTCATAGCCCTCGAGAGCATCTTCCATTATCCTTTCAAGGAAGATATTGAAAAGTTCTGGTGAAAGTAGGCAGCCTTGTCTTACTCCAACCGTGTGTTAAACCAGTCCCCAATATTATTGTTGAAGTACATCGCACTGGTGGCATCCTTGTAGAGGTTCTTAGCTACATCTACATCAAATGCTGCATAATCTTAAGGTTACTTGGTAAAGCATGGGTTTTTTAAAAAGTAAAATACCACCTTTTCCCAAATTACCTTGAAAACACTGTCAAGATTAGAGTCTCTTACATAGACTGACCTGTCCATTACTTTATGTTGTCCTCCCATCCCTTTTTGTCTTTCTCTCTCATTATATGGCCATACAGTCTTAACTTGCATGATCAGAAGGTCATCACAAGGCCTAATTGCCACTGTGATCCTGTTTCATATTTCCAATTTTGTAATATGGTCTTTTATGTGATGCCTAAAATCCTTCTGTAATATCTCAATTTCTCTCTAATTCTACTGTTAGAGATCAAGATTTGCACAAATACAGGAAATGTTGCCACAACAAATGTCTGATTTTTGTGCTGAGGGCAAATTTATATATATATATATATATATATATATATATATAAACATACATACAAGAATTGCTTGTATTAGAGTATAGGATATCAAGAATTACATCCTCACAACTACTTATATATATGGCCTCCTTCAGTCGCGAAGCGACTATGGATCATCTTGGTGAGATGAATGCCTGGGCATTAGCTGTGGTCGGAACGATGTAGCCCACACATCAGTTCCCTCCTCTCCATGCAGCTGATGTATCCAAAGGAACGGCAGTGCCGATACAGTTTGGGGTCAGCAGCATCGCAGGTTCTGCCAGAGTGTAGCACTGGGTGCTGCAAACTGCCTTAGGGTCACCAGCTCCTTATTTTTCCTCAGGGTTGACTCCTGAAGCCTTTCCCATTATAAAATACATAAATTGACAGACACTGAGAGGCTTGTAAGAGGGATTAATTTTACATAGACCAACTCATTTGGTCTTCTAATGCTCTTATCTTACTTTATTCCTAGCACTGTAAGATGTATTTTTTTCCTTGTTGGAATACTTTAAGATCTGAGTTCACTGTATAGGCTGCTTTATGTTTTTGTAGTCATAAAATGCTTTTGTAGAGTTTTTAATGAAATATTATATCTAGCATTAATATTTTTTCACTCAAATAATGTGTAGTTACCCGTGTCTCATTTCAAATGTCTAGTTTCAGATCTAGCTAAGATCTTGTAAAATATATATATATTGCTTATTGCAATTTATAGTTCTTTTAATTTTTCTTTTTTTTCTTTTGGGAGGGGTGGGATAATAATTGTCACTTAGCTGACTGGTCAATTGTATAAAATGTTCTTATCAGCATAATGACATAATCAATTTTCTTCACATTTATTTAATAAAAAGTGGCATTATAATTAATATTAATATTCGTAGTCACAAATACAAAAGTGTTTTAGTGCTTGTAGAAGTACTACAATTGTCTCGCTGATATCTCCCTCTGTCACTGGTATTTATTATATCTATAATATAAAGCAGAAAGAAAGGCATATGTATGTATGCATGAGTGTATGTCCCTAATAGAAATCCAAACCGATTGACAATCTTGATAAAACTTGGCATAAATGTTCCCTGGGTACTAACGGGAACCGTAATGTATGTATAGTAGCCCTAAAACAAACTTAAAACTCAAAAAAAAAGTTGCCCAACTCTATAAAAGTATTACTATTTCATGGATCTACGTCATGTAGCCATGAGACAAGATTGAAATGATCTAGATGTAATTTTAAGAACTACACTTTGCAAAGATAATTTTTTACTTTGACACATGAAAATACAAAATATAGTCCATTGATTTCATTATTTAATAAATTAACCTTCAAATTTGTCTTTCAAAAGCATTATTACCTAAATTAGTTCCTTATATCTTATCTTATCTTATGTAATACAGACGTTACTTCAAAAAAGAAGATGATTACGTCCTATTCGTCATGCATTTAGTCATGCATATTAACCAATGACTTAAATTCTGCCAAGTCACTGGTTTTTCTGGCTAGCTCAGGCAACCCATTCCATGCTCTAATAGCACTAGGGAAGAAGGAGTATTTGTACAAATTTGTCCTAGCATAGGGGACAAGGAATGTGCCTTTATTTTTGTGTCTTTCAGAGTATTTTATTAAGTTTTGTTTTTGTATTTGAAGATTATGGTTCAGTGTTTTATGTATAATTGCTACTTTACTTATGAGTCTTCTGTCCTGAAGTCTTTCTAAATTTAGTGATTTTACTAATGGTGTTACTCTAGTCAAATGTGAATATTCGTTTGTTATGAATCTCACTGCTCTATTTTGTGTTTGTTCCAGTTTCTTAATGTTTTCTTGAGTTGAGGGGTCCCAAACGGTGGATGCATATTCTATTATTGGCCTAACCAAGGTTAAATAACATTTTAGTTTTATGTTCTTATTTGATTTATAGAAATTTCTTTTAATAAACCCTAATGCTTTGTTGGATTTTTTTGTAGTTTCATCAATATGTGGATTCCATGACAGTTTTTCATTTATTATAACACCTAGGTATTTTGTGTTTTTAGTCTGTGTTACTGGTTTGCCATGAATAAGATAAGTGGAATTAATTTGTTTTAGTTTTTTTGTTACTCTTAACAACTGACATTTTTCTGGGTGGAAAGACATGCTCCAATTTGATTCCCATTTCTGTATTTCATCTAATTCTTTTTGTAAAATATCTGTGTCTTGTGTTGTTTTTATTGTTCTATATATTATGCAATCATCTGCAAATAATCTGACTTTTGTTCCTGAACTAATGCAATTTGGTAAATCATTTATGTAAATTAAAAATAGTAGTGGACCCAAGACTGTTCCTTGAGGTACACCTGAGTTTACTGTTATTGGTGTTGATTTAGAGCCATTTATTATTACAGTTTGTTCTCTCCCTATCAGAAAATCTTTAATCCACTGATGCAGTGGACCATTAATGCCGAAATATTTTAATTTTTTAAGCAAACTATGGTGGTGAACTTTGTCAAAAGCCTTGGAAAAATCTAGTAAAATAGCATCTATTTGTTCACTATTATCTAAACCTTTTGAAAAATCGTCAATTAGTCCTATTTGTTGTGTTTCACATGATCTATATTTACTAAAGCCATGTTGGTATGGGGTGATAACATTATGTTTGTCTAAGTGGTTTATGATGTTGCTACATATTATGTGTTCTAGGATTTTACATGTGATGCTGGTAAGTGATACTGGTCTGTAGTTTCCTGGATTAGATTTTTCTCCTTTTTTAAATAGGGGGGTGACATTAGCTTCTTTCCAGTCCTTTGGTACTCTGCCCTGGTTAAGTGATGCCTGAAAGAGTATTTTGAACACTGGGGCTAGCTCATTGCTTAGTTCTTTGAGTAATCTAGCTGGAATACCATGAGGTCCAGATGCTTTATTTGGTTTGGTGTTGGATAATAGTTTTGAATTCCATTTTCTTGTACTACTAGATCTTCTATGTTGTCTACTTGGTTCAAATTAAGAAATATGTCTTTGTCTCCTGGGGCTGAGAATGCTGATGCAAAGTATTTATTTAGGATGTTTGCTTTAGTTTCATTATCATTATGTATTATGTTATGTTTATCTTTAATGGCGATATGCCTGTTGTTTCCATTTTCTTAGACTTAATGTATGACCATAGCTTTTGTTGTTATCTTTAGATATTACATTGTTTATGTATTCACTCTGCAGCTGTCTGCTTATTTTTTGGGTTAGGTCTTTAATTTTTATATACTTTTTTATAAACTCTTTCTGCCTTAGTTTTATTTAAATTTTGTATATAGTTTTTCCTTCTGTCTACGAAGCTTCTTTAATCTATTATTAAACCAGCATTTATTTAGTTAGTTTCTAGTATATTTAGTTGGTATATGATTTTCTATAGTTTTTAAGATAGTTTTTAATGAAATTCCAGAGGTCATCGACTGGTTGGTTAATGTCTTTTTCTAATAAGAATGTTTGTTGAAAGTTTAATGCAGCTTGGTGTAGTTGTGTTAGGTTACATTTATTCCAGAGTAAGATTTTTCTTTTGGGTTTTGTATTGGCTACTGCTTTTATCTGACTGTGTATTTTAATGATCTCATGGTCTGATAGACCAGGGATAATATCATAATCAACTACTAATCCAGGTCTGTTGGTTAAGAAGAGATCTAATGTGTTGTTTAATCTAGTTGACTTTTTAATGATTTGATCTAAACTTAGGTTGTGTAAAGTTTCTATAAAAAGCTCATATATGTCCTTAAGGTTTTGGTGTTTATCTATGGTTAGTGTTTTCCAATTTATATCAGGTAGGTTGAAATCACCCATAATCCAAAAAACTGCATTTTTATTTGTCTCTTTAAGTGTAGTTATCTGATTACATAGTTCCTGCATGTATTCTAAACTAGAATTTGGTGGTCTGTAAATGCTGCCTATTATTAGGGATGTTGAGGTGGTATTAATTTTACAAAATGTAGATTCTATATTTTTTGAGTTAGGTAAGGTAATTTCTTCTGCTATAAGAGTGTTTTTTATTGCTAAAAGAACTCCTCCATGATTATCAGGCCTATCTTTTCTAAAAATTTCATAATTACTATTGAAAATTTATGCATTATAAATTTCAGAATGTAGCCAAGTTTCTGTTCCTGCAATTATGTCTGGTTTCTCACATTCTAATAAAATTTCTAAGTCTGCTGTTTTGTTCCTAATGCTTTGAAAATTTATTACTAAGGTTTTAAGGTATTTTGGTATTACTTCTTTAGTAGGTTTGTTTAGTGAGGCTGTTGTATTAATTTTAGTAGATTTAGGTTTAACAGGAGTGGATCTGGCTAGTGGTTGGTGAGTTTGTTTTGGGATGGTGTTTAGGATGTTGTATGGGTTAGAAGTGTCCGCATCAAAGGAATCAAACAGTCCTGATGTAAACTGAGGTAACCCACACGGTACACAGTGCCATGATGCATCTTTGTTGCCTAAGGCATAATACACAGTTGTATTCATATGGAGACATGATGCATGGTACCATTCATCGCAGGTGTCACATTGAATGGCTTTCTGTTTCATGGTGCATACTTTTTTGCAGATGTTGCATCTATCTTTAGATCTAGGCCCTGGATTTGACTCTACATCTCCTGCTATTAATATTAACAGTGATAGGTATTTATTTCTACTGTGTCTGATTGAGAACTTCCATTTGTGATGGTTAATCTTCTTTAATGTTATGGATGTGTATGTTAGGTTATTTTTGAAGTTGCATTGATCTAAAGTGTGATGATTGATTATGACTGTTTTTTCCTTTTTAAGTTTAGTGTTGACTGAGGTAGATCTAGTTTTGTGTTCAGCTAGTGTGTATTTAGTAATTATTAGGATAAATAGCCAGAGCAATTTCATGATGACAGTTGTTGATTTTAGTTTTTATAGGTCTAGTCTAAATCTAGTTTAAGGTTAAAAATGCCTAAGATGGCCTAAGTTAAGTCTAAGTCTAAAGTGAAAGCTAATTTACAATGACAATCAAATGGTTTATTCAAAATATAGACCTAGACTAGATCCAGATCTAATTCTAGATCAATATATTTATGTGTTTAACTAACTATATAGAATATTACTATAAGTTATTTTAGTAGATGATTAGTAGATCTAAAGCTTTAATTAAAGTCTAAGTCTAAGACTGACTAGATCTAAAATCTAAGTATATAATTATAAATATAGACTAAATAATATTAGATATAATTATAAGGATTAGTGAGACAAAATAGTCCTAAGCTAAGAGTTGTTAATTTGAATTAATTAGTGGAAATAATGCTGAATTAAGTTAAATCTATAATTTAAAGATATTAGTTTATTAGTTGAATAGCTTTTTTAAGGAATTTTGTTTGGTTTTAATATGACAAAACGAAAATTTAACTCATCTATGATAACTGTAAACAGGGAGCAGCCATCTTGTCAAGAGCGCGTAACTCATCTGTCAAGAGCGCGTAAGGTATATTTGTATTTTAGACATCCTGACCCATTTAAAACCCATTCATCGCGAGCTTCTTTCATTAGAGAAGACAGAAATGACATGCATGTGCAGATCGAAGGCTCCACGCATGCACAGAAAGAAAATCTATCGAAGCCTACATCTAACTCTAGATCTAATTCTAAGATGATAGTTCTATTTTTATATTTTAACACATGAACATACAAAATAAGGTCCATTCATTTCATATTCTAATCAAATTAACCTTCAAATTTTGTGTTTATAAAGCATTTTTACATACATCCTTTTGTTATGGCTCCCATGTTGATATACATTTTTATAGTCCCATTCATGTGTTGTGCACACCTAATATGCGCTATGTAAACACACTATGATTGGCTACATGAACATAATAGTAGGTCTACATCTATTATAATAGTATCTAGACTCTAGATCTATATATATGTAGGCCTACAAGCAAATGTTTTTATTTTAAAAAATAGATTTACGTCAATTAACTATTTTGATAGCTCCATTCTTACTAATTTTACATTGACACATTTGCTTTCTTATAACATTATTATTTTGTTTAATTGTTTCCAAAACACTCTCAGTGACTATATTGACAGAGATACGCAAATTAAGACCCGCGGGCTATGGGTAATATATGGCTACTACACTATTTTCCTCAGTTTTGCATTTCAATTCAAGTCTTGTAAAATTATCTCTTAAGATTTTAAAAGGATTTTTTTTTTATTGCAGATGTTTGGTTTGATATGTACCTGAAAGACAGACGCTCTGTAGTTCTTACTCATAGTCCATTTTTAACATTTTCTGATGACCCTCGGCCTGAATATAATACACAAGTACTTAAGCATTTTTATTTACTTGCATTGATCTTTAACCTTGTGACAGCAAAACTGTCTTTTATTTACAACATAACTAAAGAGACAAAAGTGTTTTTTTTTCAACATTCTTTTGTCTAGAAATGTTATCTCAGAGAGTTGCTCCTGTTACATGTACAAAATGACCTGTAGAGCACCTATTCATTAATTGATAAATAAGCTGATCTGATGTTTCAGGAGCAAAAGAATGATGAAATAAATAAATTTCAAGGATCTAAAAAGCACCATGTCATGGACTTAATGTTTACAAGAACATATGAACTCTTTTTACAATTCCTTTTATCAGCTTGTAAATTCTTCATGGAAACTGGAACCTAGGCAAACAAGAAACTTGAAAATGTCTCTGACAATTTTCTTAGAATTTTGACAGTTTATGATCTTTGATAAAACAAATTACTAGCTGATTGCCCATATACTCTGGTTTAATTGTTATAATTTTTCAAAATATAATAATGTTATAATTATATAGACTTGTAAGGCTTCACAGATCTCCATGCCTCTATATCAAAACTGCAAAGAATACATCATGGTCCAAAGATATTAATTACTGAGTCAGAAGCAGGAAACTCAATGTAGCCTTCTCTTCCAGAGTCTAATATTGATGCTGATCCATCAGTATATGTAAAAAAAATAACACTGGGTGGAAAGGCAATGATTTTTCCTTTTTCAAAATAATGTAGTGAACTTATCAAAGCTAATTTTAATTTTCATAAATAAGTCACACAAAAAAGAGGAGGCTCAGTGGTAAAGCACTTGGCTTCTGAACTGGAGAGTTCTGGGTTTGAATACTTGTGAAGACAGGGATTTTTATTTCCAGATCCTTAGGATACCTCTGAGTCCACCCAGCTCTAACTTGACATTAGTTTGTGAAAAGTAAAGGTGTTTGGTAATTGTGCTGGCCTCATGATCAGACACTCTTGTTAACCATGGACTATAGAAACAGATAACCTTTACATCATCTGTTGCATGTACAAAATGACCTGTAGAGCACCTATGCATTTACTGATAGTTTTTTACATTTATTTTCAAATTAACTCTTTATATGAGAGAAAAAAGGGCTTACACAAGCAATCAACTAAACATCTTAAAAATATTTATTTAAGAGCAAATCAAGCAAAAAAAGAATCTCTAAAAAAATTTCTAATGCAATGTACACAAGATAGGTGCTTTCAAATAATCATAACAAGCAAAACTTATCAATATTAAAATACAAATTTTTCCGAAAGTAAACAATAATTAAAATTTACGTGAAACTTTGCGTGCTGTAATGCAAAACCTCACTATTGTTATTGTTAGTATATAATTTATAATTCTTTTTTTAAAAATGGTGTATTTTACGAACAAAAATAGGAATTGCATATTTTCTTTCAAAAAAAAAAAGGGTTCACTTATAAGGGACAAAATCAGCTGTTGCACATGAAAATTTTAATGAAATCAGATTTTGAATAGTCCTTATTGTTTTTGAGATGTAAATATGGCAGACAGACTTCAATACAAGTATTGATTCCCCCCTTTCAGGGTCTTCTAAAAATATATATATAAAAAGTTGTTTTTACTGAAAATAAACATTCAATTTTATCATTAGCATCTTTTCAACATAATAAGCCCATAAACTATGTTAGGATTAATTTATATAAAAAAAGAAAAGAGTTCAAACTAGGTGGGAGTTAATCTATAGATAAAGGGAATAAGATTTTAAAGTTTGAAATTCTATTAAAAATACTGAAAAGATATCTTACAAAATAAAAATTACAATTTAAAGGGTGTTAAAATACGGGAAATTTTGATGTACCCGGTAATTTTTTTTTACATTAAATTGTATCTACTGATAAGTATTGTTGATTTTTATTTCTGTCAGCTGATAAAAGCAACTAACATGCTAATTTCCTCTGTACGGATGATGAAAACAATTAGAGATGAAAAACTAGAACCAGAAGTCTTTCATTTGAATGCCGCTAAATCTAATACTGAAACTTTCAGAACTGTGTGTAGGTGAGCCATTGCAAATTCAAGTTTTTTACTTTAATTTTCAAATTAACTCTTTATGTGACAGATAAAAAAAGGCTTACCAAATGATTGAAACTATCATTTACATTACATTACTTGTAAAAAAAACAACAACTTTGATAGTACTTGTTTTTCCATGACGATGCCATGTTGTGGTCTAGATGTAATTGCTATCTATGGGGCGTGCAATTTAATCCTCATTCAATGCTTCGTCATATCTGGCTAAGTGGTCGAGTGCTTGTTTGACATAGGATTGCTCTGACCTGATCTTTGTAAGTGACTCGGATTTCTCTGACCTGATCTTTGTAAGTGACTCTTAAAATCTGTATTAATCTCTTTAGCCTTTTTTCGATTTTTACAGATGTCTTTCATTTCTCTTATGCATTCTCATGCATATGTCACCATTGGGATGCCGATTGTGTTGAATAGGCGTATCTTTAATGCAAAAGGCCAAAGCTTAACTTGTCCAAATAGACCATAACCTTTGGAAAATGGCCCCTGCTTTTCATGTCAGCACACTATTTTATAATAGGCATCCTCATCACTTGTAATTATGTAATCTTATCCAGCTGTTAAGTTCTGACTGAGTTTTATGTCTTAAATCCTACTTGAATAATTTTCACCAAATTTTGAGATTCAACTTCTCTGTATGGCTGCCAGTGAAATTTGAGAGATAAGACATCTAAGTTTTGATTCAATCCATTTACCATCACTAAGAAGCTTTTGTGCTTGTTTATATTATACATTGAATACTAATCAAAAAGTCAAGTTAATTGCTTCATTTTTGTTTCTTCAATTTCAAACCTGCATCACATTGGAGCAGAAATGAACAAGTGGCTGATAGTAACAGTTAAAATTGTTACATAGGTACCTAAAGCAATTATTCTATTCACAAATGAAAAGACTTGAATTCATTTTGATTGCACTTAAACACTTAATAATAATACATACTGAGTCTAGGACTACTATATTACATTGTAATAATAAAGTGTTTAGAACTAATTAGGCCTATCTTTGAGTCCAAAGATTAATGAGGAATGCCCCAGCTGTGACCTACATATTTTGCAACATCCAGGGCAGTTGGTTGATTTAGATTTTTTTTTCGACTTCTGTGTCTGCCCTCGGCAGCTGATTTTCTTTTGGCCTCAAATGTGTATAAGTAGTCCCTCTATACTGTCCATACCTGCGTTTGCAAGGACATCGCTGTTTGTAGTGCACTTACATAATTGTGTATACTTTTTTTTTTTTTTTTTTTTCAAAAAGTGTAAATACTAAATTTTATTTAATTATGCAGGCTTATCCCAAGATCTTTTTCTTGCTATGGTGCTTACTTCTTTAAGGCATTTCCTCTTGACATGAGTCAGTACAAAAATTTATTTAACTCATGTCGCATCCCAAGGTAAATTTTTTTTTCTTTTTTTTTTTGAAGAAAGTTTTAATAATGATTTTTTTTATCATTCAATTATTCTTTTTAAACAACTTTAACAAACATTTGTCTTTTTGTTCCATTTTTTTTTTTTACAAAGTTACTTTTTACCCTCCAAATTATCTAAGAAGATGTATTAAATACACAATTTTTTTCCCCAGATCAGAAAAGGATGAGCTCTTTACTGATACTAATGCCAAACATATTTTAGTCATGAGAAATGGTCATTTTTATGTTTTTGATATGTTGGATAAAGAAGGTATTTATAACATATTTTATCAATCTTTTTCAATTTATTTATTTCAGTGTTGGAAAATTTGAGGTATTCTACAAATTTTGTTGGACCCATCTTTTTAAAAAAAAAAAAAAATTTTTGTTAGTTTTTTTTTTGTTTAAATCAGATTTTCTGTCACATATTAATATTCAATAAAGCAGTTAGCTTTGACCTTATTCCAAAAAGTACCCCCCTTTAAGACCTTGTGATCTTTGGGACAGATGATGTAAAGCACATCTTTTTCTTTTGCCAATGGTTAATGAGCAGGATGTCATGTGGCAAGCACAATGACCAACCAACTTTACTGTCCACAAATAAAGTCAGGTACCCATTAGAGCTGGGTGAACTCAAGGGCTTCCTCAAAATCCTGAAATTAAGAATCCCAGTCTTCGGTTCCTCTCAGTTTGAAAGACAAGCAGTTTACCACTCAGCCTATATGCCCTCAAGTCAAAGTGAAGGAAGAGAAAATTAAACATTTATCATGTGTTAATTACTTGTGAATCAATGAGTTATTGAGATCAAATCACTAAATTCTATGACATATGTTAGTTCTAGAAAATAAAGGAAAGGAGAACATTTTTAAAGGGAATTCTGAAAGATACAGATATTATAATATAAATAGTTGGACAGTTTATAAGTCAAGGGAGAGGGTGAAATTCTGTCTATTATCAGCACTTGTATTTATTTTTATTTGATAATTCAAAAACTTTTTAGATCTTGATAGTTTTGTCAATTGTAGTTCCCTTCATTATTTGTATAACAAAGAAATAATAATATTTAAGCTATCCTATTGCTTAATCTGTCAAGAAGGTGAAGTTCGTTTCAGTACTGTTCTAAACTAACATAAAAGAGAATATTTACCAGTTGTTCTGTCAATGGAAAATGAAAAACGTTCTTTAATTTAGTCTCATTGTAATTATTTACTGTGATTTTGCTTAATTTTTTTTTCAATGAACTGCTGTAATTAAGTTTTAAAAGGATTAAACATTGAACTATGTGTACTTCAGTGTGTGATTGTTTTTTGTTATTTTTTTATCCACAACAGACATTGAAATGAAAACTAAAATGTTGCATTTTAAGGAGAGGCTTGGTTTAAGCTGGAATATATTTTTAGTCTTTTTTTTTAACAATGCAATGGTTTGGGTTTTTTTTAAACAAAAAGCTATTTGGGGAAAGTCTCTTCACTTTATCTTAACATAAAGAATTTCAAACTGTGTTTGTAATTATAGGCCTTTTCTTTTCAGTTCATCTTATGATTAACTCGTAAGCAGGTTCAACCCACAAAAACCACTTGAGTTCTTGTACAGCATGGTCACCATTTGATAGCAATAAACCTTTATTGATTATTTTCCAGAACAGTTTTCACTTCTTTCTTTCTTTCTCTTAACTTGATACTCTTGTTATACCTCATACACTAAATTTTTCATACATTTCAAAACCAGTTTCTGATAAAAAAAATACATTTATCACTGAAGTATTCTAAATACATCATAAACAGAACATTTCTTATTATTTGTACACTACCTAGCTGACCAGTTATAACTATCCTGTGCAAAAGAAAGGACAGATAATGAGTATAACCTGAAAAATTAAGAAATTTTTACAAAGCCTATATCAACTCACTTTTGTCTGTCTGGAAATTGAAAATGATTTAAAATAATAATAAAAACAGAATGTAAATCTAATATGATAATATTTTTCAGGCAACATAATTCCAGAAAATGAGGTTTTGTCTCATCTAAAGTTTATCTTAGAAAATCAAATAAGTCCACCAGAGTTTCCAGTGTCAGCTTTAACAACAGAAAATAGAGATATTTGGACTAGAGCTAGAATACAGCTTATAAATGCAGGTTTGTTTGTTTTTTTAATATGCTTGAGGCATACATTTAGAAAGGAGGATTATTATGTCCTAGCCAAACCTCCTGCAGGATAGAACTCAGGACCATTGTGATTATATTCTAAAGCACATACCAGTATCACAGGACCAGGAAGCCCAGTACACCTGCATACAGCATTATTTTATATATTAACTGTGCAGCTGACACTAAAAAAACAATAAGAGTAACCATGGTATTCATCACTTTATAATTATAAGGACAGTTAGCAATAAGCTTGGTTTTGCTTTTGGCAAAGCTAAATTGTTTTTTAAATAAAAATAAAGACCAGCAACTTATTTATATACCTTTGAAATATTGTATGTAACAGAAATGCCTACTAGTATGCATCTTGCATATTTAGAATTAAAATGAAAAGGAAAATATGAGAGTATGATTTTTCATCCAAAAACTGCTTTCCCCTTGTAACTCATAAAAAAAAAGGTAATAAATAAATGATTGGTAAATATTGCACAGACGCATTTCGTTTCTTGGATTAAAACTAGAATTAGTACATATAGCCGGAATTACATTTTTCCTAATATATTTTTTTGCATTTTTCAGTTCTCCTTGTAAATTAAACTAACATTATAAGGCTGTGAATTTAGGTGTACCTGATAGAGAAAAAAATTCTGCACAAAAATACGATTGGTTAAATGTAGTTTCTCTTTCAGTATTGTTGAGGGAAGTGACGTTTGAAATAGCTTAAAACAAAAGCTCAAAGAATCCCGTTTTTTTTTTAGATGTCAAGAATTTACTGACTAATTTATTAAAAATAAATGTTTCTAAGCATTTAAATACAAAATGATGAAATGTTTACTTGTACAACTTTTCACGCAGAATTTAAATATGTCAATAACTCAATTTTGAAAAACCTTCGGAGTTTCCCTTTAAGTCTAGTATACATTAGTATATTATATAATTCTAGATCTTGGTGTTGAAAAGTAGATAGATCTGTCTATAAGTAGAAGTATATTCAATATTGTAGATCTACTAAGTTTGATCTAGAAATCTAGACTAGCTATAGAATTTTTCTAGATCTATATAGAATAATCTAAATAGTAGATGCAGGCTTATTAGATCTAATAATTAATAAAACTTTAGTTAGATAGAGCTAGATCTAGACTAGTGACAATCTAGTCGCAAGATAGAATCTAGATTTCTAATCTAATTAGAAATCTAGATTGGATCTGAAATGTAGATCTAGATATAGAGTCTATTTAATGGCATTGTTGTTGATTCCAAAGATTGGTAAGATCCGCATTGAGATCCTTTATTTACCGTTGCTATCACGGCAACCGGCGGCCACTTTTTGCCAGATGGACTTCGTTACTGATGCAATAATAAAACAAAAATAAAATTGAGGAAGAAGTTTTTTTGTTTGCTGCCAACTAAAAAATATAATTCTGATAAATAAATATATATGGGTTAGTAAGTGTAGACCTATTTTATTTCATCAAAACATATACTACATTTTAATATATCAAGAATCTATAGCATTTCTTTACATTTTTATGTGTTTTATAGCTCAAGTTTGTTAATAATAAAATGTTTATGTTCTGTCTTTCTCTGGCAATTATTTAATACAGTTTAAAAAAATCATCTCATGTTTCTTCTTTTTTTTTCCAATTTGCTAATGGTTCAATTAATATTGCGTGTGTGTGTCACCGATGATTTTCCCTATTATCCTATATGTGGACTTTTTTGTTTACATTTTTTAATAATTAATACGGGTATTTGAAAATAAAATATTTTAAAAAAATTTACATACCGATTATCCATTAGCCTAGCCTATCGTGATTAATGTCGGCCCTCCTCCTTTCTCATTCAAGACTTGGGACCAGACTAATGGTGGAGTTACCGGCTTTTAATGACACGACTACGGTACGGTACGACGGTAGAGGAGACAGAGATGCTAGTTGATATATCCAGAAGCGGCCTTAGGGGGTGGCGAGTGGGGAAATTTAGGCACCGGTAAATTAAGCACTTTTTGACAAGGCGGAAAATTAGGCACTCTTAAATAAATTTCCAGTGCCGCGTCTCGGGCGGCCCCACGATACCAGAAATATTTTTATAGAGTTTGTTGAATCATTATTTGCGTCGATTGAAGGCATATAAATCAATATTAGAGGACTGCAGACAAAACCTTACTAGCTAATACTTATATGCAGAACAGTTACAATACAGTACGTAATTAATAGTCTAACGGCCAATGGTACGATACCTACGTAAAGTAGGGCTTTAGGATTTTGTAACAAAAATAAGGCGTATAGCATTAGAACCGAACTAGCTCATTTGGTTCATGAGATATTGTCTAAATACTTTTAATAGTCTACGCTTATGGCTCACGGGCCCTCGTATGACACTCGCCCGGGGGACGGCGTATGACATTACTACATTAGCCACGGGTCCCGTGTACTGCTAAGGCCGCCTGATACATCAATAAAGTAGCCTCTGTATAAAATAACCTGTCTCCATATTATCTTTAACCGAAGCCGGTAGAGGAGATAGGCGATATTTAACACATTAAAAATAGTAGCTTCTGTATTAAATAACCCATCTCCCCATTTTCTACAAACGTATAAACGAGACTATGCTATTAACTTTTTTTTCCCCGGCTTGATGAGTAAATAATATGGCGTAGTAAAAGTGTTTGAAAAAAAAGTGTTTGAGTTTTACATGAAATGTTGACAAGATTACGATTCTATTCTTAGCGAAGTCTTCTTAACTTTTACGCAAAACTGTGTTGGCCTACTCACTGCCTACTGTACACAATAGTTGAATGTAAATCTGATAATTTGTTTTTGAAGGTTCGTGACTAGATTAAACTATTAAAAAATTATTTAAAAAAACAACGGCGAGCTGTTTTCAATTGATATCGGTATCCTATTCGAAGCTATCACGGAAGGCAGATACAGAAGGAAACAATAATTAAAATGACCACTGGAAGATAATGTGTTAAATTTGACAGAAAAAAAAATCATGGGTAATTATCAGCAATCGTTACAAGCATACTAGAGAACATATCCTCATCGCGCATACTATTGCGATATTGAAACTCTTGCAAATAGCTTTGAAACAATGCACGACTTGTTCCAAATTGCCCTTTTAACTTGCGTTTCGCGCATCCACAAATTCTCGATGTTTTGAGTATGAATTTCAGGGTCCAAAGGGTCCACAAAATTTTGTTGGTGAACAACAACTGAATGTGAATAAATCCCTTGGCCTATTTGTGGAATGTTTGCGTACGCTGCCCAGCCATCTGATATTATATGGCTGCCAGGCAATATATGCTCCACGATGCATTGTTCCAACGTTGCTGCACGGCGGTCTGGAACCTCAACAAGAAAACAGCGCCCACTTTCTCTTTCCACTCCGCCAAAAACCCAGTGTCCCTCTCGCCATTGGCCACGGTGATATTTTCTATGAAAATATTTAGACTCATCTATCTCAACCACAATGGGCTCAAAATTTTCATCCACACCACCGATTTGCAAGCCATGATTTTCATTCCATCGCCCACATTCCTCGCGCAAGAAATTGCACCAATCTGTAACGATTGATTTATTCACTTGTCCGGCTTCTCGTGACATTTGTTGCTGAGGCATGTCACAAGCCCAACAATAGGTCATAATAATTATTTGTTTTAGGCTTAAATGGCTGCCTGTAAAAAAAGAGCCGTGTCGCACCGATTTTCGCACGTGACATTGATTGCAATTCCACAGATAACCATCCGCACTATGTCTGACGCGTACTAATGAGCACGGGTCATTGCAATTTTCACAATGAAATTCATTGTTTAGAAGTCGTCTTCTAGCACACCACTCTAATACTACATGAGCTTCTAGGTGAGGCAACAACGCTGATAAATTCCAAAATTCATTCCTCACCTCCACTCTGTCCATTAGTTCATTAGTAAAAAGTTCCCTGTAAGCAAGCATTGATGGTCACTTCAAAGCTTGACCTTCATCGACCTACAGCTACACGAGTTCCTGTCTGTTTGCGCAATGCATCTTGCCCTGCTACTGAATGATTCGCACCTGAATCATTCTCTGGTCAATCTATTGTTTCCCTATCAAAGAATATCTCAAGTTTGTCCGCGTATGTCTGCACCCTCACCCACCTCTTAGCCTCTCCCAGTGTAAGGGACTCTGGGGTTTAGTTCTTTACTACACACCCCTCCCAGCCCGCTCAGCCCGCTCCCGCGGTTTCACCATCATCCTCTCCCCCCGCCCGCAGTTTCACCCCCATCCTCTCCCCTCCGCCCACTCACGCAGTTTCACCCCATTCTCTCCCCCCGCCCGCTCCCGCAGTTTCACCATCATCCCCCCCCCCCCCCCATTTCAGTGACCACATTCCTTTACTCTAGTCTAGATTAGATTAGAGACAGTCATTGTACCTGGTATATATCTATTAAAGGAATAAATATTTATGACATTCTTTTCTATAAGGACATAAGCTGTTTATAGCGTGTTCTAGATACTATGCAACAAGCCTCATAACACACAACAATTATTGCAACTTTGTTGAAAAATATTACAAGTTGTCAGCACCTTAAATCTACACCAAAACATTTAAAATCTAAGGAGTATATCTATACAATAATCCCATCATATCTATTTAAATTCAATTTTTATAGCATAAAAAATCGGTACCTAGATTTACGCTTTTTCGTGTTATTACTGTCATTCTAATTTAAGAATAATAATGTATACCCCCCCCCCCCCCCCCCCCTTTTTAATACTTCAACCAATATAGCATATATTCCTATTAATTCTATTTGTTTTATTTTCTTTCTCTTCCTAACATGTTTTAGCTCACTGTATTAAAAATCAAGTAGGTTATCCCCCCTTAGAAATATTTCTTTTAGTCTTGATCCAACAGCTAGACAACGCAATAAAAATCTGGCCTGCACCAATATGGCTGCCTAGAGATGTAAATAAATGACCTGAAACAGGATCTTGCCCAAAGATTAATGAAGAGTGCAGTGTTTACTATTTATTTGAATGTTTCACAAATCACATTTGCCCATTTGGGCGTAGCCAGGATTTTTTTCGCCCGGGTGGGGGGGGGGGATTTTTCTCCCCCATCCCCCCAACTATATATATATATATGTGTACATAATTAATCTTTATAACATTCTGACTACGCTAATAGCATTTTGAGTGTGTACTTTGCTTTTTTTAAATTGAAGAGGTATTTTTTTTAGCTTCAAATCCTGCTGAATGGGGGTTTAAACTCGAAACCCGTTAATACGCTCATAGAATTTTGAATGTGTAATTGTCACAGTATCGGTTGACATTGCCTGCTATATGTTCACCTCGGGTCATGACAGTAAAAGACACGTGAAACTCCTGATATAGTAATAGGAAGTAAGAATGACCAAACTGAAATCAGTTCAGTGGTATCTTTTGGTCAGTTGAAGTTAAGGGGTATCTTTTGGTCCGGTGCGGACAGTGGTAACCTTAAGGGTTGAGAGAGTGGTCACTGACAGTTGGGTGGTATCCTTTGGGCAGTTGAAGCCAGTGGTCACTTTAGACAGTACATATATTTCTAGTAGTTATTTTTCTGTACTGACAGTTGGATACGTATTTTATTAGTGAAGTTTTATTTTAAAGGACTTGTATACTTGACACCTCTGCTATGCAGATGTAATTATGTTTCATATTGGATATTTTGATGCAACCACCAAGAAGTTGCAGTACATTATTATTATCAAATAAACGTCATATTTGTCTGCTGAAGATAGACTCTTTAAGTTTTTGTATACTATTCATGCCTGTCATGTGCTTAGTGGACACATGAACCCCGCATTCAACATCATACACATTCTCGATGTTACAGTAATTTTTTTTTTATATTGAAGAGGTATTTTTTAGCTTCAAACCCCGCTGGAGGGGGGGTTAAAATTAAACTTAAAACGCCCTTTAGCTACACTCTTAAAATTTCGAGTGTGTAATTTGCTTTTGTTGTATTGAAGAGGTGTTTTTAGCTGCAAACCCCACTGGAGGGGGGTTTTAAACACAAAACCCCGCTTGGCTACATTCATAGAATCCGGTGACTGATGAATGGATAGTCTTATACTGAAGAGGGAGTTTTATCGTAAATTTTGGAGGCGGGTTTAAAATCAAAATCCTCTTTAGCTATGCTCAAGGAATTCGGGGATTGTTTTTGCATTATTTTTTTTTGTTTTGGTTTTTAGAAGAAAGGGATTTAACTGCAAAACCCCCTGTAAGGGGGTTTTTAACTAAAACCCCCTTTGCTGCGCTGGGGCAAGTGATGGTTTAGTAATAAAATTTCATCTAAAAAAAAACAAAATCAAAGCAAAAATACAGTCACTAAATTCCGATCCCCCTCCCCCCAGCTACTGTTTGCCCATGTGGTGATATGACTACGCCTACAGTATATGCAAAACTATGAATGACGTGAACTGTATATGCAGAACCTGTTCCTGTTGTGACTTCACAGCTTTTGTAAGTTTGCCTTTTGTGCTGTAAGGGATGCAGAAAAAATATGTAGATTCTAAAATTCTAGAACAATAGAGCTACTCCACTTAATTTATTAACATAAATCTACTAATCTCATCTATAATATTGTTAAGATTCTTTCTCTCCTAATCAGGCCTTCTTTAAACACTGCTCTGCACAACACATCTAACTCAAGAACTTGACAAAAACAAGAGTTCCAAAATATAGTAGTACTTAATGAATAGATAACAGCCAATACAACACAATTGGCAACACAATAAACTGACTACAAATGTTACACTGTACATCACCATAATGCAGTACTAAACTCTACTCTCTCTTCCTGGACTCATACGTTTCACTCAAGGACTGCACCAACTTCATAGCTGACTAACAGTCCTGGTCTCCTTGCTGTCCTGTCTTGAACTCTCTGGTCCACAAAGGCTTCTGATCACTTGACCATAACACAGGTCATATTCACGTGCAAAATTCATACCAGTAGGCCTACTGTCCCTTGTCCATCGATATGGTAATTCATGAATGGATTGCTTTATATAGATTTCCATTCTGGGAATCATGTAACATTCATTGCTTTCTTATTTGAAATAATATTTGGCTTACACTTGAGCATTTGTTTGAAGTTTGAACATTTGTTTTAAACTTTGTTGCTGGAAGAAACAAGCAAAAAAGAAGACTATTTCTTTTAAAAAATTTAACAATAAAAACATTTAATTATAAGTCTGCTAATACTCCTAAATCTCTTAGTTGAGATCTTGAGCTTAGCCAGGATTTTTTTGCTGGGGGATGGGTGGGGGGTCATTTTTTTCATATTTTTTTAAATATGCACATACACACACTAATACACTACAGTTGTTCAGCACTGCCATACAGGGTGTTGGTTATGTTGGGCTGTAGTGGAAGTAGGGTCTGCCTAAGGTGGATTAGGGAGGGGCATTCAAAGAGGATATGGTTTAAGGTTTCATAAGGGTGGGCGCAGTGTCTGCAAAGGGGGAGTTGTGTGGAGTTTATTTTGTTCAAATGATAATTTAATAGAGGTGTGTGTCCTGTTCTTAGTTGGAAAATTGTAGATTGTTCTTTGCAGGGGAGGAAGTTAATACTGTCCAGTTTGTTAGGCAGTCATTTCTTTGTACATGGCTCTGCCTGTTTCCCGATGCCCATTGGTTGAGCCACTCCTCTTTGTGATTGTTGACTAACATTGACCTTAGGGTGAGGTAGCTTACAGGTCTGTCTGGTTGTTCCATAGATGAACCTGCCTTTGATAGCTTATCAGCCTTTTCATTTCCCATGACGCCAATGTGTCCAGGGATCCACTGTATCATCTGGTGGATTATCACAATTAGTGTTGTCAACTCTCTTGGGCTGTTTGAGGTGTTGCTGTTATGTGCTTGCAGAGTGGATTAGGAGTCTGTAAAGACAACACTATCTGATGGTGATTGCACTCCTTCATATAATACACTACATATATATACATATAAGGAATATGTGTCTATGTGTGCTCTTAATTTCAGAGATCTTTGATACCAAAGAAAAGGTTCTTCCTGGAGTTAGTGAAATGACAGTAGATACTCCTCCCATGCCATTAACCCCCTACCACCACCAAGAGGTCTAATGCCCTTCTGTCACACTCAGATCTCAAAAACTAGAAGAGAAATGAAAAGTATTATTTCACCAACCATTGCAAAGTTTAGGTGCAATGGCTATTTTTGTTTTCTAAAAGCAAAGCCTTTAGTTTATAAAATTAATTATGCTAGCGATTTCTTTCATAAAAATACACCAATTCTAAAACAATACATAAATGTAAGGGTGATTATGTTTCAATATGGTAACTAAGAATGATAATTTTTTGTAAATTTTCAGAATCACTAAGTCAATATATTATAAAATGTACAAGAAATGTTCACAACAAATATATATAATATTTATTAGTTAACTGTGTTTTTTCTGGTTAACTAGCAGCTGAAATAAATAGAAATAGAAATAAATAGAAAACATTTATGTTTGTTTGTAAAGGCAAAACATGGCTAAACTAGTTCCCTCAATGAAGGAATCCCAGATTAATCTAATACCGTTAATTAAATCTTTAAATGAAATGCTATAAGAACTCTGTACACCAATGGTTATGAACTTTCATCAACTCTCTCTCTCTTTGGGCATATTGCATGATGTAATGAAGAAATGCCAAGGTGTGGTGGAAGTAGGAAAATCTTTGGAGAGATAGAAGAACGATTAGAATAATTATGATTTTGCTTCTCTAGGCTGATTACTTATCATCAAAGGCCAATGTGTGATGAAAGTAGTGGAAATCTTTTTGATAGATGAGTACGATTAGAATAATGTTGTGGGCTAATCTAATCTGACTTCGACTATGTATCAATTATTACTTAACATTAGCCACAGAACATTACAAGTTGAATATAGTTGATAACATTCAGTTCTATAAAATGATACTTTATTAACCACTGGGAAATCCGTCCAGTCTTCCTAAAACGTCGCTATAACTTATTACTATTCAACAACTATTCAAAACACAACCTACTTCTAACATAACGCCATGTTGGTTATGATCATACCGCTGATTATGGCCACCTTTCGCTTTATCTTTAATTGTCAATCGTTCTTTTTCGAATTAAAAAAGTGCAGGTCAAATATTAAATTTGCTATTCACTGCACTTTATTGAGGGAGCCCAGCATCTGGTTGGAAATAAAGATCAAATTGTGAAATTACTGTGAAATATAGAAGTTTGAACACACCCCTCCCAACAGGTGCACCCATTGAATTAGAAGTACTGTAGTGTTGCTCAATCTGTTTTTTCTCTTTAGGAATGAGTTTTTAACCTCAAAGCTCTCTTTGGCTACTCTGTTGGAATTTGCTGACTGTTGTTTAGCTATAGTTTTTTTTATTATTATGGGAGGGGGGTTTTCTCCTTAAACTTTTCTTTGGCTATGCTTATTGATTTTATTTTGGTTATTATATTTTTGCTTTTTATTTTCTGGGAGTAAAGTCAAGGTTTAACCACAACCCCCCTTTTTTTTCCAATAAAAATACCTAAAGCAAAGTCCACTCCTCTGGCTACGCTCAGGAGATCATACTAGTCTAAACTTACAAGACCTTGGATTGACTGTTACTATGATGGCTCAAAATTTGAACCTTGCCCCAGTCTTATAGGAGGATGTATAATCTTCAAATTTGTCTAATGTTTAACAAGCTGAAAAATAAAACATTCTTTAGATTCCAGAAATGAAAACAAGTTAAGGATTATTGAAAGTGCAATATTTGTCTTGTGTCTGGATGATGACCAACCTAAAGATCCTAATGATTTGTCAAGAAAGTTTCTTTATGGGGATGGAATCAACAGGTAATTTGAGTTAGCATTTAATATGGATAGTAAAGATTATTGTTACTGTTATGTTGGTTTTTTTTTACAGTCTAATGTTATAGTATGGTAAATAATCGGACCAATTATTTTTTAGGTGGTTTGATAAAAGTTTTCAGTTGATTTTAACCAAAGAAGGCACAGCAGGTGTTAATCTTGAACATTCTTGGGGAGATGGTGTGGCACTGCTTCGTTATATTAAAGAAGTTTTTAAAGACAGCATACATAATTCATTAGTGAACCCCAACACTACAGCATCAAGCACAGCTAATTCTGATCAAAAAGTCCAAAAGCTAGGTAAGAATTATGATTTCAATTTATTAATTTTTTTAAATAGAAGTTTTGATGAAGAATAAGTCTAGATAGGTAAATCACCTCTTCAATACAGAAGAGCTGAATAAAATTTAGAGGAAAGAAAGTATATTATGTGTGATAAATTGGAGATGTTTCAACCCATATTTTTGGAATAAGCATCATGTCATGTCAGTTTATCAATAAATCACTAGATACCATCTGTCTTCACAAGAAAGAACACTTCAAGAAACTTGACTTTACCATCTAAAAATTAACATTGCAATTATCATATTTCTATTTATCTTGATAGTCATTTTAAACCATTGTAGGTATATCCAGGTTTTTTCTAAAAGCTTGCATAAAATCTTTAACTTAATAGTACTTACTATACATTTCAATTTTAATAAAAGCAATTATTAGTATAGACTAGGATAGGCCAAAAGGAGAATAACCATGCAATACATCTGTGAACAAGGCAACATAGCTGTGATGCATTGTTGTACAAATTTTCACAAACAGTATTAAATTTCTCTTAAAACTTAATACACTATTGGTTAGAATAAACAACAAAATAATTCAATAATGTCAATTTAGTCAATCTCTCATCAAGTATCTTGGGTTTGTTCATCATGCTGCCTGAGCATGTCTTGTATGGTACTACAATGTAGGGATGTTAGGAAATGTAGTGTTTAGTTCCAACTCAACATCATCTATCTGTCAGGACTTTTAAAATTATAATAATAGTAATAGTTAGGCCTATATTAAATATAAATATTATAATGCTCATTATGTTGTATTAATTATATTTATATTTATGATGTGTTTTCGTTGTGTAAGATTATTTACTTAGTTACATAACAGTGTAATAAAATCACAAGGTTTAAATTAACAGATTCATCATGCACACACAGTCACACTTAAAGCACATAACTATGAGGATGATGATTAAAATAAAGTTATAATATTATTAGGAATTGTATACATAATGAGGATTTAATCTAGATATAAAAGTCAAATTGTCAGGTTAAAATGATTGTATAGGTTACATATTATTCGTGCATGGATCTAGAATTCAGATATTCATTATACATGAATATTAATGAAGACGTTGCCTATGTTAGATTCCAGGATTTACAATATTCTTGTAAGAAACAAAACAACCATAGTTTTCAGCTAGATCATTGGACAGTTATTTTTAAAGCTTGGAAAATTCTGACGCTGTCTTGAGCTGGTTTTATGTTCACCTTTATTGCATCAATTTGGGTATTCTTTTTTTTTTTTTTTTTGGTATTAATGCAACGGGTGCCGTACTATTCAATTTTTGTGTGTTAATGAAATGGGAGATTCGAAAAAAAAGTAGAGACAATGAGTCGGCGGTAAGGGTTGCTCACATTTTGAGTAGTGAAATGAAGCCTTTTTTGATTGCGAATTCGTAAAAAGAGGGTTACTTTCAGTGATGGAAGAAGGTGTGTCATAAAAATAAGAATGCATTTGAAGCCGCCACCCTTTTTCGCATGACAATACGACATCTCAATTTAAAGCTAAGAGAGAGCAGCAGAGTTTGAAATATTTTGCTGCCAACATATATGATACCGCTTAACTCTTGGTATTTATTTGAGGTATGAAAAGCAATTTTAAAATTACAAAAGAGATAGCCGCTATGAGAAGTGTGCATGGGACCACCACTGCTAAAAATCTGTTCAAAGAAGTTTCAGACATCATGGAGGATGTTTCTTTTCTTTGGGATAAATTGGTGAGAGTAACTACTAATATTGTCAGAAGTATGGCTGGATGTCATAGCGAAACAAACTGGCAGCAAGAGTTATTAGAAAAATTATCAAGGAACCTCTGTGGCAAGATTTTAAATCAGAAGCATGTTATGAGTTTAGCACTGTAAATTTTCTAACATGTCAAGTGTCGAACCACAAAATAAGAATTTTATGACAGTACAAAATATGAAGACGTTATATTTACAGTGAGGCGTGCTGTGGATTCTAAAATCTTTTTTGATATGAAACTGAAATTTTCATGATGGAGAATGAAAGCAAGTGTCTCTACTTAATGACCGCTACTTAATGACCCCTGATGATTGTCGGCTTTGGCCTTTTAAATTGGTATTACATCATGTCTAAATGAACTCAATAACAAACTACAAGAAAAACAAGTTGATTTCACTTTTAATAGCTGACATAAATGAAATTGCAACTTTTCATTTAGTAAGCGGAAAGGGGCCAAATCAATCTGGTGTTATTTCCTCACAGACGATCATATAGATTTAGTGCTTTGACTTGGTGTCTCATCAATGCAGAGAGATTTTCAGAAGTTGGCTTTGGATAAACTTCTTCATCCCATGTATTAGTGTATTATATCCACGGGTTTGGTTTCTAATAAAATTACCTCATTCTTTATTAATGTTTTTTATCTTTTCTGTTATATTTCCCGACACGATTGTCGGAAGTTTAAATGGCCTTTGGGCTGAATAAGGTTTGGCATCTGTTTTATCTAATAAATTGAACTTTATTGCAAGTATATAGTTTTTGCTATTACCTAATTTCATAATATGCAACCGAACCTGAACTTTAGATCTAGCCAAACCTGAAATATACTTGTCATCGAACTGAACTCGAGCTTAAATCTGACCGAACCAAACCCGAACTTTAAAAGTTTAAAAGATAAGGATATGTTGGGATGCTAGAAGTATTTTTTTTTTATTTCAACAAGAAGAGCTCATCATGTCTTTTTCAGAAGGAGAACGGAAGTGTGGGGGCTCTTTTTTTTTTTTTTTTTTTTAGTGAAACCAGATCTATTGTTTTTTTGTTTTTTTTTGAGAATTTTTAAATGAAAGTGACCATACTGCAATTTACAAGGCCTACCCAGTAAACTGATTATATTTTAAGCTTCTTAAGATATTAAAAGTATTTTTTTTAACTAGACATATTAATTATTCATTATTATTTTTTATTTATTTATTTCTTAGTATTAGATCCATATTTTTTTTTTTTTTTTTTAAAGAATTAAAAAAAAATTAAGAATTACTTCTCTTTGCTTTGGATAATGAAGGTAATTTTTTAAATTGGAAATTGGACCTTTCGGTTAATATTACAACAAATAAGTAAATACATTTTTCTCAGTATTGAATAACTTTTCCACTGGATTTCACAGTCGATATCTCATGTAGTCTCAATATAGCAGAATCACCTTAATTATCATACTAAATTTGAGAATTTACAACAATGGAACTCAAAGGCTTAAAATCAATTTTATTCCAACATTGATAATGACACTGGTAGTAACTCATATCGTTTCAACCTCTAAGGTGACATCCATACTCCAAGCTAACATCATTTCAGTACCATAAACTGGCAGCCTATTAAAAACAAAAACAAAAAAAATCCAACAAGAGTCTAAACTTAAAATAGAAATTACAAATGGATGCACTGATAGAAAATTCTCATAGAAATACACCAGAGATATAATGCATGTCTGCAGTACATTTAATCCTAGGGTGTCTCTTTCTGCAACAGAAGTAGGCATAACAACATTCAATTCCTGGTCTTTACTAGACATGGATGTTTCTAGAAGGGGGCCTGTTTCTAGAGTTTTATTGCCCCACATGAAATTTCATTTGATGTATCAAGCCAGCACATGTGTTGTGGCCATTTCTAACATATCACAAGTATATAAACTGTAGAAAATACACAATTTTCAACAACTTTAGTTTATTCTCTTTGTTAATATCAAAGGTTGTCATGGCCAGGGGGTGTTAATGAGAATAAGCTCCCATTGTCTATAAAGTACTCCTAATGGTATGCGTCTCAAATAGCCTATGACAACAAAGTCCAGCACCTGGCCTCCTAGTGTGGCTTAGATAATACGCCTGGCGAAACTGCTCTTACTAACTGGTGAATGCGGATACCACAAAACCTGGAGCTTCAGGAATATGAAGCTCATCAGCCTAGTAAGACAATTCATCTAGGAGAAGGGTACTCCAACTCCTAACCACCGCTGCCTTGCGGTACTGAGGCTTCAGGAGACAACCTCGACAAAATATCAGGAATGAAGCCTCTCAGGCGTTAGAAATATCAACTATGACATTGCCTCCGGCAACTTCTGCAACTAGCTGGTGCCAAATTTAATGCAAAGTGTTCCTTTGGATCACATCAACAAGGTCGAGAGAGGGACCATGACTCAGAGGAAACTCTGGTGCTGCTAAAAAGCGGCTAAAACATTACAGGAGGCAACACTTATTCAACCTGGGAAGCTTCCAAACAGTTAGGTGCTGATCCGCCACTGCCTGCTTGCACTAATGGGTACTTAGTTTAAAATGATAAAAAGGTTGAAAACTTGTACCAACCAACAAAAGAAGAAAAATTTAAATGAAAAAGAAATTTGTTGCCAAATGAAATGACAGTGTGTTCTGGTCTCATGATCTTCAGCAGTTAGATGAGGCAAGGAAGACGGCAGTAATAAACAACAAGCTGAAAACACTACATATTTGCTTTGCAGCTCTTCCAGAAACTGACTGGCTGAAGACAGTATGCTCAGCGAGACTGAATATACTTTCTTTTGGAACGGGAAAGCACATGACATGGACTTTGCTGCCAAGAATAGTCTACTTCTCATAGTCCCCCTAGTTGGTGACTCAGAACGGCTACTAAGCATAAGTATGACGACAATATCTGATAAAGTCACTCTAATTAGTGCATATGCAATCATACTAAGTCACTCTAATTAGTGCATATGCAATCATACTATCTTCAATAGGACAAAGACAAGTTCTATGACGACCTCTAAGAAACCATTGTGAATATTCCTAAAAAAAAAAAAGGTGACTTCATTGCCAGAGTAGGATCAGATCACACTACCTGGCCAGACTGCTTTGGGCTTTTTGGAATCGGAAGAATTAATGAGAATGGACAAAGACTGCTTGAATTCTGCATATACTATAAGCTCTGCATTACATTACCAACTTCTGGACAAAACAATCGCACTGTGTCTCATGGAGGCATCCTAGGTTTAGGCATTGGCACCAGCTGGATATGGTTCCGACACGGAAAAGGGAGATTGGAAAGATACAGCTGACATGTAGTTTTTAAAGTGTGGGCTGTGATACTGATTGCATTTTAGTGTCCTGCCGGACAAGACTGCTGGCTTCTAAGAATCACAGGGAAAAAGAAAACCACCTCTGAATGCCACTAGCACAAACAATTCTGATCTTCACACAAAATTTGAGAACAAATTAGAGGAAGCTTTTAAAAACTTCTCAGTGACTGAGATGGAAAAAAGCTGGACGTTTATGCGTGACGCAATGTACCAAACGTCATCACTGGTATTTGGGAACAAATTAAGAAAAACAAGGACTGGTTTGAACCAAGTCTGCCAGATGGGGAAACTGCCATACAGAAATTGAAACTGTCATAGAAACAAGTGAGTAGTCATGCTAAACTACAAGAGGGCTATAAGCTATCCCGACAAGACCAACGTCTAATCTTTCTACTCAGGACTGGACACAACAGAATGCGACAACACATGTACCAGTGAAATCTGCCCATGTGGAGTATCACCAGAGAATGCCGACCACGTCCTCCAAAACTGCTCTCTTTACCAAGAGGCCTGTATAAGACACTGGCCCCAAAACACCCCACTAGAAAGAAAACTATATGGAGAGCTCCCTGATTTGGAAACCACTGCGCAGTTCATCTCATGTATTGGTCTAGTCATCTGAACACTCCAACATAACAATGAGAACGAAGAAGAAGAAGTGTACAGCATTTTTTTTCTCATATTAACATTCTAAAGTGTCTTATTTTACTATATTATTTGAACATAAAGTAGGAATTAACTTAAACATTTTTATATTCTTTGCTAAAGGTAGAACCACTGTTCCTAAAGTCTTAATTACATGATTATTATAAGAGATTTTGCTAAATAATCAAGTTTTACTTTGAACTTTTTAAGATAAAAAAAAGCCAATCTATTCACATGAAATTTTGCTGTCTACTTATCTTCAATCACAATTTTACCTATTTATACTCAACATGCATCCATGTCCTAATATATTCATTACCTGATAGGAGTGATAGTTAAATCAGTTTTCTGCTGTCAGAAATTTGATTGCTGACAAAGCTATAGCACTATTACTAAGAAGGAATGTGATTAATGATTGTATCACTGTTAGATACTACTGCTAGACCTAAGTGACCTGCAAGGGTGGATCATTGTTACAAGCTGAGTGACTGGACTAATTGAGTTGTCTATAGACAAGTTTTGTGAGTGTTTGATTTTTGACATTTGATTTTTTTGACATTTACCTGTAGTCCTGGCATATAAAGAAAAGCTTGTAGTTTAATTAGCTGCTTATCAATTAGATTCTACATTGAGTTGTGTGTCAAGTGGGTGAACAAATGAACCACCATACAAAATTTTCACAGACTGAGAATGCTACACTAATAAAATATATATTATATGAATACCTTTTTTGTTCTTTGTCATGATTTTGCAATAATGTTTTTCAATTTTCAATTAATTGAATGTTTATGTGTTTTTTTTCTTTTCTAAAAAAAAAAATTTAGATCCAAGTACTAAAATAAATTTTAATTAAAACACTTCAAGTAAATTGTGTTGAAATCTAAATCAAAATTTATGTTTGTAAAACTTTACTTATTTATAATTTATAAAAATAATTTCTTTTGTAAATAAAAGAGTTGCGACTAGATCCTTACATTAAAGAAACAATAACCAAAGCAATGCAACGCTTTAAAGAAGTAACAAGTACTTTAGATGTCCAGCATTTGCAGTATCAAAAGCTCAATAAAAAAGATATCAAGAATGCCAAGCTCAGTCCTGATTCTGTCATGCAATTAGTGATACAGGTACTTGTTTTATAAAATTATTTTCTATGATGTGTATGTTTTATTGGACATGTGTTGTAACGTTAGAACATGAGATTTACCATATATATACTCCATTCAAGATTAATCATGGAATCTTAAAATTAGTCAATGGAAGAAGTGATGTGGGAAATACGGATCAGATATTGGATTTCATTCATAGGAAAAATATTGCATTTTCCAAAGGTCTCAATTGAATTCACACACACACACAAATGTCCCTCACACTACATTTATTTTGGCTCTAAAAAAAATCATTTATGTTTTAGTAATTGTTATCATTTATTTGACCCATACTAAATACAAATAAATAATATTCTGAATGTCTACAAATCGTATGATGGTAAAATAATGCATTGTTAATTACACAAATGAAGTAGAAGATATTTAACATTTTTTCATTCCATGAGAATTTTGACCATGTTTCACTTCCGTATAGCAAAGTGCTCATTACACAGATACGGTATTTTTAAGGCTTTGGTATGTTAGCAAGGTATTGTCCCACACTCTTTTCTACAACTGTGACATGGTTGCCATTGCTTTGGCTATCCTATTGTAAATATGTTTATCCAGTCATTGTTGGATATGATGGAGCTAAGATGGCAAAAATGGTCAATAATTTCTAATGGTTGATCATTAATGGTTCTGTGAGGTGCAGTATTTTTTCTGAACTAGTAGCTTAGTCTTGGTTTGACTAATATTTAAGCCAAACTTCTGTCAAGCAGCAGATAGTTTGTCATCCAGAGACTGAAGCTGAAGTTCCCTGATAATGTACCTTACTAATTTTGGTTTTGGCCCGCAACCTTGATAAATTAAAGAGTTTTGCAGAGGATCTTGTATGGAGAAATACACCTTCGTTGATGTCGCTGTAAGCATTATGCAGTAGGCAGGAGAAAAATATACCAAACAGAGTAGGTGCGAGCACACATCCCTGCTTCACACCACTGCTAACCTCAAAAGGTGCTGATTGGTCTCCATTGAATTTCACTGTACATTTTGTTTCCTAATGAAAGCACTCAATGAACTTCATTAGTTTGGGAGGACAACCTATTTTCCTCAGGAGTTTGAAAATGCTTAGCACTAGTGAATGGTCTGTGTTGCAGTCCACGCTATTGTATGAGCGGATGTGGATGACACTTTTCAATTTCCTTCAACTGATGCAGAAGTCAAGTTGGTGCCACCTTTTTTAGCATTGGTGCCACCAAGAGACTTTGTGGCATTCCTTGTCAGAGAAGTATGTATTTGTTAGGGTTGGTGAGTAAGCACAAATAATATTTTTTTGTGTGCTACACTTTCATTGCCTATGGGGAACATAGCAATGCAGGGGACGAGACTGTTTCTTATTGCAAAAAGACACCATGGGGCTCTGTTCTGGTTTTCCTTGCCAGTAGAATGTATAAGAACAAGATAGCTAAAGGTCACTCATAAAGGCAGCGGGATACACATTTGAGACCAAAAGAAAATCCGCTGCCGAGGACAGTTGCAGATGGCAAAAAGAAAATCTTAATCGACCACCGGTGGACAATGGTTATGCTTTCCCTAGTGGGGCAAAATATGGAGGTCACAGCTGGGACTGCATAGCCACAGGAAATACTGCATTCCTCATTAATCTTCGGACTCGAAGACAAGCCTTATTATTAGAATGTATATATGCTTTCTGTACTCAGGCCACTTCTGAGTTCTTTGTTGATGATAGCAGTATAACACATATTGGCTACAAGTTCAGGATCAGTACTGAAGCCTGGACATATTGTCCGTCTGTACATTCCAGCTTTATGTTTCGCATTAATGTTAAGGGTTTTCTTTTGATTGTATTGGCAGGTGCAGGTGAACAGCTTGGTTTTTTATTTTGTCATAGCACCAAGAACCCAGTGGTGCAGCAAGCTGTGGTGGGATAGCACTTTATTGTCACGCACTATCTATTCAGTGAGGCTGAAAAGCCCCTCCTACCGGTGAGAGTGGTCCCTGTCATTCCAGCTTACGCCAATCAGCTAGGTAACTACCACTCTCTGTGTTTTTTTCTGAGACATTACTGTCAGAGATAGAGTGACCTCTCCATTGCTGGGGGAAAGCCTGGGCGGTAAATTTGTGAGTACTGGGCGGCCCATACGTCAACACTCCACTGTCTTCCATATTGACTGGGTCCAAATGAATGGAAGGCCATCACGATTTAGGGTCAGGTGGCTGCAGGAGTTTGCCACTCTCTTCCCGTCTACGAGGCTCCAAAACCGGATTTTTGGTTATGGTTTACTCCCTTAGCCTTAGACCTTACAGGGGCACACACAAGGCAGTGCAGCTGTTAACCTATAGCTAGGGGATTGGTTTGTGGGCAGCAGGGTGTGTCTGCACGCCAATGGGCCATAACTGACTTACATCTTGGGGCCAAACCTCCTCCGAGACCCTGCAGATTAGCCTGGGGCTTCACAGCCTCAGTTTCCATCTGTCACCACAAGGAGGTACTGCCAAGGACTTGATGTGGAGAGGCTATGTATTGGCAAGAGAGACCTACAAAATTGCCCCCCTTTCACAGATGCTAGCCATCGGTGGCAACAAGTTAAGCCACCACACTAGGCGCCCTAACCCTTTTCAGAACATGTATAAATCATGGGATAGTAAAAAAATAATGCATTGTTAATTACCTAAATGAAATGCCTCATGCACGCACGCTCAATTTCTGACACAGGGCCCGATAACTCCAAAAACTACAGCACCGAGATGTACAGTTCAAACTAATCTCAGGGATCAGTCACGACTCCAGAAGCGAGCTCAAAACTACATGCTCCATCGTAACCCCAAGCCTTCCACCCTGAAACAAAGAATAACTTAAATCTATTGATGCTGCTAAATCACAAAATTTTTATTAATGACACTGGTACCGAAATATCAACCTAATAATACATTGTACTTACTAGGGGGATCCAGGACTTTGGAGTGGGGGGGATTTTTTTCCAAACCCTAACGCCCAGTAAACCCTAACCCTATGAAACGTGCGTACAGCATATATATATATTTATATACATATATATATATATATATGAGAATATAAAAAGCGTCTTTCTCAACCTTCGGCGAAAATGTTGAGGCGTTAAATCTCTTGCAAACTTGGGGGTCTGGTTGAGCGCTTTAAGCTTCCCTAGTGCAGAAACGCATTCTCCTGACATTTACAGCTCATTATTCATCAGTGGGGTTTGGGGGGCGAAGCCCTGACGCCAAAAGCGTTTTATTGCATTCTTCAATGCATAAATGCATTCTCCTAACCTACAGCACATTATTCATCCTATTAAAAAAGGACTTCTTCTTGAATAATGTTTTACTTGAAAAATATTCGAATATGAATTTATAGGCTCTTAATGCAATGCAAATAAAACTGATTTGTTCCTTGAATAGATAAGATACCTCACATATTTAGATTAAGGCTTTGAGGATCGCACTGAAAAAAAATTGGATAAAGAATTTTTTTTTTTAAATGCTCATTTGTAAGTGATACATTTTGTTCATAAGGCATTTTGATTTACTTTGTTTTGTGACAGAATTATAATTCAAAGTTCTAAATAAAAATTTTGGAAGTAGGAGGAGAAATTAAGTGGACCATATAGTTTGTACTCTAAATTTTTTTGCATTTTTAGGATTCAAGCACAAATTGTGAGTTATAAAACCAAATTTATTTAACTAGAAAAATATCAGATAAAGTAAAGGTTGGAAAAAGGCGATTAATAAAAGAATATTTAGGTTTAGAACTCATCTCAATCATTATTCTTATACTAAAAACTTTCTAACTCTAACTTTTCCAAAGCAAAGTCTTTCTTAAAATGATTATGATAAGTTCATGTGAAATTACATAAACTCTGTCGCCATATTTGACTATTTTTAAAATGCCATGTTTTCCTCTGGAAAGGGGAGAGGTCGGTAGAGTGAAAACGATTAATCCTCGATCATTTTAATAATTTCTGCCAATGATTGTATTTAACATTAAAGAATAGGGGTGGGGCGACAGGATATAAGAATTTAATTTATAGCATATATTAATTATATTAGTGACAGATTTTTTTTTCATTTTGTAATTTCTTAACTATAATACAAAAAGAAAAAGTATTGGTTTGTCCGATGGGTGGAAGGCGATTGCAGGTATCGCCCTAACCACCTGGTACAACTATTTTTCATTTTATATTTACTAATCATAAAATTTGAGATTAGAGTGTGGTGCGACATAATATACAAATGGGTTCACATATCAATACATAGCTTATATTATATAGATTTTCAAATAAATTTGTTCACAAACTATGATTTCTCCATAAAAATAGAAACACCCCCCATTCAAATGGCTAGAGTGCGGAGGGCAGTACATGCTAACGCGTCCCCCCCCCCCCCTCCTTATCCCACCAAATCGGCCAAGATACCAGAAGGGGAGCAACATAATATAAAATTTATAAATTAATTCAACTAATTTTGTTCACAAACAATGATTTCTCCGTAAAAGTAGGACCGCCCCCCCACTCAAAGGGTTTAGGTGGGAAGGGCAGTAGAGGTATTCACCCCACCCTCCCCCAATTGGCCAACAGGGGAACGACATAATATTAAGATCGGTTAAAATATCAATAACAAGTTTTATTAATATATATATATTTAATTGATTCTGTTAGCAAGATGTGATTTCTACAAATAAATTGGACCGTCCCCCCCCCCCCCTCCCACTTGAAAGTTTAGTAGGGGGGCAGGATTGATGCCATTGCCCCCTCCCGACCCCATCAAATCAGCCAACATACTAGAGGGGGGGTCGAAATAATCTAAAAATAGGTTGAAATATAAATAATTAATATATTTTATTAACATAAGTAATAAATTCGTATACAAATTGTGTGAATTCTATACTACAATTTGTACAGGGTCCCCCCCCCCGGATCCGCCAGTGTCTTACATACTGTCAGAACAGGTAAACAGTGCAAAGTTAGCCCCAGCAGAATCTACAGCTAGAAAGTTCTGTCCATTACAAGAACAATACAGGATATAGGCTTCTTGATATAACACCCACAATATACTTGACAACAAAACACACCTGATGCAAACTCCTTCCAGTACCTAAAAACACAACCATTAAATAAACAAGAAAACGTCACATCGCTGGCCCACTGCTAACTGTAGTGTAGACTCAATCTACAATCCTAATCTACAATCCCAATCTACAATCCCATAACTAACTCCCTGTAGAGACGTAAGAAAAGACAATTTGAAGGTCTAATCAAGTACGCTATGTCAGCAAAACAACTGCAAAATGCAGTAATGCCTTAATACTCACCCTAAACAGTAGTACACAGACGAACCTCAAAGAAAGGTTTTATCAGCATAATAAAACTCCATAAGCTTAAAATCAATTCAACAAAGAGAGTACATTTTAAATATGTTAACCCTAAGAAGAATTTGTGCTAGAATCTGGCATAGACAAAAGTAAATGACTGCAGTTGGCCTCTGAGAGAGACAGTTGGAAAGCTGTCACAAGGCTGTGGGACAAACATTTGAGACTTAAAGAAAAGCCATTATTGAAGACAGGTGCAGAAGACAGAAAGAAAAGTTAATTAGATTGCCAGTGCACAATAGCTTTGTCTGCTGGACTTGTGGGAAAATATGCAAGTTGCAACTGGGTTTGCATAGTCAGGTGAAACACTGCACTTATTCTTAATTTTTAGAATCAAAGACATTGCCATCCCCTATAATGGGAAAAGTTGTGCAAGAATAAACACAGAAACAATCAGCACCTTTATGCATCACACCTACAGGCACAGATTTATATGTAGACAGGCACAATACTGTCCAACACAATTAGTGGCAGTGGTTGCATGAGTCTAGCACAACCCAGAATAACAAAGGCCTTACCCAAACTGGATCTCTAAATGAAATAAAAGGACAAAAAATGACCATGAGAACACCTCTCTGCAGAAATATAATGGCAAATACACAAATACAAGTGACTCAGATATGAATGCTTTCAATTACCCTAAATGAAATACATCAGCACAACACAGCAAAGACATGGTCATACCTCAACACTGTTGCCAACAAATGCCCAATATAATGCCACCACAATGTATTAAAAATTACTGACACCTTACACAGACTACTACTGTGTTAAAAAGAAAGAAAGGTACACACTAGTTGAATTTTCTTTTATGAGATTTCCTAGTGAAGGGGTAAGCTCATGAAACATGCTAAAGATAAATATACTAACAAGCACTTGTAGTAAATAATGGGGCATATTGTTGAAAACTTAATTGTCTTAAGTTTGTTTTTTTTCTATTTTGTTGTATCAATTAATGTTTGTTTCTTATTATATAGCTGGCACACTATCGAATGTTTGGGAAAAATGTTGGAACTTATGAATCCTGCAGTACTTCGGCATTTAAAAAAGGAAGAACTGAAACAGTCAGACCTTGTACAATAGCTACTGATGCTATGTGTAAAATTTTATATGGTGGAAATAAGAATAGGCAAAATAATTTGATGGAAGGCCTAAGACATTGCTCAACAATACATAATCAACTTACAAAAGAAGCTGCCATGGGTATTTAACAGAATTAGTATTTTATATGAGTTTAAGCCAGCAGTTCTCAACCTTTTTGGCTGCCCTTTTTATAATTCGTCACTACACAGCGACGCCCAACCATAAAATAATTTTTGTTCATAAGATTACAAGATCATAATCTGAATGTAAATATCTGATATGTATTGCAAACATTGTATGTTTTATCACGAAACATGCAAAATTCTATTCTTGTAATATATACTGCTCTTTGTAATTAAATTACAAATATATCAACTTGTAGCTTTTACTTCCATTTAATTATCTATTTCTCATTCACCATATTCACGTTGCATACTTATGTTGCATTTTAAAAAGGATGGCGGAACATTACCTTAGTTTAATTTTGATTATAATTTTGACAGTCTGATATTGTTACTGATTCACCAGGTCAAGAATTCTTGTCATCTTCTGCTTTAAGTCTTATTCTGTATTTAGACTTCATAACTAACACTCTGGAAAACTTGTTTTGCAAAATATATTATTAGAAATGGATTTTGAAAAGGCGCAACTCAGACTAGTCGGATATGACTGCAAACACTTGAATCAAATTTGTGTAACTTACATTGAAAAGAAATCTTTTCGCGCATCACTAATGCTTTTATTTAATGTCTCTTATATCTTCAACTTTGAATTTGAATAAACTTTTGGCAACTTGATGTCTAGTAGATTTGAAAATTATGATATTTTCTCCGCAAGCATTCGCAGATGTTATTTCACAAATTCAAATTGTATCTGTTTGTCAAGTTCAATGTCATTTTCCTGATAGAGAGTAGATAAGATGTGCAGTATGTTTTGTCCAATTTTTTTCCCCAATCTGAAGCTTTATTTGAAAGGATTTGATTTTTTTTTCAAACAAATTGTAGCATGTTGCTTTTGATCCTTGGGGTGACGCTTTTTACTGCTTCTTATAATTCTTGTGGCAGTGTCTTCATTACTAATTTTTGTCAATGACTTTTAGTGACCTATTCTTTACCAAACATTGAAATCCAGGCCAACATACTAGCAAATTTGGAGCACCAGCTGTGCAAACACCAGTAATATTTTCTAAAGAGATTAAATTTTTTTCCAAAAATAAACCAACTTTCTCTTATACATCACTTGCTGATGTAGTCGTTTCAAGAGTTTGACCAAACCTTAAGTCTAAAATTCTGGGTATCCTTGGCAGTGTTAAAGTTTTTTTTTGTTTCTTAGATTTGGCTTCTGTACAAATGAAACATTGGGGTTTTGAAATTCCTGTGTAAACTATTGAAGTAAAACCATACCGTAAAAATTTACATAATATCTTGTTTTCTTAACATTCTTTTGATTGAAATCCATGTTAATTGTTCCATGATGAAATGTTACCTTCTATAGCATGGACTTTTAAACAATTACATATTATTAATTATAAACAAAATAGCTTTTCAATTACATCAGGACGTCACCATAAGATTCCAAAATCATGTCACATTACATTATGCATTATTTACTTTTTTTTTAAATTGTTAAAATATTTATGCTGCGACAATGAAAATGTTCAAAGTCCTTCTGATTGATTTGTCTGCATTATTTATCCTCGAATGACAATAATAAAATTGAAACTTTCATTGGAAAAACTGTACGATGTGAAGTTTTACACATTAGAATAGACACACACAAATATTTTTTGATGGCCTTAGGCGACCCCCCACAGGTTGAGAACCTCTGGTTTAAGCCCAATTTTTATGTTGTCTTGGGCCATAGTTTGTCTTTTAATTATTCAGTAGGCATCTTTTCACTTGCACAAGCTCTATTAGAACATTCAGCTCAGCAATAGAAAGCTAGCTAAATGAAGAAGAAAATATATTTTAGGACCTTTTCCTTGTAGTGGGCAATGTGGGATGTCTTTCTTAGTTAGTTTTTATGCCATTTTTATAAAGCTTATTCCATTCCTGGTAAAAAGTTTGCTTGTGTAATTTCTACCACAACCAATCTCTGATCAAAATGAAATTTTGCACATTTATTTCTTGTACTTGACGAAACATGAATGAATGAAAAAAAAAAAGCTAAGTATTGGTAATTAATTATTTTGTTTAGTATCGAACAAGGGAAATAACTGTACTTGTTATATCTTATCTTATATAATACAGACTTTACTTCAAAAAAGAAGATGATTACGTTCTACGCGTCATGCATTTAGTCATGCATATTAACCAATAACCTAAATTCTGCCAAATCACTGGTTTTCCTGGCTAGCTCAGGCTAGATGTGGTGATATACAACGAATTAGTCCCCTTGAGAAGGCTTGAGCCCTGAGTGAACAAGTTTTTTTTCCTCCAGTTAAAAACAATCATGTTAGATACATGCTTCACATCTCTCCCCCCCCCCCCCCATCCTCCCCAACTGGTCCACACAAGTGTTAGGATCATAGAGCAGTGAGACAAGTGATAGGATCATAGAGCATTGAAAAAGTGATAGGATCATAGAGCATTGAGAAAGTGATAGGATCATAGAGCATTGAGAATGTGATAGGATCATAGAGCATTGAGAATGTGATAGGATCATAGAGCATTGTGAAAGTGATAGGATCATAGAGCATTGAAAAAGCTAAAAGCATGACATTGAGCTAAATAAAAACAAATGGTAAAAATATTTCTAATCACACAGATTTATTATTGTTAGTCTAGTCCTATTACAAATTTAATCTAATGACTGACTCAAATTGATACAATTACACTTAATATAAGTTGTTTTTTTTTTTTTTATTATGTTTTTCTCATTTAAATTTCTAACAAAAATTTTTTTTAATGAACAAAATAATTCACCATTTAAGGGTAAGAATAATACAATCTAAGTGCTTAAGAAATGCCATTAAATTTTGTTGAGAAACATTTTTCTGGCTGCCTTTTTTACTTGTAGATTTTTTATTTGTCATTATACATAATTTTAGTTATTTCTTGCCCTTTGATCATTTCATTATTAGAAAAGAATGGTATAATTTGAATGTTTACATTGTGTGCAATTTTTTGCAGAAAATAAATTGTTGTTAATTAAAAAAGAAAATCTAGCTATCTATTCAAAATAAATATCCTTAAACATCCAGACTAAAAAAAAAAAAAATTTATAGTAAATGTAATTTACAGTAGAGACTTCCACAGCTGTATCCCAAATACATTTATAATTTCATCACTGAGTAAAATTAGACAACTTAAAGAAATGAACTTTTTTCTTATCTTTAACAAACAAAAGAGAATAAACAGAACCATAATTTAATTTATCATCATATATGTCATTTAACATTGTCTTGCTTCAGTAAAAGCTTTGACTATATATATATATATGTGTGTATCTCTTCACAGGTCAAGGATTTGATCGGCATCTTTTTTGTCTAAAAAAACTCTCAGAGCAGAAAGGTTTATCCTTGCCTATATTTAGCCACCATTCGTACAGTAATTTGAACCATATTATTCTTAGCACTTCAACACTTACAGATCCTTCAATTCAATTTGGTGGTTTTGCTGCAGTAACACCAAATGGTTTTGGAATAGGTAAATGATCCGTTTTCATACAGCAAGTTTCTGTTCATAAGCAACCAAAAAAGAATATTGCAGCCACTTGTCTTATGTCATAAGATTAATTTAATTTTTAAAAAATTTAAGTGAATTAAATCTGCTTTCTCACCATATCTACTTTAACTTTTACAAATTATTTATATTGTACAAAGTAATGTCTTGTTACAGTGAGAAAGATGAAGTATATAAAATGATAAAACTTTCCCTTACTCCATTTGAAAGTATAATAAAGACAACACTCACATGCAATGAACCTCATTCTTGAGAGTTTGAATCAAGTTTTTTTGTAAACATATATTCAAATGAATAATTTTTATTTCAATCCAGTTTTGAATATATGTACTTTTATCTTTTTTTGTTATAGTAATTATTCTGCAATGCAATGTATCTATAAATGCTATAAATATGATGGTGGCCCAAAAATTAGTAACACAAGGTATCTAAGTGATAATCTTTCTAGTATTATAACATTTATTTTGCCTGGCTTATTCAGGCCACTACTTGGAAAGCAATTGCACTTTTATAATTTATTTCTAGCATATGGATTAACAAATCTATATTTACATTCTTTCTTTATTTCTAGTGCATGAGGTATTAAAATTAACACCATTTGGTTTTAACTATATATATAGTTCTTCCATCGTGATTCGATGATGACCACTTTGTCATCCAGGGGGCTGAGGGCTTTGCACTGGGGTTTCATGCCTCCTCATATGGCTGGTAAGACATATGTGAGCCCGGAATGTTCGTCTGCACACTGGGCAGGTTATTCCAGCTGGAGGTAGTGTCATTGATCTTGCTTTTCTTCTCTGGCGTTTTTCTTCTGCCATCATTGTTCTCTTTTCCTCAGCAACCTGTGTGCCAGTTTTCACAGCATGACACCATGATGCTCTGTCATGTTTTAACTAAGGTTATAATGTCTGACTGTTGGAATGCCATGCTGCTTTCTGGCTGTCGCATCATTCTTTTTACTTCACCCGCCAACTCCATTTTTAGTGGCCTATGTAAGGCGAAAAAACTGTTATTAGTTTTGTATGGTCTGGTACATTTAGTTTGCAAAAGATAAGAAGTTATTGAAAATCCAGTATCATCGTAATTTGTAGCTTGCTAAGTTTAGATGCATTTGTTCGATCGTCCAATGTTAATGTCTGGACTGTTTTCACTGCTCGCTCTAAGGGGCAACCCAAATCTCCTCCCCCTGGAGGAACCCATACCTATGTCGAGAATGAATACAAAGAAAAGCGGGTCTGAGCAGACCCTAACAGGCTCCGCTAGCCAGGTAAAGGGCGTTAGGCCTGGCATGGCATCGAAAAATGTGCTACTAATCGCCTCGCAACGTTGCTACAAAGGGAGAACGGGCCACGTTGTGAATAAAGAGCTACCGTTCTTCCCAACACACAAACCCTGATAACATCCTTTTCCCCCTAACAAACACAACAATTAAAAAACCACAAGTCTCAAAAAAAAAATTGACCCAGCACCTCATACTGGGAAAGTAAGTATCCCCCCAAGCTAATTTAGCTGGAAAGAAAAAGCAACATGATCCCCAATTTTATAAATCTGATACTAATACTTTCAAAGTCCTTCAATGTAACGTCCAAGGACTTATTCCAAAGACACTTGAAATAACTAACCTGCTCCACAAAGAGTGTGCTGATGTTGCCTTACTACAAGAATGTCTGATAGGTGAAAAAAGAAGTGTCTCAATACCTGGGTACTCTGTTTTCCGCTGCTCCTGTGGGGATTGCCGAGGCCTGGTTACATTGGTGGATAATGCTCTGGTCGCCAAGAAAGTGTCCACAAATTTGAGTCAGGGGAGGACAGACACTTTGGTGTTAGAAATTTGGAAAAATAATAGACGCTTCAAGTGCATCAATGTTTATAATCCACCAAAACAAGAACTGGCTTTAGATGTCAGAGAGACAATAACTGTAGACACTATCATAGCTGGAGATCTAAATGCCCATTCACCTTCCTGGGGCTATGATGACACTGATCTGTCTGGTAAAAAAGTTCATGACCTGTGCAATTCTACTAACCTTTTTCTTTTGCAAAATAAACACTCTCCTCCTACTCTTCTGCATGCTAGAAATGGTTCACTATCACGACCAGATCTTTCTTTAGTCTCTGCTAACTTGGAATCTGTCATATCTTGTCAAGTACTAGGCGATATTGGCAGTGACCACTTTCCAATATTACTATCCTAGGCATGGCTAAAAAGTTTATTCCTCGAACTTACCCTTGTAAAAAATTCTAAACTTTTGGACGGCTGAAATCAACAAACTAGATGTGGCTCGGAAAAGGGCATACCAAAAGGTCCAAAAGAACCCAAACAGAAATATAACAGACTCAGCCTACTAGTCAAAACGTCTGTTAACAGGGAAGAACGTTGGACCAACACCTGTGCAAGGTTAGACCTAAGGAATAGCTCTAAGGCCTGGAGTCTTCTAAGAAATCTCGAAAATGCTGGGTGTACGAAAACAGCAATTCCGTTATCTTCACCCAGTGGGGTAACCATTTCATCAAAGAAGAAAATTGCCACCTTGTTGAACAAATATTTTCTAAGATCAACAAGGCTACCAAGAAGTCTCCAATGTCCAAAGCCATTGATAAAGCTCGCAAAGCTGATGAAAATAAAGACCGAAAGGAACCACAGACCGAAAGTGCTGAGGGAACGATGAACTCCCCCTTCTCGATAGGGGAGCTTAATGCTGCCATAAGGAAATGCCAGCTTAAAAAGGCTCCCAGGCCGGATGGTATCACCCCCGAAATGCTCAATTATGTAGGGGGGAAAGGAACGGCCGTGCTCTTGGCATTCGTAAATAGAAAGATGGTTAAAAAAAATGGTAAATGAGAGTCTGGTTTGGTACCTTGAGAAGACCAAGTCAACATCTTTGTGCAGATGGATTCCAAAGGACCGAAAGCACATACGCAGTCTTTATTGACTTAAAACAGCCATATGATAAAGTATGGCGGCCTGGTTCGCTTCATAAGATAAGAGCCGTGGGGGTGCAGGGACGGATATATTACTGGATTAGAGACTTCCTACAAGAGTGTACAATCAGAACAAGAATGTACGGAGAAGTCTCAGGGGAAATGACCCTCGAGCACGGCCTCCCCCAGGGCTCCGTCCTGTCATGCACCCTTTTCACGGCCTTCATAAATGACCTACCGGCTCAGCTAAAATGCCAAAAGCTGCTATATGCTGATGATATTGTCCTTTAGAAATCCGGAAGGAGCGCAACCTCTATACAAAAAGTGTTACAAGAAGATCTCTATACGCTCTGCTCATACACACACAAAAAATGGAGGTTAGAAATAAACACCTCCAAGACGGTCTATTCTCTGTTCACGCTCGGGACTGGCATTCTCGGGCAATCTTTCCGGCTCTTCCTCAACGGAGTGGCTCTCAGCATGGAAAAGCTACCCAAGTACCTTTAACTTTAGATCGCAAACTAAAAATGTGTGAGCACATCCAGGATGTTGCAAGAAAGGCCTCAGGGAAACTTTGCATTGTGCGGAAGCTGGCATTCACGAAGTTAAAGCCAGAGCAGACATGCTCCGATCACTGTATTTAGGAGCGTCCCGAGACATGACGTTAAACTGTGCTCCTCTTTCCTTAGCACTTTTGGAGCTCAAAAGTGCCCTACTTCTTTTCTATCATTGTGTCTGCCTCCTCTTTTCCTCAGTCTGCCTTCATTGATAATCACTATGTCTGGGCAAGAAACGTCGAAGTGATGATAAAAAAAAGAGAAGGCCTCAAAAAGCTGTGCTACCTGACCATTATTTCTGGTGGTCAGGTGCACAGAGGAGGGGAAAAGCCTGACAAAGTTGAGCCCTTTTCTTATCTCTAAGGGACTCAAGTCAGTAGTGGGAGAGCCCAAGAGTGTGTCTAAGCTACACAAGTCAATGGAACTTCTTGTAGAAGTAGATAGCAAGACACACTCTGATGGGCTTTTAAGATGCAGAAGACTCTGTGATCTCCAAGTGGAAGTCATGCCACACAAGAGTCTGAACACCAGCAGAGGTGTAATCAGCTCTAAGAACCTACTGGAATGTTCCGAGAAGGAAATAGTGGAGGGCATTGAAGGAGTCACCCATGCCCGGCGCATTACCAGGCGCAGGGATGGCGAGGAGGTCAAAACCGCCACTATTATCCTCACATTCAGAACTAGGACACCGCCAGAGTAAGTGAAGGCAGGATACCTACGAGTTCCATTGAGGCTCTACATACCTAACCCCATGAGGTGCTTCAAGTGCCAGGATTATGGACACGGAGCGGCAGTCTGCAAGAGGAACACTGTGTGTGCCAGATGTGCTGGAAAGAGATAGGAGCCCCCACTTTGTGAGTACTGTGACTCTCACCTCACCATGGAACATATCCTCATTGACTGCCCCAGATACCAGGATATCAGGGAGAAATATTTTAGAGCCACTAGCTTAAAAACACTATTTGATAATGTCGACCCTGGGAAGGTACTGGGCTTTATCCGGGAAGTGGGGTTATCTACGAATATCTGATTTATGAATTTGTGAACATGTACTATTTACATTAGATTTTTACCAAATAATTACATTTTTACTATTTTAACTGTGAATAGACCTTGATTTTAATGATATGACTGTATAGAATCTGGCCCTTGTTGTTTAGAGAGAGAGTGGTCCTTGGGGGACTGCAGGCACGACATGGCCTAGATTGTGCCAATTTCCATCAAATCAATCAACCAGATTTGCTGGAGAGGGTCATGAGGACAAGGGCTGCACAGCCCAGTTCAAATGCCCAAACTGTCACGCTGGCCACTCAGCCTACTCCAAGGACTCTGTGGAAACAGGAGGTTGCCGTGCAGGAGTACAAGGCAAGAAATGGATGTACCTTCAGCCAGGCAAAATCGGCTGTATTGACCAAAGGCCAATTAGGCTTGACAAAGACCTATGCCCAGGCTGTTGCTAAAATAGGAAGATCCATAGCCATACAGACAGACACATTGACCCCACCACCCCCTCCTCCAACCCAGAAGAAAACACCGCCAAAGAACACACCTCCGAAGAAAAAAGAAAGCCCTGTTGTCATGCTAAAGAACAGGTTCTTTGTGCTCGCTGATAAGAGACATAAACCAACACTCCGGGAGAACCCGAAGACATCATGTCTGACACAGGTTCTCCTCAGAGAACCCAGCCAGACACCCCAACCTCTACCGAATTAGAGGTTGACCAACTCCCTAAGGGGAGAAATCAAAGCGGAGAGGATGCTCGAGGTGAGAGAGGAGGAAATAACCTTCGCTCTAACCAGAGGGATGTCCCCTCTCCAGAGAGAAAGACTTCCCCCAAAAGGGGGTTGTCCTCCTCTCCATCCAAACCCAAGAATAAAAATACCAAGGTCACTGGAATAAAGGGAAACCCCTCCGGTGGCCTCCCAAGGCCAAATAGCTCCAAGTAGGTCATTTAGAATAAGCCATGGATTCCAGAATTGTACAGTGGAATTGTAGAGGCCTCAAGGCCAATTATGAGAAAATGCAGCCACTGATGGACTCTGAGACTCCTGTAGCTGTCTGCTTACAGGAAACATTTCTGAAAGATAGCATCAGTTTCCGAAGCTACAGTGCTTACAGCAAGAATGTTGAGGATGCAGAGAGCATCAGGTGGAGTCTGTATCCTTGTGAAGGACAGAATCCCCCATGAGAGGGTAGAACTACAGAGCACACTACAGGCCGTAGCAGCTAGGATAACCCTTCACAAGGTTATCACTTGCTGCAGCCTGTATCTACCACCAGACGCTCCATTAAACCCAACAGACATGGTGGACCTATTGAAACAACTCCCCTGGCCTTATATAATCCTTGGGGATTTCAATGCCCATAACACCATGTGGGGATCCAACAATACCGACACAAGAGGTCGTATGCTGGAGGATATCTTCCTCCAACATGATTTATGCATACTTAATGATGCATCACCGACCTACTTGCACCCAGGAACTGGATCTCTCACATGCATTGACCTCACCGTATGCGTCCCTGGACTTCTGGACGACTTTAAATGGTCAGATAGCAATGATCTACGGGGAAGTGATCACTTCCCAATCATCATTACTAACAATCTCCCCTCATTGGGACGACCTCAGCGGTGGAAACTGAATAAGGTCGATTGGGAACAATTCCAAAAAAGATGCTCTGAGGATATCACAGAAAATATCCTCGATGAACAGAACCCAGCTGATACCTTTGCTAGCAAGCTACTTAGTATAGCCAGGAAAGTTGTCCCCCTAACCTCCGCAAATCCAAAACGGCCTAGCAAACTATGGTTTGATACAGCTTGCAAAAGTGCTTTTTGCGATAGGAAAAAACGACTGGCTGCATTTATAAAGAATCCTTCCCAGGAAAACCTAAAGCTATTCAGGATAGCTAGAGCAAAGGCTAGACAAACCATACGGTCAGCCAAAAGGAATTCCTGGAGAAGTTTTGTCAGCAGTCTGGATGCCAAAACTTCTGCTAGAGCGGTTTGGAAGGCACTAAGGCGAATCAAAGGGAAAGAATCAAATGCAATAGGGCATTTGAAAAACCAATGACGAACTGTCACGTCCCCCAGAGAAATAGCTGACTGCCTTGCATCCTCAATAGCAGAAAAGTCATCCACTGCACATTACACGCCAGAGTTCCAAAAAGTCAAAACCAGGGAGGAAAGACACCCCATTGATTTCAGGTCAGAGAACAATGAAGACTACAACAAACCGATCTCGCTTGAGGAACTGAGGGAATCGCTGGACTAGTCACATGACACAGCGCCTGGAGAAGATGAAATCCATTACCAGTTCGTCAAGCACCTTCTCGTACCCTCATTGGCAGTCCTGCTAGGGGTCTATAATTATGTGTGGCAAACAGGCCCTTTCCCAAACAGCTGGAGGAAAGCCACAGTTATACCGATACGTAAACCAGGAAGAGACGGCTCTGACCCAGCTAACTATCGACCAATAGCACTAACAAGCTGCATCTGCAAAACCATGGTGGTCTGGTACCTGGAGAGGAATAAAGTGATCTCCAACTACCAGTGCGGATTCCGGCAGGGGCGGACAACAACTGACCACCTGGTAAGGCTTATATTAGAAACGCATTACTCAGAAGAGAACATCTAGTAGCTGTATTCTTCGATATAGAAAAGGCCTATGACACAACCTGGAAACATGGCATTCTACGTGACCTGCAGCTTATGGGGCTTAAGGGACACCTTCACCGTTTTGTGGGGGAATTCCTGAAAGACCTAAAATTTCAGGTTCGAGTGGGCAACTCCGCTTCTGACACTCATGACCAGGAAATGGGTGTACCCCAGGGCAGCATTCTGTCAGTCACCCTGTTCAACATTAAAATAAATAGCATCAAAAATACTCTGTCCCCTGGCATAGAGTGCTCTTTGTATGTTGATGACTTTGTCATTTTTACTTATGGGGAAAACATGAACACCTTAGAAAGAAAATTACAGTTATGTTTAAACAAAATCCAAAATTGGGCAAACGATTATGGTTTTAAATTTTCGGACTCCAAAACAGTTAGTATGCATTTTTGTAATTTAAGGGGACTCCACCCAGACCCTGAACTATTTGTACACAAAAAGAAGATCCCTGTCGGGAAAACTACAAAATTTTTAGGCCTCACCCTAGATTCCTAATTTAATTTTCTCCCCCACATTAAGGAACTTAGGAAGAAATGCCAAAAGTCATTAAACATACTTAGAGTACTCAGCCATACGGACTGGGGAGCTGACAGAGATACCTTGCTGCTGCTATATCGGAGTCTAATTCCATCCAAGCTAGACTACTACTATAGTATCTCAATTCCATAGCTAGGATTCTCCTCTCAAGTACTGCAATTATTGCCAAGATTTGCAAGCATACAAGAATGTGTCCATGACTAGGGAGCATATCAGTCGGATTTTAGTGTCAAGTCTATGCCTTTGTCTTTACATGTTGTTTTGAATTTTTCAAGTGCTCCAGTGGACTGTGCAATTATGGCCAATAGTTCAGGTTTGGTTCCTTAATCTGAAATGATAGTTTTTAGTTATTTAAAACTACTGACACTTGCCTCAAGTTGCAAAACATATTCTGCAGAAGTCTTGTCTATGCGCTTCACCTAGTCAGCTAGCTCTTCTTCTGTTCTAGCCAGACCATCTATGTCACCCGTAAAGCGCAAGCTAGTATTTCTTCTTCTTCCAATGCTTACATTGCCTTCATAACCTTCAAGAGCAGATTCCAATATCCCATGGGTTGGCTGGAGTGTTTCATGTGTAATGCGGACACCTACAAAAATCAGGTGAGCCCACAGATTATATATATGAATCATACAAATATGGGGCACAACATGGCCTAAATTGTGCTGATGTGCCTAAACTCAAAACTCATACAAATATGTTACAAATAAATAAATTTAAATATCTAAATAAATTATTACAACTTCTAATTTTTATCACTTACGATGAAGAGGCTAAAGAAACATTGTTTCTACATGTCGTTATAAAAAGTTTAAAATTAACAAAGATTATTCTTATTGGCAATTTTTTGAAGCATTCAAAGATTGTTTTTACATTAATTGCTATGAAGAACTGTGTTGGGTTGGCTAGTGTAAAAACTGATGGAGCCTTTGAGAAAAAGTTTTTTAAAATAGATTAAAGAACAATATCCCAACCATAAACTCTAAATGGGAAAGTTTGTCCAAAGCTGCATTGAATAACTGATGCTATTGGCCCAATTTTCTCAATGATCAAACTTAGAGTTAGTTGTCTTAACCACAAGCATATCCCATAAGTACTTAAAGATTTGAAACTAAACATTCTGATGTTCGATACCACAGTAGTATCCGCTAGTTAAGCTTTAGCAAGATACTGTTGTGTTCTTTGAAGGTCATTGACTGTGACTTTGTTACTAATATTCTAATGATGATTGGAAGACAAGGCTTCATCTTTTTCAAAAATTGGTTGTTTGCACATGAAATGTAGGTTAATGCATGCTAAATCTTTTCAAACAAAGCTTTCACATTTCTCCAGGCAAGCAAGTGAAAACAGGTTTTGTTACTTTCCTTTGCTGAAACTATTCCTAGTGAAATGGTTGAAAAGACTTATTTGGATTCCTTGATTGTGGAATTTAAAAGCAAATTTTAAGACGTCAAGAGCTTGGAACCATTTTTCAATACCTTCAGCTCACCATTTAGTGCAGAAGCTGATTCAGCTCCAGAGGACATACCTCCAAGCAAATTATGACCTGAAAGAGAAGTTCCAGTTCTTCAGTTCTTCCTTAGGAATTTTATATGTACCAAAAGCTGAATTTCCACACTTAAAGTTGGTGCTAAACTTTCACATTATTTAGGTCGACATTCATCTGTGAACAAGTATTTTTTTTTAATTTAAAATAAAAAGTGTAAGAGTAAGTGGATGCTGACTGACTGTAATTTGACAGCAGTCACAAGGATAACAACTAGTAAGCTAGCTCCACAGTTCTGGAACATTATGCACAAGTGTAAACAGTTAAATACTTCATATTAAATACAATATTAAATCAATTGTGATGTGATGCAAAAAGATTGTAGTAAAATAATTTATTTTTTTTTGTAAAATTAGTTACAGAAATTGCTAATTTTTTTTTAATTCCTCAATTGGGAGTGTAAAAATGTTGTCTCACTCCAAATGTGTTTTTTTAACCACCCTCCAATTTTATTGTTGAAGTACTTCACACTACTTGCCTGCTTATAGAGGTTCTCAATTACTTTTATAATGTTTTTATTTATATTGTACTTTTTATCATTGCTATGCTCTGTTGAAAGCTTTCTTGAATAAAGACATGAAAGAGAGTCTCTTGGTGTTTAAGATATTTCTCACAGAGTATCCTAAGGTTTAGGGTTTGTTTTGTTGTGCTGCCACCTTGTCTGAAACACATTTGTTTGTCTAATATAATTTGTCAACTATCAGTTTTAGTCTGATTAGTATAATTTTTAGCAAGACTTTGCTGGGATGCCTTATGATAATAATCACATTTTTTTAAAAAGTAAATTATCATTTTATGGGCTATCTATCCAATATTCACAATAAAATATCAATATTTGTTTCTTTAGAAAATGATCTAACCACTTGTAACTTATTTTGACATGCTCTACTTGTTTTCAGGCTATGGTGTTGAGGACACATTTCTAGGATTCAATGTGACAACATTTCCAGCCTGCAGTGCTCAAGATTTCATTGAGTGTTGTGAGAGAAGTTTAGATCAGATTTTAGAGATTATCAAAGGATAATTGTTATACTTGTTTTATACAAGATGACATATTTTGTTGGCTAATGCTTATTTCTGTTGAAAATAGTGTGATTTTTTCTCCTCAAAATTCAATGTTTCTTTATTCACCCATTTTTTTTTTATTTTTTGGAAATAGCAAAAGATCATGTTTATCAGTTAATTTATTGAGAATTGATGAAAAATATTTTTTTAATTATTTCTTTAATGGTAAATTATGTTTGTAGTATGAATGAGTTATTGTTATGTAGTATTTTTACAAGCATTTTGAAGTTCAAGGTAAATAAGACTTGTTTTATACATCAGTTTTAGATGTAGCAGAAATACTTAATTACTAGTAAATCTATTGACATTTGCTGAGTTGCAAAGGTATAATGCAAAGCCTGCAGTCCTATTGCAGTTCTCATAATGATCCTAACTCAAACTGTACATCTGGTTTACCCAATGACTTTGGATAAGGTAAGAAAGATTGCAAATATTTACTTACCTGCACAATAAATAGTTTGTTTTTTTGTTAAACCCCTTGAAAAAGTTTACAGTTAAATTATTTGAACTGAAGTTCTAACATGTATTATGTACTAATTTGTACAAATGAGCCTTCTTACCTTGTGCTACTAGAGCGTGGAATGGGTTGCCAGAGTCAGCCAGGAAAACCAGTGACTTGGCAGAATTTAAGTCATTGATTAACATGCATGACTAAACGACTATGATGTAATCATCTCCTTTTTTGAAGTAACGTCTGTATTTTATAAGATAAGATACTGCAATGCTATGTGTTGTAACATGTTGTTTCCTTCTTGCTATCTTTCAATCTTAATGTAATTCTCACATTACCATGATAATAATGCATCATCTATTTTAAAACAGTTCTTGTTATACAGTCTGCCTTATCGATTTTGGCTATTTCCTAATTGTATTATTTTATTGTATGCCTTTACTTATATAATTAAAATTCATTGGGAAAATGTGATTTTCTTGTTTTTCATATTGTATTGGTCGAGCAGTCAAACTTTGCCCCCCCCCCCCCCCTCCCACACACCAAATAAAAAAAAAACGATTACTAACAAAATAACTGACAAGAAAATATTTTGCCTAAATTCTTTTTGTATGATTTCTACATTTTATTTCAAATGTCAGTCAGTAGTTCATGTTTTTATTTCACACTTTTTATTTCAATTGGCATAGAGAAGAGTTCCTGTAGTAATTAAGCTTTGTCGGTCTATTTGGATAGAGAAAATAAATTAAAATTTAATTTCATCAACACCTTTATCATGTTTCATAATGGTGCACCATATTCTTGGTATTGCAACAGCGTTTTTTTTTTAAATTGGAAATGTAATTAAGATTCACATGCATTAGTACATGTTAGCCATATTTATAACTTAAAAGTAAATGATCCCTTTTAGAGCCTACGATCTATGGGGCAGTTAATAATTTGGCCCACGGTTAACAACGACAAAGCACTTTTGCTTTCCCGAAAGGGAAAAAGACGCTGTTAGTTTTGTGTGGCCTGTCTATCCATCCCGTTTAAATCTAAGAAACTAGAAGAGAAAATTAAAATCGGACATTACGATATTTTAGATCATTCAAAGTTCTGATGCAACGGCTACTTTTTTCTTTCCCGAAAATCAACCATCTAATTTTTGAAATTATCAATGCAAGCAGATTTTTTTTTTAAAAATACACCATTTTTAAATGAAAAACGTCAGGGGAGGTGTTTTAAAGTGGACACAGACTTTTTCATTCATTAATAAATCAAGCTTCATTCATAGATTCGCGCATTGTTACAAAAAAAAATTGCATCTAATGTCACAATGGAAAACGTATCAATGGATCATTATAAATTTTCCATTCCTTAATTAACTCATGGAATAGCCTAGAATACTGATTCAAATGTTGTTTAAAATAATTTTAATACGAACTTCGTTTTAGTTGAAAGTCTGAAAGGGTTTAAACTACTTTTATAGCGCGTTGTTTTGACATATCTTCATGATACACTTGACAACAATCTAAATTGGACTTAGTAGAGGCCACATGTAGATCTATATTTTGATTTAAACGTATTAACAATTTAAAGAAAATGTATGCCTACATCTATAAATTATTTAAGAAATAGTTTATCTTCTTACAGTTTAGGGGTGCAGACTTATTTCTATAAACAGTAGTATCACATTAAGAAGTGAATGTGATGCGAACAGCATAGTGCATTATTATTCAATAGTAGGACTACTAGATCTAGATCCTGATCATAATATTGGCCTAACTCTAGGTCTAGTAATTTTAAGATTTAAAGTCATACGAATTCTATTCTAGATCTAGATTATAGGCCTATATCTAGATTCTAGGTGTAGTCTAGATTCTAGATATAGTTCTAGATCTTGATCTAAGTCTAGATTTGAGATCTAGACCTAGTTTAGATTCTAGGTCTAGACCTAAACATATAGACTACATCTAGAACTAGTCTAGAAATCTAGTCTAGCTCTAGATATATTCTAGAGCTTGGTCTAGACCTACTTTAAAGTAGATTATGATCAGGATTAGTAGGCCTACTAATGGGTAATAGTGCTGTTACGGTCATGGTGCGAATGGGAAAATGGTGCGAATTAGGGTATTGAATGGAAGGGATGTTAAAAACAGGAAGCCGGAAGGAGATTGACAGGATGAGAGATAAAATGTTCATGTTTAGGTAACTTGTTATAATATTAAAGTATTTCTAGAGTAACACCAGAGAGTGTCTTATTCTTTTGAAGAGTCTTGTGTCGTAACAAGTGGCGCCCAACGTAAAAGGCAAGACCTGCGTTATATCTAAATGACTAAATGCATGACGCGTAGGACGTAATCATCTTCTTTTTTGAAGTAACGTCTGTATTATATAAGATAAGATAAGATCTGTATCAAATTCCTGTCTACTGAGGTATTACTATTACTATAAAGTGTAACAAAATTTCTAGATCATCGAAATCATTTGCATCAGAGGTACCGTCAAAGATTTGCATGAATCAGAATAATTACCAAATAGTAAAGGAGCAGTTATTACGAACATTTGGGAAAAGGCGTTTTATCGTCAACAATATGTTAATTGCACCATTGAAACCAACGAGGATCCCCAAACATTTTTAGACAAGATGAATAGCTACTTCGACAACTGGACAGAGTCATCCGAAATAGAAAAAACGTTTGATGGACTAAAAAGTATTTCTTATGCTGGATAAAGAGATAGAAGATTGGGAAAATTTTTGTGGAATGGCCACTACTCGATCTTGTAGCAAAGATGTGGATGAAGGAGATTTAGCAAAATTCTTACGGAAACTAAGGGAAAAGAGCTAGATGAAGAACAACATGAAAACACAGAAACTGAAATCAAAGACATAGGATTTAACAAAGAAAAATTTATCACAAAACAAAAAAAATGATCCAGAGTTACGCCAATTAGCAAAGAAAGGAGGTAGAGGAGGAAGATTCTATTTAGAAAGAGGAACTCTTGTTAGAGAGATTGAATAACATGGAAAAAAATAATCCAGTTTGTGGTACCCAGAGAATTCAGGCAGCTTGTAATGGAAAATGGACACGATATAGCACACACAGAACATCTGGGACTACACAAAACGAAACAAAGAATATTTCAGAATTTTTATTGGCCATCAATTAGTAAGGACATAAAAAGTTATGTGACTTCGTGCCAACTATGTTCTAGAAAAGGAGCAAGAAACATAAAAGCACCGTTACAAAGGGTGGATGTACCAGATAGACCATTTAGTAAAACAGCGATTGATTTAATCTGTCCAATGCCAGTGGTATCAAATAGGGGTCACCGTTATATCCTAACTGTGATAGACGTGTGCTCCAGATGGCCGGAAGCTATCCCACTCAAATGAATTGAAGCTAGAGACATAGTACAAGCATTATATACGTTATTTACAAGATTTGGATTTCCTAAAGAAATATTGTCAGATAGGGGCACTCAATTCAACTGTCAATCGGCTACAACATTCTTGAACATGTTTGGGATCCAGCAAAGGTTTACAACCTCATATATCCACAGAGCACTTGTGAACGTTTTAATGTCAATCTAAATAAAGCATTATTTAAAGTAGTGGACGATAAACCCAAAGACATGGGATATGGCAATACCGTCAATACTTTTTGCATACAGGGAGAGTCGTAATGAAACAACAGGGTTTTCACCATTTCAATTGATTTATGGAGGAAATCCACGAGGTCCAATGACAATATTGAAAGATTTGATAATCCCACATGATCATGTAGTAACTTATGACAGTTACGATATTGTGACAGAAACTAGAAATCAGGTTATAAAGGCATGTGAAGAAGCGGATAGACAGGTGCTAGAGAGAAATGAATTAACACCTTCCAGAGTGAATGAACATAGAAAAATGAAGGAATTAGAGGTAGGACAATATGTTTTGGTCTTACATAAGGATAACAATAATGCTTTGGGCACAAATTGGCTGGGGCCATACAAAGTAGCAAGGAAAATTAGCGATATGGACTATAAAATAGACATTGATTCGATGTTAAAAAAATATTTCATGTGGATTTGTTAAAAGAGTTTAGACCAAGACAAAGAAGTGAAGAAAGGGGTAACTAGGAGTTGATAGTAATGGCTGCCTGTGTGACGAAAGAAATGGAGACAGGGGAAAAGTTTAGTCAAATAGAGACAGTGGCAACAGAAAGTAGGCAACCATGGAAGGATGTCGCGGTGAATGGAGTTTCTCTTGAAAGAGCTAAAGAAATCAAGGCACTAATTGAGAATTATAAGAATATTTTTACAGATTTACCCGGAAAAACAAGTATTATAGAACATGATATCAAGTTAGCTGGCAAAGTTCCAAATAAACTGCCACAATATACGATTCCATTACACCATAGAGAAGCATTACAGAAGGAAGTTGATGAGCTACTAACACTTGGAGTGATAGAACCATCTAGTTCACCATAGGCTGCACCAGTTGTGCTTGTTAAATAAAAGTGTGGCAACTTAAGATTGTGTGTGGATTATCGACAGTTGAATAAAGTCACAGAATTTAATCCATTTCCAATTCCACAAGCAGAAGAAATGTTTACTAAGCTAAAAAATGCAAAGATTTTTAGCACGTTGGATCTGTCTAGAGGATACTGGCAAGTACCTCTAAAACAAGAAGCTAAACCATTATCGGCATTTAAGACACCTTCTGGCATATATCAATGGAATGTGATGAGCTTTGGCTTAGTCAATGCTCCAGCCACGCTTAACAGAATGATGGCCAAATTATTCAACCATAGAAGAGACAAAATTTGTTATTTAGATGATATATGCATTTTCAGTAAGCAATGGGATGAGCATATACAAAGCCTTTGAGAGGTTTTTAAAATTATCAAAGAAAACATTTAACATTGAAACCAACAAAGATAAAAATTGGCCTCAGTGAAATTTCATTTGTGGGGTGTAAGATTAAAAATGAGTACATTACACCACTGGAAGAAACAGTATAAAAATATTGGACATTAAGGTACCAAAGACAAAGAAGCAAATTAGAAGCCTTCTGTGTCTATGCAACTTTTATAGAAAATGTATCCCAAATGTTTCTGAAATAATTGAACCGCTAACAAATCTGACAAAAAAAAAAAGGAAAACCTAATAATATTATGTGGACGGAAGAATGTCAAGAAGCACTGGACCTAATTAAAACTTTCTTTTCTGGGGCATCGATTTTGAAATTACCTGACAATACTAAGGAATTTATTTTGGCAACAGATGACTCAGCCATTGCAATAGGAGGCTGTCTAATGCAAAAATGGAATGGTGTCCCACACCCTGTTTTATATGTGAGTAGGAAACTGACAGCCGTGGAGTTGAAGTATGCCACCATTGAAAAGGAAGGACTATCCATTGTATGGTACATAGCCATTGTATGGCCTTCATTAATACAAATAAATTAGGTAACAACAGAATAGCCAAGTGGGCATAGTAAGGAAAGGAGCTAGGACACGTCAGCTTTGTTACAGTTGGTTATTTAAAAGATTAATGTCAGTAAAATCATTTTGGTGAGAACATAATGAATAGCAGTGTAGTGAATAGACATGTATAACAGATTGGAATATTTTGTAAATGTATACGTATATGTATACTGGTGTAAGTTAGGGTAATCGAAGACTGTATGGATTAACGAAGCTTTGCTAAATGCGTGAGGTGTCGAGATATTAATATATGGTGTTATTTTGAGAATTTGATGGAAATTATTGATAGAAATTTCAAATATATTATTATAGTTACATAGTTAATTATAGTTTATAATTATGAATTATGAGATTAACTCGTTGGGTTGTTAGTTGGGGAAGTTTGAGCATTGTATATTGGGATGGATGCAAGTAATTTGAACCTAAAATAATAATGTAGAGAATGGTGATATGTAATTATGCTGTTGAATGTTTTGTTGTTGTTGTTTTTTTACCTGGTTTAACCGAATGAAAATTAAAGAAGATAATATAATTATATTGTACAGTGGTTTACAATTATTTTTGATATTTAAATGGGAGCTGGCGCTCCTAGATCTAATTTTTGACCTAATTTTATCTAATTTATATTATTTATATATGCCAGGGCTATGATGTTTGTAATTCAGTGTCCTTTTTAATTTTTATAGTTCAGTGCTGTGTATTTTGTAGTTTCCGCTATTTATAACTTTCTGCTAGATTTAGTCTTTTTCTGTTATTTGTGTTTTACTCGTAGAGGAAGAGTAGTTTTTAAAATAGTTAACTAGTCTTAGAGCTGTGGATGTTATTTCCTATTTTTTGTCCCTGGTTAGTTCAGCTTATTTTTTTGTCTTTGGCATTAGCGTTGGAATGGTTGTTATTTTTTTATATCTATGTGCAGGTCTGTAAACGGTATAGAGCCCCCATATGAGTTTAGAATAGAAATAACTTTTTATCTTCCTTTTTGTATTTTTGTAGATTTAAATTTTAAGATTCTCTTTTTAATGCTGTTTAATTTGGTATATAATGTTTTGTAGTCCGTGTCTTTAGTAATTTGCAAGATTTTATTGTTGTGTACGGCTAGGTACAAATTAGGGAAATCGATAGTCCAGTTTAGTTTTAGATAATTAGCGTGACGTCATGCTCTCCGATATGTTCGCGCTGACCAGTTATAGCTAGCTCCGGAACCTCGTTGAGCTCTCTTTTGTCTTGACCAGTGGTCAGTGCTGACAGTGGTGCCTGTATAAAGTTATTTTTGTGTAGTGTAATTTCAGCTGGGACCGCCTGTAAGTTGGAAAATGTTTTTATTTTTGCTTTCTTTCGTTTGTATTTGTATTGATTGTTTCTGCATCTATTGCTATAGTCTAGATGCAGACTGATTAGTGTAGTGGCATCACTGGCTAGTTAATTAGCCATGATTACCTCTGATGGAACCGGAAGTTCTGTAGACTTGGGTAGCGTCACCCCCTAAATGCTTTTTGCTTTCCTATACTATGTCTATGTGTAAATATTTTATTATTTTATGTTTCCTATGTATTTTTATGAATATTTTATCGTTAGGATAACCACTCTATTTAAGTTGGCATTTTGTCCTACTTTTGAATGTAAAAGATGGCTGCGGCCTAAGCATCGCTGTCATGGCGGCTTGTTTAGTCTTATCTATTATTATCTAGATCTAGCTTATGTTTATTGTAGTCTAGCCTGACCTGTGTTGGTTGTAGCTGGGACTTTAATAACTCAGGTATTACTTTTATTAGCTACATGTAGGTAATTGAAATTACCTCATGCTTGTATTATGTGTATGCACTAACTAGGTCTAGACCAGTCCAGTCTAATATATGTGGTATAGTCCATTATTACTTTATTTTTTGAATATTGTCTTATGTTTGTTTATTTTGTAATTGCTATAATTCCTGCCTAACTGTCTGCCGCAGTTATTACTGCCTAACTGTCTGCCGCAGTTATTACTGTTGCCCCATAGCTGCCGTAGTAATTATTGCTGCTGCAAGTAGCTTACTGTTGTAGTTTTGCCAAATAGCTGCTTTATTTGTTAGGTTCAGTTACGTAGGGTTGATCAATCGTTAAGTAGTGTGTATATTTAGTTTTATTGCTGTTGTTTTGGTTTCATGTAAATAAAGTATATATAAGCTGTTTTATAAATTTAGTTGGTTGTTTTATTTTTAGTTTGTTTCATTTTACTTTAGTTTAGTTTAGTTTAATTGTGCTGTCTGGTTGCTTAGGCGACTCTAGCCCCTTGGTTGCAGACCGAGGTGCACAGATTGGGCCCACCCAGTAGAGCTACCACCTGCCTACTGTTATAAATGAATAAATGTTGAGCAGCAGATAACAAAAAAGGGCCTCACTCAGTAGCGCCCCCCCCCCTGACCTGCTCACATAAAGGACGTTCGATGTACATCAAACTTGGCAAACAAGGGGGGGGGGTTACGGTCGAAGCGCAGCATGGTGCGAATGGGGTAAAAGGTGCGAATTTGGGTATTGAATGGAAGGGATGTTAAAAACAAGAAGCTGGAAGGAGATTGACAGGATGGGAGATGAAATGTTCATATTTAGGTAACTTGTTATAATATTAAAGTATTTCTAGAGTAAAACCCGAAAGTGTCTTAATATTTTGAAGAGCGTTGTGTCGTAACAAGTGTACTATGCTGTTCGCAAGGGAAACCGGTAACTTGTGCGGGCTATTTTTTTTTTAAATGTCCTAATTTTTTTTTAAATGTCCTATCCCATCTAATCCAATATATTAATCGACATTGTTGGGGAGAGGTAGGCTACGTATCTGGGAGCAGTAGCGTCTCTAGGGGGTGCGGTCGCACCGGGTGAAACCCTTTTGGGGATGACAACCAAGTTGAAAAAATTATATCTTGGCAAAAGCAGACACATTGGAAAAGATAATTATATTAAAATCTGTAGATCTATGCCCAAACATGCCTAGACACACATAGAAGGTAGTTTAAGATTAAATATCAAATCACAACGTTATACCGCTTCTGTCTTAAAGTAAAACAAAAGAAACCTGTTCATGTGATGTTAAGTCTGTTTCTAATTTTAATTAAATATCATTGTAAAATATCTTTTGAATAAATGTCATAAACAGTGGGATTTATAATAGAACTGACACTCATTTTACATTTGAGTAAAAATCAATAATAGTAGGTAATCAGCTTACTGTATAAAGAACTAGGAATAGTGTTTATCGGAACATATTTGAAGAAAGTTGATGGGAAGGGATGACACCCTAAGACCCTGTCTGGAAGGTTTCCGTTATGTTTTTAGGTGATTAGTTGGATCTCTACTCTACTTATTCCATAGAATTACAAGAGTCTTATAAAAGACGAAGTGTTGTCCTGTTTGCTTTTATGTGAAAAAAAAAACGCAAAATGGTTTTTACTATTTTATCAATTTAAACGATAAAAACAAGACTATGGCTTAAATATTCCTGGTCCATTGGTGACTTCGATGTGGTCTGAGTTTGTGTGATAACACTAACTCTCTTTGTTATCTTGATTGTGTGTATTTTCAGTATCACAGATTTAAAAAAATCAAATATATTTATAAAATGTACAAGAAATGTTCACAAAATAATAATAATTAGACTTGTCTTCGAGTCCGAAGATTAATAAGGAATGCAGTATTTCCCGTTGCTACGCAGCCCCAGCTATGACATATATGTTTTGCCACATCCAGGGCAAGCATAACCATTGTCCGCGGGTGATCGATTAAGATTTTCTTTTCACCGTCTGCGTCTGTCTTCAGAAGCGGATTTTCTTTTGGTCGCAAATGTGTATCCCGCGGCCTATGTGAGTGATCTCCAGCTGTCTCGTTCTGATGCCGCATTCAACCAGATGCTCTCTTCTATGTCAACTAAGGCAATTTGGCTGGTCTTTAAAGCGTTTCCATGGGTCACCTCTGTTACATCGACCTCCTTTTAGCTCACAAAAAAAAAAGAATGCCTTTAGCATACGTTCGTCTCCCATACGGAATACGTGCCTTACCCAGCGTAACTGTCGGACCATAAGAAGTCACGCTATACTGTCCATACCGGCGTTCGCAAGGACATCGCTGTTTGTAGTGCGGTCTTGCGCAAATATCTTTGCTGAAAGCGCTCAAGTAGTCTTGAATGCTTTTTGTATATAAAATACCCAGGTCTCAGATCCATATAGAAGGGTTGAGAGAACCACCGCTTGGTAAACATTGATTTTTGTATGCAGACGGAGCGATTTATTCCGCCAAACTCTCGCCTGAAGGCGTCCAAAAGCACTCTTTATCTTTGCCAGATGGTTATCCACTTCCTTTGAAAGCGAGGCGTCATATGATACTATACTTCCTAGATATGTGAAGTGGGCTGTCTGTTTACGATGATCTTTGGGACTGAGTAGGTTTTATTGGATGACATCTGGAACATGACTTCTGTTTTCCCGAGGTTTATAGATAAACCGAAAGAGGAGGCAGCGTATGAAAATTCGTTGACCGCGTTCTGGAGATCATGTTCTTTGTGAGCTAGCAGGGCGCAATCATCGGCATATTAGTTAACTGTTTTTTATGATCAACTAACTACTAAAATAAGAAAACATTTATGTTTGTTTATAAAGGTTTAAAAGGCACCTTGTAAATGTCATGCACATTTTTTAAAATGGACTTTTTATACAGCGACTTTCGTGCAGTAGCGTGACGGCTACGGCAAAACATGGTACTAAACTATTTCCCTCAAAAAGTTTTAAATAATCAGATTTTATTTAATTTTCATCATTATAAAAGCCGCTTATTTTTGTGCGTTTCTTCTGTTGGTCGGTCTGTGACATTAAAATATTTAAAAAAACAAAAAGCTATTGAAAAATGATTTGACCTAAAATGTTCCTTTCGAAACATTGCAATAGTTTTAAGTATCTATAATAGATTGTTTCGGATGTATCTATAGAAAAAGAGATTCCCGGATAAATCTAATACCATTTATTTAATTAAAATTAACTTATGTATCTAAAATATTTTGCGCCGAAACGATACAGTTGCAAAAATGCCGCCACCAAATTTCCTACTTCGCCTGAAACCGAAAAGCATTCTATAGTATTATAGATTATGCTCTTTGCTTGTAACACACACATTGAAAGTCCGATGCGCGAAATGGCCGGCCATTTCGCGATTCAGCCAGCCAAGTTCGCATAATGGCCAGGAATGAATGGCAAAAGTTGGAAGGAAATGGTCAAGCGCAGATTTAAAAAAAATAATGAACAATAATTGCATGTGTCCCCTGATGCACATACCTTGCAGCGGTGAGACAGCTCGCATGCTTCAACGACACTGAGACTGTACCAGCGGGAGCTAATCACTCCTAGCAGGTACTATCAAGCCGTACAGGTCTGTTAGGAAAGGGACAAGACAAAAGGTACATCACCCTGCCCGAACATAGGGGTTGTGTATGTTGAACTGACCATTATTATTGCTCGAAAAGTGAGACGTAGTAAAGAAACTTAAGAATTAAGATATGTAATGTAAAGCCGTGTTCTGTAATAACTCATAAAATCCAAACGTGTGTTTTTTTCTCAGTATGTCTGTCGACTGCGAATTTTCGGTAGCAGCAGCTCAATATCCGGTATCAAGTTTTTTCTGCCAGCAGTCTTTCTTTCCTCAAGAAGACTCCTTTCACTGGCTGATCCAGAAGGGGCGAAAAGGGGGGGGGGGGCGGACGAATTTTAGTATAGATTTCACACAATTTGTATACGAAATTATTACTTAAGTTAATAATATATACTAATTATTTATATTTCAACCTATTTTTAGATTATTTCGCCCCCTTGTAGTATGTTGGCCGATTTGGTGGGTTCGGGAGGGGCGTCCCCCCCCCCCGCCCATAAACTTTCGAGTGGTGGGAGCGGTCCAATTTATTTGTAGAAATCACAGCTTGCTAACAGAATCAATTAAATATTGATATGATTAAAGTTTGTTATTGATTTTTTAACCGATCTTTATGCGAGGGGGGGTGAATAACTCTACTGCCTTCCCACCTAAACCCTTTGAGTGGGGGGAGGGAGGTTCTTCTTTTAAGGAGAAATCATAGTTTGTGAACAAAATTATTTTAATTAATATATAGATTTTATATATTTTTACCACCATCTATTCTCATTGACGATAACAAGTTAGATGCCGTAAACAAATTCTGCTACCTTGGGTCTACAATTCAAGGTGACCTGTCACTAGAAGAGGAGTTTTTAAAAAAAACGCATAGGGAAGGCCGCATCAACCTTCGCTAGACTACGATCAAGAGTTTGGGAAAACCAGAAGCTCAGCACAGCGACCAAAATGGAGGTCTGCAAGGCATGCGTCCTTAGCACGCTACTATACGGCAGCGAGACGTGGACAACCTACACAAAGCAAGAGAAATACCTAAACCGGGAAGAGATGGATCTGACTCAGCTAACTATCGCCCAATAGCACTAACAAGCTGCATCTGCAAAACCATGGAAAGGATGATAAACATTAGGCTGATCTGGTACCTTGAGAGAAACAAGGTAATCTCCAACTACCACTGTGGATTTCGGCAGGGGCGGACAACAAACAACTTGGTAAGGCTGGAAGCTTTCATCAGAAATGCATTGCTAAGACGAGAACATCTAGTAACTGGAAACATGGCATTCTACGTGACCTGGAGCTTATGGGGCTTAAGGGACACCTTCCCTGCTTTGTGGGGGAACTCCTAAAACTCCTCTTCTGACACTTATGACCAGGAAATGGGTGTACCCCATGGCAGCATTCTCTCAGTAACCCTTTTCAACATAAAAATAAACAGTATTATAAAAGCTCTGTCCCCTGGCATAGAGTGCTCTCTGTATGTTGATGACTGTCATTTTTACTTATGGGGAAAACATGAATACTTTAAAAAGAAAATTACAGTTATGTTTAAATAAAATTCAAAATTGGGCAAACGATAATGGTTTTAAATTTTCGGACTCCAAAACAGTTAGCATGCAGTTTTGTAATTTAAGAGGAATTCACCCAGACCCTGAAATATTTTTACACAAAAAGAAGATCCCTGTTGTGAAAACTACAAAATTTGTAGACCTCACCCTAGACTTCAAATTTAATTTTCTCCCCCACATTAAGCAACTTAAGAAGAAATGTCAAAAGTCATTTAACATACTTAGAGTACTCAGCCTTACGGACTGGGGAGCTATAGTCTTATACGATCCAAGTTGGACTACGGATTCATAATATATGGAAAAGCAAGGAAGGGTTATCTAAAAATACTGGAACCAATACAAAATGCTGCCCTGCGTCTCTGTCTCGGCGCGTTTCGTACATCACCTATCCCAAGTCTCCATTTGGAGGCTGGAGAACTCCCCATGGACGTAAGAATGAAAAAGTTTGCAATGCAGTATATAGTCAAGCTAAAATCCAACCCCACTAACCCTGCTTTCGACTCCATATTTAACCCTAAAGAGGTAGAGCTATACAATCGAAGGCCTAACGTCATACAGCCGTTGGGCCTTTGATTGAGAGAACCCATTAAAAATTTAACCCCACCCATTGACCAAGTCTCTAAAATCGAAATCCCACAGAATCCTCCACGGCTAATAAACAAACCCAAATTAAATGCATCCCTCCTTAATTTCAAAAAAAGAAAATACAGACCCAAGCTACTACAAGTCCACTTCAGGGAACTGCAGGAGAGCTACGGAGATTGTGGCACCATCTACACTGACGGATCCAAAATGGATGGAAAGGTTGCGTGTGCCTGCTCCTTTCGGAACAAAACAATCTCCCGTAGACTCCCCGATGGCTGCTCCATCTTTACGGCCGAATCGCATGCAATATCGCTTGCACTTATGGCCGTCAAAGCATCAGAAAGGAGAAAATGTATAATCTGCTCCGACTCCAACTCTGCATTGCAAGCTTTGGGGCGGATGAAGACTGGCATTCCATTGGTACATAAGAGCCTGAAGCTGTTGGACCAAATAACAGCCGACTATAGAGATGTCACCTTCATCTGGGTCCCCTCCCATGTGGGCATTGAGGGAAATGAAGCCGCAAAGCCCTAAATCAAGCAGAGTCAGGAACTCAAATTCCCTGTTCGGACCTAAGACAAAGTATTGCCTCTGCCACCTATCGAGAGTGGCAGGACCGATGGGAGGCTGAGACTCACAATTAACTCAGGCAGATTGTGGCGGATGTCAGGTGGCGGCCCACATCTAAGGGTCTGACAAGGCGTGGAAGCACGACCATGTCCAGACTTAGGATTGGTCACACCTACATCACGCACTCCTTTGTGCTTAAGAGAGAGGAGCCCCAACTTTGTGAGTACTGTGACTTTCGCCTCACCTTGGAACATATCCTAATTGATTGCCCCAGATACCAGGATGTCAGGTAGAAATTTTTTTGAGAACACAGCTTAAAAACACTATTCGATAACGTCGACCCTGGGAAGGTACTGGGCTTTGTTCGGGAGGTGGGATTGTCTAACAAGATCTGATTTATGAATTGTGAACATATAATATTTACATAAGATTTTTACCAAATTATTAAATTTTTACTACCTTTACTATTTTAACTGTGAATATTGATTTAACTATATAGAATTTAGCCCTTGTTATTTAAAGGGAGAGTGAGCCTTAAAGAATTACGGCACTACATGGCCTAAATTGTGCCGATGTGCCTAAACTCAAACTGAAAGCAAGAGAGAAAACTAAACTCATTCCACTTGCGCTTGTGACAGGTTGGGGAAAGTGACGTGTTTGGCGCGTTTAATGTCTAGGGGATGATTATTTTTGAAACTATCACACACCAACCCGTCAGCAAATAAATCGGGAGCAGACACGCAATGAGAAAAGCAATGAAAGATAGATACAAAGTTAAAAATGAAGAATATTTATTTACATAGATGAATAAAAAGGGGGAGGGTTTGCATCTATCTCTAATCAATAATATCTCTAATCATCACTCTTGCACTTAATAAGAGAAAATGTCACTTTGTCTTCTGAACTTAGCTGGTTGTCCTGCTTGGGTCGCAGCTGGCTGTGTCCTGGCTTGAGGTTCTGCAGCTGGAGGTGGCGCTCTAGCGGGTAGAGGGACGCCGGTGATATAGTTCTTGTGGAGTCTCAATCCAAAGTTCTGATATCTGTAGTGGGCACAGTAAGGCGGGTGGCCGGCTACCGTGAGGAAAAAGTGTACTGCAGGCAGAGCTGATCTGCCGTGGGCAGCGTAGTTGACAGGATAAGTCCAGTGAGTTGCGGAGGGTTTGGCGTAGCTATGACGTTTTGCACAGATCTGGGTCTATAGGGACGTCGCACCTAATAAGTTGACAGGTGGGCTGTCGAATAGGCGGGCAAGTAGATCCGATAGCGCCAAGTAGTTGAGTTGAGTAGATCCACGTAGGCAGTTGAGGATACTCAATAGCAAGTGGGCAAGTGATCCGATCAATAGGCAGATAATGCCAAATAAATAGGCAGGTGATCCAAAGAAATAGTTGGGTAGATCTCAGTAGGCAAGTACAGTGCTGAATAGCACTAAGCACATAGACAGACACCTGAGGGAGGCTGCGGATAAATAAAGACAAGTTAGGACATGTCTCTCATGCATCTTATCGATGCCCTCAACTGAGGTGCATTCGTCAGATTGGTAACATTGCTTTTGAGTACAATAAGGAGATGATGATAAATGGGATTTGGAAAACAGATGGCTGATAGTAGCAATATAAAATGTACATAAAAGGGGAAACAATAATCTCAAATAAACAAGACAAGTGGGAAGAGAAAGGGGGGGGGGGGAATGGGCAATGGTCAGCGACCATGACGGTTTGTTTTCATACGACCGTCGGCCGAAAACAATGGAGCGCGCTTGAATGGAGAGGGTGTCCGTTCAAGGGGCGCAACTCTCGTCAAAGTAGAATGACTAAAGGGGAGATAATTCATATCTCTTCTCTAAGCGCAGTATTATTGCGATAGTAAAAATGTCACGGTGGTCCGCCGAGATAAAGGAAATAAAATAAGAAATACAAATATATATATGGTTGCATCAACGATCAATTGAGCAAGGTAGCATAAATAGATTGATGCCATGTTTATGTTTTTTTACTTACGACAGTGACAAATACACAATGCACTAATAAAATATAAATGAAATAATAAAATACACATGATAATATCCAGTGAGAAATATGCACAAAGTAATTAAGTGGAACTTGTGATTAAGTTCGGCTTACCACCAAGTATTCCTCTTAAGAGTAAAAATAAATGAAGTAGTCCAGACTCGATTGACAGCGATAGAGAAATAAGAGGGTCTGGCTTGATTTAATCTACCTTAGGCCTGGAAAATGTGGGCGGAAACAGGAAATGTCCTAGGCTAAGAATTATCTTACACGTGGGTGAATCCGACAAGAGTCGCACCTTGGAGTGTCACGAGGCGTGTTGGTCTGAGTGATCTCCTAGATCAAAGAGAGACGAGAAAGTGGGGGGGGGGGGGGGAAGAAAGATTGACTCGCATTCCACCCAAGGTGGTGTCCACTGCGGCTGTCAGACATACTGCGGGTGAGATCAAAGAGACTGTGTTTATCTTTACCCCGTCAAGGGAAGATAAATGAAAGGACGCCAAGGTGGCGGACCAAGTCTAGCTCGAAGAGGTAAAGGTGGGGCGGGTGAAGAAAGTGGCGATATGACGGGGAAATAAATAAATAATGATAAAATATAATTAATGCTGTGATAAATTTGAGTGATTCTGACAGCAAGCTTTTGACTTGTCACAGCGCTGCCTTCGAAGGATCTTAAGAATAACATCGAAAGAAAAAGTGTGTAATACTGAGATCCTCTCGATAACGGACCTTCCCAGAATATTTACGGTCCTCAGGCAACGCCGCCTGCGCTTGCTCGGACATGTTCGCCGGATGGAGGACAAACGCATCCCAAAAATTATTCTGTACGGACAACTGGTCGCCCCCACCTCCGTTACGTTGATGTGATAAAAAGGGACTTAAAACCAGTAAACATTGATACTGACCATTGGGAAGACATAGCTTTAGACCGCACTAGTTGGATAGAGACGGTGACCAAGAAAGCTATAGACAGCGAGAAAACGTGGGCCTCGATTCTTGAAGAAAAGCTTGCCACACGGAAAATGGCCAGCTCCTCTACCACCAAAGCGAAAGCCACCTTGACATGCATTATATGTGGACGGGAGTGTCTCTCAAAAATAGGGCTCCACAACCATATGAAAAAGTGTTCGAGATGAACTATAGTCGTTTCACGACTGAAGGGGGCCAATGAAATTTTATATTAAGTCGCTCCCCTTCTGATATCTTGGCCGATTCGGTGGGGTAAGGGGGGGACAATTGCATATACTGCCCTCTAGCCTTTTGAGTGGAGGGAGGTGCTATTTTTATGGATAAATCATAAGTTGAGAACAAAATTAGTTGAATATCTATTTAACAGCTACGTATTGATATGTGAACCCATTTCTATTTTATGTCGCACCACATTCTAATCTCAAATTTTATGATTAGTGAATATGAAATGAAAAAGGGTTGTACCAGGTGGGAGGGGCGATACATGCAATCACCTTCTCCCCATCGGACAAACCAATACTTTTTCTTTTGTATTATAGTTAAGAAATTACAAAATAAAAAAAATCTGTCACTAATATAATTTATCCTATGCTATAAAATTATTATATGCAGTCGCCCCACCCCTATTCTTTAATGCCAAATGTAATCATTATCGGAAATTATAAAAATGAGCGAGCATTAATAGTTTCCACTCTACCGCCCCTTCCCCTTTCCAGACAAAAAAAAATGACGTTTTAAAACAGAATAGTCAAATATGGCGACAGCGTTTATGTCACTTCACATGAATTATCATAATCATTTTAAGAAAGACTTTGCTTTGGAAAATTTAAAATTCATACGAAATGTTGCAGTATAAGAGTAACAAATGAGATGAGTTATAAACCCAAATATTTGTTACCTAGTCGCCTTTTTCCAACCATTACTCAATCTGATATTTTCTAGTTAAATAAATTTGGGACTAAAACTCATTTATGTCTATGCTCAAAATTTAATGCGCTCGAACTTCGCACTTTACTCAAGAAAGTATATAATATATTTACACTTTAGGCCGTCCCAGGTACAGAAATATAGCAATGATTAAATTATCATACGCCAGATCACTAAGATCATCAACTGTCACACAGAAAGAGATCATTATCATCATCAAACTCCATTAGAGTGAGGCTTGAGAGGCTCAAATAATGTCTTGCAAAAACCCTGGACAGAAACCCTGCTGTCTTGCGTAGTGCATAAATGTCGCCATACCGGTCTAGAATTTTGGGTTTTCGATACCTGTCGAGACCGAGATCAGCAAGTCTGGAGCAGTCAAACAGAATATGAGGCACGGTTTCCTCTTCTTCCCCGCAGCGGGGGCACCGTGAATCAAAATTAGGCCATAGCCGCGAAAAATATGAGCCAACCGGACAGTGGCCTGTCCTGCACTGTGCTATAATAGCTTGCTCAGGCCTGGACAGCCTCCACCACGGGGAAGTGCGGTCAGGGCGCCTCATACGCTCCCAGACTCCACGGGCTTTTTGGGACTTGTCCCAGCACTCAAAACAATTTTCCATTTCTGTTTTTTGTATTATAGCCAGGGCTTGATGAAAGATTACATCCTGATCAGTGGGTGGAATTTGCCCTCCCTGGTGGGCCAAGGAGTCTGCAATAGTGTGACTCGGTACCCACTGCATTATTACAGGGGTGCCATAGCGTTGTTTAATGTTATGTGAAGCCATGATGACAGTTTTGATATTGGGGGGCCATGGTCCGGGGCTTTGCAAAGCCTGTAGTACAGATTTTGAGTCAGTGACCACAACAATCTGTGTTGCCCTCAAATGTCCCTCGCCGAGTTGAGAGTCAATGACTTTTAAGGCTTCACAGACTGCCATGATCTCCGCATCAAAACTGCAAAGACTTCCACATGGTCCAAAGATTTTGACTGTGTAAGAGCCAAGAAAGTCGACGTAGGCTCCATAGTCTGCTCTTCCAGAATCTATTGATGCCGACCCATCAGTGTATGCAAAAATAGCACTGGGCTTGAAGGTATTAATGGTCTCCAGAGCTAGGATTTGAAGGTCGTTAGATGAACGGCTTTGCTTAGTGGCATTAGGGTCTACTAATTTCAAGCGTATGTCTGGGGTTGTTGGGCGACACTAAGGGGGAAGGGGATGAAAGCGTTGAATGTTTTGTCGATTGGTGGAGAGGCCAGCTTCATCAGATAGTCTAGTGGCATGGTGCATAAAAGACTGCATTTGGATACATCTTCTGCATCTCCAACCATCCACTAGTTTTCTAGCTGGGAGGTATTCATCCAGCCTTTTATACCGCTCATAGCAGGTCAGTACTGACCTTTCCCTCTTAAGGTTTAGTGGACCTATATTAGCCATTATTTCAGCCGCATTTACTGGACTTATCCTAAAGGTTCCACAGACAAATCTTAGTGCTTGGGACTGTATTTTATCAAGTTGTTCAAGAGCAGTCCTAGAGCCATAAATTTGCACAGGTAGGCTGTAGTCTATCTGTGATCGGACTGCTCCTAAATACAGGGATCGGAGCATGTCTGCTCGGGCTCCCCACTTAGTGGATGCCAGCTTCCGCACAATGCAAAGTTTCCCTGAGGCCTTTCTTACAACATCCTGGATGTGCTCACACATTTTTAGTTTGCGATCTAAAGTTACATCAAGGTACTAGGGTAGCTTTTCCATGCTGAGAGCCAGTCCGTTGAGGGAGAGCTGGAAAGGTTGCTCGAGAATGCCAGTCCCGAGCGTGAAAAGAAGATAGACCGTCTTGGAGGTGTTTATTTCTAGCCTCCATTTTTGTGTGTATGAGCAGAGCGTATGGAGATCTTTTGTAACACTTTTTGTATAGAGGTTGCGCTCCTTCCGGATTTCCAAAGGACAATATCATCAGCACATAGCAGCTTTTGGCATATTAGCTGAGCCGGTAGGTCATTTATGAAGGCCGTGAAAAGGGCGCATGACAGGACGGAGCCCTGGGGGAGGCCGTGCTCGAGGGTCATTTCCCATGAGACTTCTCCGTACATCCTTATTCTTATTGTACGCTCTTGTAGGAAGTAATATATCCGTTCCCGCACCCCCACGGCTCTTATCTTATGAAGCAAACCAGGCCGCCACACTTTATCATATGCCTGTTTTAAGTCAATGAAGACTGCGTATGTGCTTTCGGTCCTTTGGAATCCATCTGCTAGGCTCTGCACAAAGATGTTGACTTGGTCTATAGCGGACATTCCAGCCCTGAAACCAGCCTGTTCTGGAGCTATAAGACGGGCACTCTCAAGGTACCAAATCAGACGCTCATTTACCATTTTTTTCAGCCATCTTTCCCACACAAGATGTGAGTGAGATGGGCCTGTAGCCCTCAGCAGTGAAAGCATCTTTTCCCTTTTTTGGTATAGGAATAATGGTGGCACGTTTCCAGGTCAGGATGGTCATCTGCCCAGGTTCTATCATTTGCAAAACGTTACTTTCTGCTATGCACGAGCGGCATGGACTGCTTTGATGTCTTCGAGGTTGTGTTTGGCCTCATCATTTTGCTGGTCGGAATGGGCCTTTGATGGCACTCCCATTTTTTTTTGCTCATTCCCTCCCCGTCTTTTAATGGTTCCAATGAAATTAACCAAAAAGAGGGATGAGAGAGGTTAAGTTAAAAAACATTGATATAACGCACCAAAAAAAAAAAAAGTTAAAAAAAAGATAGGCGCGACAATTAGCTCTTAAACAATAACTTTTACACATAGACACAGCCGCGAAATTGCAAACCACCAAACTTATTCACAACTCAATATGGGTATAAAGCTCTACTTTCTGCGATTTGAAAAGAAAAAGTGCATTTCATTTTGTTTATTTTTAATAACATAGATCTAAAAATACTACACTTAAGGCTTAAAAAATTATTTAATAAATCTAGATCTAAATCAATTTTTATACTATTATAATTAATGGCAGACTTTTGCTTAATATGAAGTCATTAATGATGAAAATTATTACAATAATTTATATAGCGCTGTCATATCCAATATTTCATGAAAGGAGATTTATATTTTAAATAATGGTTCATAGTTTATTCATATATAAATCACGTTTTTGAGAATGTACTAAGAGGAAGCAAGAGCTTTTCACATTAAGTAAGTGCCTCTCTAACCGTTCTGCTTTCTCTTATCTTTTAATGGAATGGGTTGCCTGAGTCAGCCAGGAAAACCAATGATTTAGCATATTTTAAGTCACAGATCAACATGCATGACTAGATTGACACATGAAATGCGTAAGACGTAACAACCTTATTTTTTGAAGAAACGTCTATAATCTATAAGCAATACCAAAAAAGCTTCAAACTCATTAGGCTGCTATTGTATTGTTTATAGTTTTCAGACTACATAGGCTACATGTATAAATAGAATACATTATGTAATCCAACGAATGCATACATCCAGTTTTAGATGCGTTATCAAACTTTATATATTTTGTAGAGAATTAGGCTTACACCTATAATATAACACATGAGCGTAGCCGGGAGGAGAGGGTCTTCAAACCATCACTTGCCTCAGACCTCATTGTCTGAAAGGGAAACTTTCTTTACTGCCCCAGTGCAGCCAACGTAAGCAAACTACAGTTTCCAAATTTCATGAGCGTAGCCAAAAGGTTTTTTTTTGTTTCCTTTCCCCCTCCAATACAAAAACTAAAGCATTTTACCATTTTCTATCAGTCGCAGGACTCCATTGAATAGCAGAATTGGGTTTTGAATTTTTTTTAGCGGAAGAGTAGCAGGCTAATTGCACTGTAGATACCTCAGAATATGTTTTTTTAAAGCTTAAAATAACGGAAATAGTGGTTTGTTCCGGGGCTTCGACGGGACTTTCTAGCTGCCCTTTGGCGGTGTGGACTGTCTTTCCACTAAGAGAGTATAAAAAACTTTGAAAGAATGAAAGATCAGAATGTAATGAAGATTAATTACATACACACACACACACTAATATATATATTTAAATTGCGGAGTGGGGTAAAAATCCTCCCACCAAAAATATATGACATGCCATTAGTGGGCCGGTTTATTTAGTAATGCCCGGGCCGATTTTGATACCCAGTCCGCCACTGTCTTGTTTGGTTTATTTTTGTGTACATATATTTTTAATGATTAATTTTTCCTGCAAAAATAAAATATCATTTTTGCATTTATTTTCAATTAAATTTAGTTGGTTGTTTTCTTTTAGTTAGCTAGATTATTTGGTTTAGTTTAGTTGTGCTGTCTGGTTACTTAGGTGACACTAGCCCCTTGGTCTCAGACTGAGGTGCACAGATTGGACCCACCCGGTAACGCTACTATCTGCCTACTGTGTGTGATAGAAATTCTTGTTTTGCAGAAAGGCCCAGACCTCACTTGGAGCCGAGCCAGCCTGACCTGAGAACATATATAACGGTATTTAAATATCTATTTAGCGTTTTATTTTTTTAATGGTACAGATATTCCGTATTGGATTATTACTACTATTATTCAGATTTGGATTATTTATCATCTGTACTTCAGCATTTCTTTATGGGGGCGCGAGTTTCTCTTATGAGGGGGGAGGTGCGGGGTGCAACGTCTTGACAATAGGGATGTTATGGAGTGTGTGTGTTTCCTAGGCGGAGGCAAGAAAAGGTTAAGCGAGTGATTGGTGATTATGCAGTGTCGATGATGAAGTTAAGAGCAAATGTGAAACGGCAGAAAGATCTTGAGACATGAACGAGTAAAGACTTTTTTTTTTATCTGTTTATTTCATTACTGTTAGATCTACATCTTAAGTTAATTCTGTGAATAATAACAGATATATCGAGTTTTTGTTCACAAAAGAAGTTTGTTAAAGTTATTTAAAATGTATTTATTAAAAATATAAAGCACCCACATCGGTTCAGTTGTACTACGAGGATGCATAGAGAAAACTAACTGGGAAATCTTTATTGAAAACTGTCTAGACATAAACGAACTAACAGAAACTGTTAACTCATATCTATCATTCTGCGAAGAGTTAACAACTCCAACAAAAACAATACAAGTCTATGGAAACAATAAGCCCTGGATGACCAAAAAAATTAAATACCTTATTACTGAAAAGAAAACAAAGTATAAGGCTAGCAACGAATAGTTTATAAACGCTAAAGATAAACTGAGAAAAGCAATAATTGAAGGGAAAAAACATACAAAGAAAAAATTGAGAATTTCTTTGCCAAGTCCACTCAAAACAATGCTTGGAGGGATTAAAGAAAATAACAGGCTGCGCCTCAAAACGAGAACAAATTTCAGTGGCTGATGATGAGAAATTCGCCAACGAACTAAATTATTTTTATTCTCGTTTTGACAAAGAAGATTTTGTTGATCTACACAAAGAACTTTTTAGCACTCTGTCTAAAGGAAAACAAGAGCCCTACGTCAATTTTGTAACTGAGGATGAAGTGACCTTGTTATTTAAAAGAGTAGACGTAACAAAAGCTTCTGGACCAGACAAAATTAGTGGCAAGCTGATCAAGCTATGTGCGGAGCAAATCTCTTCTATCTTCTGTCATATCTTTAACTAGTCATTGCAAACGTGCGTAATTCCACACATCTGGAAAACTTCAGAGATCATACCAGTGCCTAAGAAACCAAAAATAGATTGCTTAAATGATTTCCGCCCAGTAGCACTAACAACTATTGTTATGAAATGTTTTGAAAAATATACGCTTAAACAACTTGTAGCAAAAGTCAATAACAGCCTAGACCCTCACCAATTTGCATACAAAGCAGCTAGAGGAACTGAGGATGCCATTCTTTTGCTTTTGGACCAGCTTTATAAGCATCTTGATATACCCAAAACATGCACGAGTCCTCTTCGTAGATTTCTCCTCGGCTTTCAATACCATACAACCACATCTAATGATAAACAAACTGGGTAACTTAAATGTAAGCCCTTACTTACAAGCATGGGTTCTAAACTTTTTAACCCAACGGCCCCAGTATGTTAAAGTCAGCAACACCAAATCGTCAACTCGAGTACTATGTACGGGTGCTCCACAAGGTTGTGTACTTTCTCCTGTACTATACACTCTTTACACTAATGACATAAGAAGCATCTTGACTCAGTTAAACTCATTAAATTCACTGATGATACTGCCATGGTCGGTCTTATTTCAGGAGACGAAACTCAGTATCGAAGCTCGATAGAAGAATTTACAAACTGGTGCACCGACAACTTTCTAGAACTGAATGTAACAAAAACTAAAGAACTTATAATAGATTTTAGAAAGAAAAAACAAACTATACGTGAACTGCAAATAAACACTACATCTATAGAACAAGTAAAGGCATATAAATATCTAGGCGTTATCATCAACAACAAGCTTTCATGGGAAGACCACTGGAACTCTGTCAGACTCTATCACCGCCACTCATTGATCAGGGAACATGAAATGCACCAAGATACCTGTGTGTAGTCGCTGAATGAACTCTTTATGTTGTCTGTTGTATTTATGTGTATTTTTCTGGTGTGTTGTCTTTATATGAGAAACGAGTCCTTGTAATCACAACAAATTTCCGTAAGGATCAATAAAGCAGTCTTAGTCTTAGTCTTAGCTGTCTGGAGCTTTAAACCAATGACCGACCAACAATAGGGGGGGGGGGGCGAAAAAAGTTTTATTTTCATTGTAGTCTGAATACTTGTAAAATTATATAATTAGCATTTTAAAAAAAAAATCTTAAGTAAAAGACCCCGTTTCATTTTCTAATAACACTTTGTCAAATGTAGACCTTTTTTGCAAAAGGCGTATGCAAAAAATGGGTCCAAACTTTTGAAGAAAACATTTCAAAACGTCTCCGCTAGTGTGATTCTTCTGGATTTTTTTGTCTCTGAATGATCGAATTTTTTCCGACCATTGCACTTCATTACAGTGACGACATTTGTCCACGATAGAGACGTCTAACTTTAAAAAAAATCACGCCCATTACAAACGTCCGTACGCTATATGTACCTAGAATGTCGCTGGTATAATAACACTCGACTTTTTTTTACTAGGATGAATAGTGCGTTCTATGCAATATTATGAATGGGATTATTCCGAATTTTTTAGTGAGCCACGTGGTGGTGTTTAATTTCTGTTTATAGAGGGAATCTGATTAGTGAGTTAGGTCAATATTATATTTAGTGGTTTTGATCAATTCATTGCGGCAAACAATAGTTTTTTTTTAACTGCAGGAACATCAAATACCCCCCTTTTTATAGTCTTAAGGCTTATTATTGAGATCAAGAATCGACAGTTATAGATCTTAAAGCAATAGGATAACCAACTCTAGAAAAAAAAATCTTAATCCTCTTGAGGGTAAATAGACTGTGTCCAACTGATTTTAACAACCTTGTCATCTAGGCTTACACATGTAGGCCTAGTGTACTGTACGTGTGTAGTCGATGATACTACAAGACTACCCTGCATTTTTTCATTATGCGTTAAGCAATAGTGTTTGCTTAATGTTAGGAGTGGAGTGGTCAGACGAGGCATGGCTAGTCAAGCATGTTCTTTACACTAAAATAGTTACACACCCTCCCAGCAAGTAAATAGACTGATTTTAACAACCTGGCCAGATAGACGTACCTATTGTGCAATATGTGCATTGCACGCAGGCGGCCAACTTTATGGGGCGGCCAAATCATTATTTCAAGGTTACTTATAAAATAATTAAAATAAAAAAAATTACTTAAATATTTTATATAAATTTTAATTACTTCATTTTCCTTTGAAAATATAAACGATATTCGTACATAAAAAATGATTTTGGAAACTTGAACAAAAAAATAGAGCAGCTTTCGAGGGATCCCCACGTTTTTCCATAAGCGCCTACTCGTGCCTGATAGAATTTTCGCGGGTTGTTTGTAATATTTTTAAGTAGATCTATTATTGGAAATTAAAAGTCAATTTTATAAACGTTTTCACTGGGATGGGAGCGCTATAGTTCCTCTCATGTGGAGGGGACGCATGTCCTGACAAAAATAGGTGTCATTGTGTTTCCTTAGCAGCGGTGAGAAGAAGTTAAGCAAAAGATTGACGATGATAAAATTAACGATCTTGAGACATAAAAGAGTAAGCATTTTTTTTTTGTGAGCTAGATGTTGTTTAAATACCAGTTTATTTCATTACTATTAGATCTATATCTCATCTCAAATTAATTCGTAAATAATAAGTTATATTGACTTTTTTTGTTCACAAAGAAGTTTGTTCAAGTTATTTAAAGTTTATGTATTAAATATGTAAAACGCCTTCATCAGTTCAGTTGTACTAGCTGTTTGAGCTACAAGCCAACAACCGACCAACAACGGGGGGGGGGGGGGGGGGGGGGAGCGGCGAAAAAAATGTTCAGACCCCTTGCCGACTTGAACGGAAACCTGCCGTATCTTCACTTCTACCTCCAGGAAGAACTTTTACAACGCTTAAAAATGATGTAGGCAACACAATGTCCCAAAAACAATAACAACGTTTTAGTGAATTTTCACAGTGTTAAATAGGCTAAATGAAAAAAAATGTGACTAAATTTCTTTTCCTTTTATTACATTCTTTAAAAAAAAAACTGACGGACATCACTGTGGAAGCCTACATCGCTCCTCTGGGCTCCAGCTTCTAAAGGGGGCTCGAACGGAAATGTTGTTATCTATTGAGTCGTCACCAGGGAATGTCAGAAAAACTGCCTAAGTTTTATTTTAAGTCATTGTATTAGTGACTTGTTTTTGGATTCTTTATTTTGTATCAATAAAAATATTCAGCGCAGAGTTGCTTCATTTGTTGGATAAATGTGTAGGCACCTCTGACTCCCCTTATGTCAGATGATACAATACACATCTCTTCAAAATACAAGTAAAGGCGGTTGGTCGTTGTGCTGGCCACATGATACCCTCGTTAAACCATAGGACACAGAAATAGATGACTTTTACACCATCTGCCCTATAGACCACAAGGTCTGAAAGGGAACATTGCTTTACTTTTTTAACCATATAACCCTGTTGAGCCGTCAAAGTTATCGAGAAACTGTAAATAGATCGTAATTATTTACACTATTCATTGCAATATACCTGCCGTAGCTCATTAATTATATATGTAATCTTCACAAATACAGGAGCATAAGCGAGTAGTCAGAACATGGTAAGAACGAGATCAGTTTTTAATGCTTATCACAAAGAAGCAAAATGTCAGATTTCTGAAGACACTTAAATCCGAAATAGTTCCTAGTGCATGGTTCATAGTTGTACATCAGGGGTACGACAACGGTGCGAAAATGAAAGGAAAAAATGGAATGGTCTACAAAAAAAAAAAATGGATTGTAATCGGAGGGCATTTTTGGAACAGTATCCAGCTCAGTCTTAATGAAATTTCTTTTCTAGAAAAAAAAGGGTGGAGGTGGCATTTTAAAATTTCGCACGCAGGCGGCCACAACCCTCGCGGCGACCCTGCGTGTAGGCCTATATAGTGTACTGAGTGTGCAGTCCATAATGACAAGACCACCCGGTTTTTTTTTTCCTTTGTGCGTTTAACGGTTATGCAATAGTATTTTTAGTGGTCAGGCAAAAAAAAAAAAAAAAAAGCACATCAGCATGGTTAGTCAAGCATCTATTTTACACTATAAAATAGTTATATAGTTAAAATGTTTCTTAAAACTCCAACAATTTTGTTTCTATTTTATTGGTTACTATATCTAATTTTTAAACACTAATTGTATGTTATTTAATGAGATTTTAAACTTTACCGGTATTAGTAATTTAAACTTTGCCGGTATTAGTAATTTAAAATTTCCCTTATGTAATAAATTAATATAATTTTTAAAAAAGAGTACCATTTTTTTCTAAAGGTTTAAATTGAAGGCAAAATACAAGCACACATATTTATTTAGACATCTTTTAAAAAATGTTATTGTGCATTAACGTTTATGTAAGAAACATATTCCTTATTACAGATTTTTTTATGGAATATTTCTAGTTCAACCCGCCCCCCCCCCCCCCCCCCCCAAAAAAAAAGCTATGAAAAGTTTGTTATAGCTTAATTAATTTCCTTTAGTTTAGTTTAACTATATTATGAAATTCATGATAAACTTTTAGTTTAACTACTTTATTTTAGTTGAAAACTAGTTTTAGTTTAACTTTTAAAAGTTAGTTTAGTTCCCATCACTAAAAATAACATTTTATAAATGACCATAACTTTACAACTTTTCATTCAATTAAAGCCAAAGTAGTAGGGTTCAAAACATATCATTCTTGATATGTGCCAAGTTTCATGAAGATACATAAACTACGTTTTGAAAAATTTGAATCTATATCAGGAAATTAGTCAAAAAAAAAAATATTAAAATGGATAAAAATGAAATATAAAGGGAAAAACATTTTTTTCCCAATGAATACTAACTTAAAACCCCCCCCCCCCCCCCCCAGAGATGTGAAACATCAACCATGGCCTACTCTTGCATTCTTTTGTCCTGTCTTTTCGATGTTACTTTTTTTTTTCGATGTTTTGGACCCCACCCCACCCCCGCCCTTATCTGTCTTTTGTTCAACGAGTGAAATCTCCTCTTACAATAGTATCAAACAATTAAACCTCTTTCAAGGAAGATTTCTGATGAAAGTCTTTTTTTTTAGATTTGGTACAAGCATTTTAATGATTTGAATTAGAGGTAGAAACATACATCAATAACATCAGTCTCACGATAGTCTCCTTCATTAGACCTAGTGTGCCTAGTCTCAGCGACTCAGCTGTGTCATCAATATTAGGGTCCATACCGGTACTAGATCTAGTACTAGTAATAGCATCTCACTAAGTTTAGATTGTTTTCATCTTCCAGTATAGTTATTCCCTCTAAATTTACGCTTGATTGGCTTCTTCTTTTATTAGAACACACTTTGTCATTTTATCCATTATATTGAAGAAATAAACGACAAAAGTATGCGCCGGAACTGTTTATGAAAAAGCTTCCATAAGCTTTTGCAAAGAGCTCGCTAATTGGTCGGAATAATTGTTACTTACAGGAAATGTGTTTTTTCGACCGATGGTAATTCATTTTACAACTAGTTACAGTGTTGATATAAAATAAGAACTTAGCATTTCAGATGGGAATGGTAGTGAAAAAATTGTGTAACTCGGTCAATAAATTAAAAAGTTACGATAATTTTTGCATAATTATGAGCTAAATTAATTAGAACACTTGATATTTTGTAAAATTATTTAAAAATATTTTAAAACATTTAATATTACTAAAAAATAATTTTAAAAAATTGTAGAGAAATGGATTGACAATCATTTGAAACCATATTTGAAAAAAAGAAAGAAAATTGATAGCCTATAATTGAGGTGAATACTCCCTGTAAGTTTAAATTCTAAACACAGTGTTCAATTAAAATAAAAGAAAAAAAACTAACAAGATTACAAAGAGAGTTTGTGTTGTCACACAAACTCAGAGGCGGCCCCCATCGGATCACTGTCGGATCCACCTATTCGCAAGGAATATTCAAGACTTGATTTCGTTTTGATTGTCAAAAGTAATAATGATTCAAAGATTCATTTGGCTTTGTAAAAAGTGTTGTTTTTTTCTGTAAAATGTTTAAATGTTTTGGATGTTCTTTCAGATTTAAAGATAATTTACTTCCTTGTCCAAACCTCCCGCTGGACGAAGGGGGGGATGGCAGCGAGCAAGGTATGAGCCCGGGACCGTCGAGATAATCAGTCCAGCGCGATAACCACACGACCAGGCATTGCTGTTAACTTTATAACAAACCTATAGCCTATTATTTATAAAGATATATATTAGGCACGACAACACTGGATATGTACAATATGTCAATCGAGCGATTTTAGATACTCTTTTGGCATTGATTTGTAAATGGAAAAAAAAACAGGTATCGAACTTGTACTTCGGCAACATCTGTTTGATGTCCCAACACAGTTACCAATAAAGCTATTGGCATTTTCATTTAAGGGCAGGTTAAACTAGGGAAAATGCGATTTTTTTTCAAAATTATGTCAATTGAGCTTTTATGATAATTAGAAACTGTATCCAATTCTGAATAATAATCTGTAATTTGTTTTTAGAAAACATATTAATAAATATTTTAAATATTTAAAATAATGTGAGCAGGTCGGGGGGGGGGCGCTACTGAGTGAGGCCTTTTTGTTATCTGCTGCTCAACATTTATTCATTTATAACAGTAGGCAGGTGGTAGCTCTACTGGGTAGGCCCAATCTGTGCACCTCGGTCTGCGACCAAGGGGCTAGAGTCGCCTAAGCAACCAGACAGCACAATTAAACTAAACTAAACTAAAGTAAAATGAAACAAACTAAAAATAAAACAACCAACTAAATTTATAAAACATCTTATATATACTTTATTTACATGAAACCAAAACAACAGTAATAAAACTAAATATACACACTACTTAACGATTGATCAACCCTACGTAACTGAACCTAACAAATAAAGCAGCTATTTGGCAAAACTACAACAGTAAGCTACTTGCAGCAGCAATAATTACTACGGCAGCTATGGGGCAACAGTAATAACTGCGGCAGACAGTTAGGCAGTAATAACTTCGGCAAACAGTTAGGCAGGAATTATAGCCTGCAATTACAAATATAAACAAACATAAGACATAATAACAAAATAATAATAAACTAGACCTAGTCTAGCACATACACATACCTAAATGCATGAGGTAAATACAATTACCTTCATTTAGCTAATAAAAAGCCATACATTACTATTATTATGATACCTACTTAAAAGCTTACGCCACAACACATGTTGGGCTAGATAATAATAAACATAAATCTGGATTTGGCTTAACAAAGCCGCCATCATGGAGCGTTGAGTAGGACGCGGCCATCATTTACATTAAAAATTAAAATCGGACACATGCCAACTTGTTAGAACCGTTATCCTAACAATATTATAATATTAATAAAAATACTTTTAGAAGACATAAAATAATAAAATATTTACAAATAGACAAACAATAGAAAAACAATAAGGGGATCATTAAGGATGGCTAAAAGGGGGTGACGCTACCCAAGTCTACGGAACTTCCGGTTCCATCAGAGGTAATCATGGCTAATTAACTAGCCAATGACGCCACTACACTAATCAGTCTACATCTAGACTATAGCAATAGATGTAGGAACAATTAATATAAACCTAACTAAAAAAGTAAAAATAAAAACATTTTTCAACTTACAGGCGGTCCGAGCTGAAATTATACAACACACAATTAGATTTATACAGGCACCACTGTCAGCACTGACCACTGGTCAAGACAAAAGAGAGCTCAACTAGGTTCCGGGGCTAGCTATAACTGGTCAGCGCGAACATATCGGAGAGCATGATGTCACGCTAATTATCTAAAACTAAACTGGACTACCGATTTCCCTAATTTGTACCTAGCTGTACACAATAAAATCTAGCAAATTACTAAAGACACGGACTACACAACATTATATGCCAAATTAAACAGCATTAAAAAGAGAATCTTAAAATTTAAATTTTACAAAAATACAAAAAGGAAGATAAAAAGTTATTTCTATTCTAAACTCATATGGGGGCTCTATACCGTTTACAGAGCTGCACATAAACTGATATTAAAAAATAACAACCAATCCAACGCTAATGCCAAAGACAAAAATAAGCAGACAAAAAAAATAGGAAAAAACATCCACAGCTCTAAGACTAGTTAACTATTTTAAAAACTACTTTTCCTCTACGTGTAAAACACAAATAACAGAAAAAGACTAAAACTAGCAGAAAGTTATAAATAGCGGAAACTACAAAATACTCAGCACTGAACTATAAAAATTAAAAAGGACACTGAATTACAAACATCATAGCCCTGGCATATATAAATAATATAAATTAGATAAAATTAGGTCAAAAATTAGATCTAGGAGCGCCAGCTCACAATAAAAACATGACTAATGTTTGCTTTTGCCTCACTAAATATGCATAGACAGTGTCTAATTTTCAAAATACTATAACTTTTTTTCTAATTATCCGATTTTTAAAAATTTTCACTGTTACAGTTCTTTTTTTTAAACAAGATACATTTATATATATCTTACTCTTGTATTCATTCAAGTGTGTTTTAGTTTATTGTATTTAATATTATTTCAATATAACAATGCCTAGACCACGCAAAGATCGTCCTAAGAAAAGGAAATTCCATGGTAATAGGTTTTTTAAAAAGCTTAGTCTAGATCTAGATGATCATGATACCTAAATTGAGTCTAGATCTAGCGAGACTGAAGTCAGTGATATTCAACCTGTTTCTGAGGACATATTAGAGCTAGATCCAGTAAATCCTGATGCTACTAACACTGGAAATGTTCCTGAAAGTAGTTCATTTATTAAACTAAATGATAGTGTTCAACAGGACAACATTAATTTGGATGATATGACTGGATACCGCATGTTTGATGTTCAAATTTTATTGTGTTTTGTGAATCAATTTCCTTACTCTAATTGTGAAAAACATTGTGGTTTTCAAGTTACTGAAAGAAACACTGGACTTAACTGTACTATATCCTTTGTGTGCCTGGATTGCAAATATGTTTTCATGCTTCAAAGGAAAATATAAATTTAAGGTTTCAACTGTCTATGTTTTCCATTGGATGCCATTATGAACAAGGTAACAAATTTCTAGCAAATTAAAAACATGCCACCACCGGTAAGCATTACAAGAAGCAATTATTTTAGAAATAAAATATTAGAAGCCACTAAGACAGTTGCTACAAAATGCAAAGAAACAGCTGCGGAAGAATTCAAAGCTTCTCAGCCATCGGACGTCACTGTGTCGTGCGATGGAACATGGCAGAGGCGTGGTTTCGTGTCAAAAATGGAGTTGCAACTGTACTTTCCGTTAATCCTGGAGGTGCTCCTAAAGTAATAGACACATTTACCAGCAGTAACTATTGTGATAAATGTTGCAAAAGCAAAAAGAAACTTACTCCTGAACAGTTTGTAGCTTGGAAAGCAAACCACGCAGCTGAATGTGACGCTAATCACACAGGCTCTTCTGGTGCGATGGAATCACAAGGGATCCTACAAACTTTCCGACGTTCACAGATGTACGGCTTAAACTATACAGGCTATTTGGGAGATGATGACTCAAAAAGCTATAAAACTGTTTCAGATGCACATCCACCAATATACCCCGGTAAGACGATTGAAAAGTTGGAATGCTGCGGTCATGTACAAAAAAGAATGGGTCGTCGCCTTATGGACCTAAAGAATTCTAACAAAGGAAAAGTTTTTGAAGAAGATTTTGAAAGGGATGGGAGGAGTAAAAAGGCTTACTCAAGCAGAAATTCTAAGAATCCAGGGCCATTATGGTGGTGCCATTAGAAATAATACCAACAACCTTCTACAGATGAAAAAGGCAATTTGGGCAATTCGGAAATACAGGTGTGGAGACCACAGTGATTGCGGCCATTGGCGTCCAAAAGAACAAAACATAGCAGTGGCAAACAAAAATAAACTCCCCAAATAAATTACTCCTGCTATGAAACCAATATTTCAAGAGTTAACATCAGATGCACTGTTGCAAAAGTGTTTACATGGTGGCACGCAAAATGCTAACAAGTCGTTCCATAATTTAATATGGAAAAGATGCCTCAAAAACCGATTTCTTGGAAGAAAAAGGCTTGAAATAGCTGTTCATGATGCAACAATTGTATATAATGATGGGGAACTTGGACGAAGGCAGATATTTCCACTTTTGGGATTACTATTCGGATATTATGCTGAAACATCATTTCCCGGACAAGAAACAAATTTTGTCATATTTAAATGCAAAAATATATCAAAAATGACATCCAGGTGTAAAAAAAACATTCATTCAAATGCAGAGGATGCTAGGGATGAAGGATATTTACCAGGAGGCTTTTAATTGTAAGTTTTTGTTTTTATTATTCATAGATATTGTGGTTTTTCATGATTTTCTCAAAATCTGCTTTTTCAAAATGTTTTGGTTGGTTTTGTCAACTTTCCACAAAAACTATGCTAGCTAGAGCTTTGAAATTTGGAAGTTTTGTTCTATGTTCATATTGAATCAAAACATGCTACCAGAATTACAATCTATTAAGTAGTTTTAAAGTTATGGTCTCAATACTTACCCCTACCCCAACCAGTTTCGACAGTTTTATGGTTCCCACACTAAAAAATTCATTTAAAAAGTGTTCTCTGATTGTAATAATTGTAGATCAATGTGATTGGAATAACATGCTGAAGACAATGTGCAAATTTCATTTGGAAATATTTAATAGATACTAAAATACCTTGACATGTGTGTTCATATATTTTTTTTATTTTTTTGACTATTTTACCCTATTTTTGTGAAAACTTTCACTTTTTAAAGTCTTTTTTAAAAATATTTTTTTCACTATTAAATGATCCATCCAAACATATAGACACTTAAATAGTGACAGATTTGTTGATATTTCAATTTGGGGGTTAAACCTGCCTTTAAATGGAACTAGCATGAGGATGTAGGTCTACCTGAACTAAATTTTTGATTTAGCACTCTTAAATCTATATATACTAGATCTAGATCTAAAATATAAATTTGGAATAAGATTTATGTAAACAAAATAAAAGCCTAGATAATCTATCAATAGACTGAATGCAACAATAAATTTTAAAATAGTATATTAGCTTTAGTATTTTATAACTTAGCAATATTGATCTAGACATTTGGAAATAAAAATCTACACTTTAAGTCTAGAAATTGAAATTATAGATCTTGATCTAATCTATATCATTCTAAACTAGACCTAGAAATTATAGATCTAGAATTTACAATCATTTTAATGAAAATATAAATCTAGATCTATTTTTACCAAATTTAGATCTAGTGTATACAAATTCTAGATCTAGGGTATAAAAAATCTAGGTTAGATCTAAATCTATCTAGTAGGCCTATGTCTTTTTTTAATACGAGAAATATGACGAGGTTTAATAAAGCCTAAAACATTGAGCCAAATAACAGCTGGGATGTCACCTTCATCTGATCCACTCCCATGTGGGCATTGAGGGAAACGAAACGGCAGCCAAAGAAGCAAAGAGAGCCTTAAATCAAGCGGTGTCAGGAACCCAAATCCCCTTCTCGGACCTGAGACAGAGTATTGCCTATGCCACCTATCGAGAGTGGCAGGATCGGTGGGAGGCTGAACCCACAACACATTCAGACAGATTGTAGCGGATGTCAGGTGGCGGCCTGCATCTAAGGGTCTGACAAGGCGTGGAAGCACGACCATGTCCAGACTTAGGATTGGCCACACCTACATACGCACTCCTTTGTGCTGAAGAGAGAGGAGCCCCCACTTTGTGAGTACTGTGACTCTCGTCTCACTGTGGGACATATCCTCAGATACCAGGATATTAGAGCGAATTTTTTTAGACCACACAACTTAAAACACTGTTTCATAATGTCGACTCTGGCAAGGTACTGGGCTTTGTCCGGGGGGTGGGGTTGTCTGCAAGGAATTTGATTTGTGAAATTGTGAACATATAATATTTACAAAAGATTTTTAGTAATGTGAGCTTGCACTCCTAGAGCTATTTTTATATATTTTAGTTTTATAGGTTAGTGTCAGATTTTATACCACATATTTTTATATAGGTTAGTGCGGGATAGTATATATTGCTATGTCCTCCATGCTGTTTCTTGGACAGTTGACCAGTGTACGGTCAGTACCGTTTCTCTGTCTGTGTGACGAGAGGTCTTGTGATCTTAAATGCTAGTAATTGTTTTCAATATTTCTATTCCTTAGGACGGCCTTTTAGTTTGTAACTATTTTATATTTTCTTTTACTAGATCTATGTCACACTATGTGTAAATATAGTTTACATTTTAAGGTAGTTATTTTGTTTTCTACTTGGACTATTTGTCATAATAGTTGACAACATGCTGTATTAAAGATGGCGGCGTCCATCAGTGTTCTAGATCTAATAGAATATATGATTTATGTATTGCAGGCTATTATTACTGCTGTTTTAACTGCTGAATATAATTTTGCTGCTTTAAGCTGCTATAACCTCTGCTGCTTTTATTACTGCTATTGTTATTGCTTCTGTAGATCGGGAACGTTAGTAGAATGCCAGAAGGTCGACTTCCACAGGACATCCTGTATGGCGATCTAATAGAAGGCAGGAGAGCCGCTGGTCGCCCACTTTTACGTTATACGGATGTATGCAAACGCGATATGAAGCTCTTCAAATTTGACACTGGCAACTGGGAAGAGGTGGCACTGGACAGATCCTCATGGAGAGAGAGCATAAAGGAAGGGTCAAAGATTGCAGATGTCATACACAACAGAAGCAGAAAGAAGGGTGAAAATGCAACGGCGCCTGGTGATTATATATGCCCAACCTGCGATCGCAGCTGTGTATCAAGGATTGGCCTCTTTAGTCACACAAGAAGTTGCAAAGGGAAACGATCGTCTCTCGAGACGTAAAATGCCACAGAGATCGGGAATCTAGTGTTATTTTGATTTGGTTTTTGTAGTGTTGCCTTAGCCTTAGTTATAGTCTGTTTCTTTTCTTAGTGAATAGTAAGGTACTAAGACTAAGGTGTTCTTGTTTTAGTTTTAGTTATGGGTTGGTTGTAGTAGTAGAATATTGTAGATCTAGACTAGTTTATTGTAGTGTGTTTGTGTAGATCTAGGTCTAGTGTAGTAGTTGTAGTGATTTAGTTAGTTGGTTTTATCAGTTTGTGTTAGATTTTAGATAGTTGGTTTGGTTAGTTTGTTGGTGTTTATAGTGGCGTAGAGCTAGAGGGTTTTAGTTAGTTGTAGTGGTTAGTGTATACATTTTATTATTGATTTTTTTTATGTAAATAAAGTTTCATTTTGTCTTATTTAATTTCAATTAAAGTTTGTTCTTGCTTTCATTTAGTTTAGGTTAGTATGTCTGGTTACTTAGGTGACTTTAGCCCCTTAGTCGTAGACTGAGGTGTCACAGATTGAGCCCACCCAGTAGCACTAACATCAGCCTACTGTATAAAATTTAATGTTGAGCAGAGAATAGGTCTCCTCTCTCGCGCCTCCTGACCTGCTCACATTAAATTTTAACCATCTACTACCTTTAATATTTTAACAGTGTATAGACCTTGTTTTTAATGACTTAACTAAATAAAATTTAGATCTTGTGGTATGAAAGGAGAGTAACCCTTTAGGAATTACGGGCACGATATGGCCTAAAGCGTGCCGATGTGCCTAAAACTCAAACTCAGGTTTAATAAACATTAATGCACCGCTCGGCCTAGTTAGACTAAAAAGTGTCTTAATCCGTGCAAGCTGACGAGGATTCAAAGACATTGGTGCACCGAGTTCTTTTAGCATTTCATTTAAAGAATTCATTCCAAATGACGTCAAAGGAAAATCATTTCGTCACAATGGGCTAGTTAGACTAAAATGTCTTTATTAACACGAGAAAGTAAACGAGTGTACATAGACATTGGAGCACCGAGATCTAATAGCATTTCATTTAAAAATCTATATATAAAGCCGCATATTTTTGTATGTTTTTTCTGTCCGCCATGTTAATATCGAAAGAAAAAAAATTAAAGGTATTGAAACTCTGATTATATATAAATTTTATATTTTATAAATATATTTGACTCAGTGATACCAAAAGTATACAAAAATTGTCTTTCTTTGTTAACATATTGTAACATTATCTCCCTTACATTTATGTATTGTTTTATAATTGGTGTATTTTTCTGAAAAAATCGCTGCATAATTTATTTTATAACTTTTAGAAAACAAAAAGTAGCAAGTAGCCGTTGCACCTAAACTTTGCAAGCCGCATCGCATGGTGAAATAATATTTTTCATTTCTCTTCTAGTTTTTTAGATCTGAGTGTGACAGACGGACATTTTGCACAAACTCAATAGCGTTTTTTTCTCTTACAGGGGCCGCTAGAAATTATGATTAAGCTTCTTTTCTTTTTCATTGCATTCTTTAAAAAAACAAAACTCATGGACCTCGTTGTGTGAGTTTTTATCGCACCTCTGGGCCCCAGCGTCTAAAGGGGTTTGAGTGAAAATTTTGTTACTGTGTTTTATTTCAAGTTATTGTATACGTGACTTGTACTTTGGATTATTTATTTTACTCTAGAAAAATATTCAGCCCTGAGTTGTTTCATTTTTGTGCTAGTGGTATATTGGAAAAATGTATAGACACCTCTGAATCCGATTATGTCAGACGATTTCTTCAAAAATACAATCGTGATAATTATTATGAAAGTTTACGGAACATTGCTTTTTTTCGGATTTTACTTTAACATACAACAACAAACAAGTTAACATATCCAAGTCCAGACCATATAACACTGTTGAGCAGTCAAGAGAAAATTGCATATAGATCGAAGTCATTTACACTGTTCGTAGTTATATACGCGCCGCAGCTCATCAATTATTAATTCATCGTCGCAAATATAAGCGAGTATTTTTAACGAGGTCATCTTTTAATATTTATGAAAAAGAACCAAGTTCACAGATTTCTGAATGTTCGTAAATCCGAAATTGTTCCTAGTGCATGGTTCATATTAAAGGAAATAAGGAATAGCCTGCATAAAATGGATTTAAATCAAATTACACTTTTGTTACAGTGTCCAACTCAATCTTTATTGAATTTTTTTATAGAAAAAAAAGAGGGAAACATTTTTTTTTATTTTGCACGCAGGCGGCCACACACACTTAGAAAAGATACCAACAGCAGAGCTAGACAAGCTTCAGATTGAATCCCCAAATAGACCGTGGTGACTCAGTGTACTAGATAAAGCCGTGAGGACAGGAAAGATCTGGGAAGCAATTAAAAAACTAACAAGTGACCGTGGAGAGTGGCGTGTTTTTACGGAGGCCTTATGTTTCATGAGAAACGCAAAGGAAAGATAATGATGATGAATTATAATTGCAAAAAAAAAAAAAAAAAACTCTGTCCAATGTGTTTGTTTGCTTAAACATCTCTACATACTATATTTATAACATTATGATGCTCTAAAATTGTGAAAAATTTGTACACATGATTATTTTTCAGGCTGTTATAAATATATTTTACGGTCAATTCGCGATTAACTTTAAACACCAGATGCTCGAAATAGTCCGCCCTTTAGCCATTCAGCCAGGCCAGGAGGAATGATGTGCAGATTTTTAAAAATTAAATAATTAATGATACGATATAAAGAAAAAGTCTCAAATTGAAAAAGAAATCAATTTCTATGATGAACATTTATGACATTTCGAATTACACAGCAGATTGTGATTTAATAATCTTCATTGATTTGTTGTGTAATAGCATCGAGTAGCTTGGTCGCCAGTTTGTGACTTAGGAGACGAGACTGTATGAAGTATGTATAAATTTGTGGACTGTCAGTGATTCATAAAATTATGTAAAGTTTATTAAACAACTATGAGCTACCTTTTAACAGGAAAGCATGCATATAGAAAACTATACTTACACGAGCGACGGTATTCAACTTTGGCGCATTCATAGAGCGAGGGTCATTATAGCGCTCGGGTCTTCTGTTCTGCTTAAAAAATAATCATTTTTTTCACTGTACTATCCTAAAAAAAGTAATAAAAAAGGTTTTCACTATTTGATAAATACATCTTGTTATAGTGTCACATTTACACCTAAGACCACGATGTTCTCCCCCCCCCCCCCCCCACCATATATTACAGGCGAAATGTACAGGGTTAAGATAAGATTTTAATTTTATTTTGTTGACGATATCATAAATAAAATAAACCATGTGTCCATCGTTGTTTTGTTTTTGGACAATATAAAACAGCGTTATGTTGTTAATGACTACACAAAATCAACTTTAATCTCAAATCTAATGGATAAAAAACAGTAATTGTTCTTCACAAAAATCATTTTAACAGAAAAGGAAAAACATACAAAACATAGATATGTATTTTTTTTTAAAATCCATACTAAATCAAGGACATACATAACGCGCCTCAAACATTTAGTGACAAAACCTTCTGCTTTGCACGAGTCGAGGAATAATACCAAGAAACCGCTGTCAAAGTAATAACAAGAAATCACAGAGGGGAATAGAGGCAGAACATTTTCTGAAAACAAAAGCAACAGACAAGCTGAAAATTATTGTCACAGCCAAGCCAACCGATATAACAAAGGAATCTACTGCTACACTGCTTACCGGGCAGTCTTAAATCAGCATATTGGGTATTGGCCTTGCATTTCGAGAGGTGACCGGCCAAAGTAGAATAAACACGTTTAATTTCGAGTACATCGGGTATTGGCCACACGCTTCGACCATTTCGCGAAATGAACATCCCGTTAGCGCGCGATCTGGCCACACATAGGGGTTGGACGTAATATATATATATATATATATATATATTACGCACCTGTGGATTGTCCCCCATAGTAAGTAGTCAACAGTTTCAAAAATAATAGTGAGAATGAAGGAGACTTTTCTAAAAATACATTTTCTTCATTCTAAAAATTAGCTCAAAGCCCATTCATTCGTAGGAGAAGCGAGATTTGAAACAATACAAGTATTAAAATCATCGTTATATTAAAAACAAACATTTTGTTAAAAACTTCGCCGATGACAGATTTTGCTATACATTGATTTTACTTCACTCTCTATGACATCAGCAGGTATATATGTCCTATAAAATTGTCTCTCATTGGATGGATCATTATTAATCCAAATAGAATAGGGAATTTTTCGCCATCTGGCCATAGCTTCAAAATGACGCAAAGATGGATTTGAGTAACTAGGCTTAAATTCTATAACTCCACTAGAAGAAGGTAGAAATAGTATATGAGATAAGCCTGCCCCATGCATACCAATTAAAATGTCGCACTGAGCAATGATTTCAAGTTGATCTTTCATATGCATGGAGTCCAGCTGTATGCCTGTAATATTACTTTTTGAAGGTAACCACTTTGTTACTTGTTGGACTATTTCATGCTCATTATCAAATTTTCTGACCACTTGACCTTGCTTGTTCCGTGGGTGAGCTACATAATCTCTGCGCCAGATTATAACGACATTTATGTTCTGGCAGTTGATCATGTGAGAAGCTGATATATAATGTTTACTTAAAACAAACTCTCTAAACTCTGTTAGATATGGTACTTGGAGAAGTTCGTGACTATTTAAAGGACTAAAGTAACCTAACATGCCCCAGACTAAACTGGAAAAAAATGTTGTGTTTGTAAGTCTGCCGGCTCGAATGTATTTACTAAACAATGTCGACCAGACTTCATCTAGTGTTCCTACAGGATGGGCATCTACAAACAAAATATTTACTTTGGCTGAAGATTGTCCGAAAATTAACATTAGAACAAACGCATTATAGAAATCAGTCATAGTATGATAGAGGTTAACATATTCATATCTTTGAATTGCTATAGTTAATCCAGACACTTGGTTGAATTTATACACATTTGTTTTATTGAATGTATAGCACGACAGTGCATTTTGCCAATAAATAAGATGATCAGGAGATTCAAACTTGAATGAAGGCGCCATAGTGCAAGGTACACTAAAATAACCAGGGAGTAGGTCAAAATATTCGTCTTGCTCCTTCTGATCCCAAACATCTTCTAGTTTTTCGCCGCCCTTTCTATAGTTTCTTAATTGTGTAGGATCTAACAGAGCATTTTTAAAGAGGACAAAACGATCAGCAAATGATGCTATATTGCCATTTTCAAGACAAACCATTTGTTTAGTATAATCAACAAATGGAGCTTGATCTAAGACAATCACTTTGTCGTTGAAGTAGGAAGTAGTTCTGTAGCTACACGCTGTTTGCCAACTTTCGTGCTGAGTGAAAACGTCTTTGTTTGACCTTTTCTCTTTGTCAAGGATGTCTTGAGTTTCAACGTTTTCCTTTGTTTGTATATTTCTCTTTCCTGTTCGTATTTCCTCCACAGCAGAGAAGTATTTACGCTCAATGACAATGGTTAAAAGAATTATATTAACAAAAAGAATCACAGCAATCAAACATCCATATGACCTAAATCGTCTTGGAGTTATAGTGAAAATACCTCGATCTGAAAAAGAAAACAGAATTCTTTGCAATAATTAAAATCATGAAATAAATATAAATAATCATATAGACTTTATTAAGATGATCATAGTTCGGTGTCTGGTTTTTAATCATAGTTGTCTAATTTGTTATTTAAAAACAAATATGTTAGTAAACAATGATATATTAATCTGTTATATATTCGTAAGGGCCCTGACTGATTTATCACAGATCACTAATTCTTCCTCTTGCGTAGACAAAAAAAAATTTAACTCTTGCCATAGATTAATGAAAGACAACTGACTGAGCGGTTCAATTTATCAGAACGATTTTTTATTTGCAATTTAGACCCAGCATTTTTTTTAAAGCCGACATTCCGAAAAGACAAAATTATAGATTATACTTTAGTTTTTAAGCAGTTTACTTTTTATGCGTAACTTACTCTGATATTGATAACACCTGGTTAGCTCAGGCGGTAAAGTATCATACTTTATGCTCAGTGGCTCAAGTCGTGATAACTTTTTATATTCATAAATATTTTTAATAGCGGTTATTCGCACAATTTAATTTCAATACTTCGATCTACATAAAAGTTGAAAAGGAATTTATAGCCACAATCCTATGATGTATTTTAGCACTTGATAGAATTCTTTAGCAAAAAAAAATGTGTTTAAGAGGGTTAGCGTTACAAAGCGGGTCATGTCAATTATATGTAACAAACACTAAAATATAAGTGAAAAATAAATGGGGGGGAGAGAAGAAAAGTAATATACAGTTCACACGCCACAAATGAATGGCTTTGGGAGGGCGACTTCAAGCGGGGCATTCCAATTAAACGTAAAATATACTAAAATACAATGGCCTAATGGGTTGTTCTATTGAAAGTGCAAAATAAAGGGGGGAGGGGAGGGGTACGGCTAAAGTATTATGTGAGCATTTGAAGGATGTAATAAGAAAAAAAAGCCCTGGCCAAAAAAAATATTATAGAGCCTCTCCAATATTTTGAATAAGAACAAAAAATGCAGAAAAAATGTGGATAGTGTAACTGTAAACCATAAAAGCATTAAAAAATACTTTTTAAAAAAAGCGTAGTTTTATCAGTTAGTTTGCATCAGTCATGTAATTAAATTTGTAATCACTCTAAACCAACAACAATAAATATGTGCGATTAATAATATTTTTAACAATTGTTTTTGTTCAGCGCAATTTGATGGTTTAAGCTTTCTCAATACGCTCTGATCATATCAAGATAGCCTAGGTGTCACGGCCTGGATATTGGTATAGGCCTGGACGGTCTTGAATTGGTCTGCCTCTGTGTGTTGTAGATACCTCTTCCGGTACTACTAATGTTCTTTGTCTTCTTAACTAAATACTTTCACACACGCACTAGATTTGCTGGTGCGTAAGAACACTTACATACTGAACTCTCCGACCACAATACTTAGAATCGTTAATAGACACAACATTAGCAGACATGGTTTTTATTTACATGAAATATATGAAATAATTCACAAAAGATATTGGCGACTTCAGCCATCACAAATTATACATCCAGTATCTCCATTAATTAATCCAAAGAAATAAATACTGCGCACAAATCAATGTTACTTTAATACTTATACATCATACTCGAAGATATCAAAACGCTCCTCTTCTCTCTACAAGAGTCCAAGATCAACTGAGGTGTTCACTCCGTGGTCACTTGCCGACCAAACAAGATCTCGTGCTAATTGCACGGAATAGTCAAATGACTACTAGTCACCAAATGTTACAGGGATTCTAAAACTGGTATGTGACACTAGGGTACCCTCAATCAAATGGTCAAAGTGAGGTGTATGTTGGTATCGTAAAACAGATATTTAACAAAGCATACACAAGTGGGAAATATCTACATCTCGCTATGCCTGAGGTAAGAATTACTCTGATAAGCGGACTGTCTTATTCACCATCACAACTGCTGATGAGTAGAAGACTCAGGGACATCATTACAACTGATCCCAAATATTGAAACCATTGGTACCGTACCTGAAATGCAGAGACATTACTCAAATAACGACAGATGAGAAGCAAAGTGAAACACGATGCTCGTGCAAGATTATCTAAAGAATGCTCTGTCGGAGAGAAAGTGAGAGTTCGTATAGGACAAACATGGTGAAAGCAGTTGTCGATAAAAAACAGTCATCACTCAGATCTTAAAAACAAACGATGGAAAAACGTACAGACGAAATCAACGCGTTTTAAACAAGAAGAAGCCCTCTATGGGTACTATGACACCATTGAAGACAATGAACAGCAAACTGTTGGAACAAATGAAACAGACTCATGGACATCATTCCAACTGATCCCAAATATTGAAACCATTGGTTCCTTACCTGAAATGCAGATACATTACTCAAATAACGACAGATGAGAAGCAAAGTTGAGGAAAATACTCGTGCAAGATTACCTAAGAGAATTCGTTGTGCCAGTCAAGACAACCAGAAGTGGTCGAGTTGTTAAAGTTCTTAGTAGATATCAGTGTTAAGAGCTTTAAAAGGAAGAATGTGATAACAGTTTTAAAATGTAGGATGTACTTATATGTTTATAATGCGTCATTGTTTGTTGTGAATGTTTTTGTGAGAAAATACTTAAAAGGATGTGACATAATAAAATGATTGTTTTCAATGTCTCTGTTCATTAATTGTTATTATTAATGTCTACAGAATAAGAAAGATCTATACCTATTGTCATTTCGCTACATTCAAAAGGGGTCAAATAAACTATTTCATTTAATAAAACAAAAATATTTTTATTTAGAGAACACAATACCAAATTAATGTGGAGTGCGGAACGGGAATGTGGCATTCCACTGGGGCCTTCGGAAAATGCAAGTTTTTCTCTAAGCCTGAAACTGATGGTCTTAAGAAATGTTTGTCTATTACCGTATATTAATTGCTTTAAGATTAAAAGATGTTTAAAAAAGTAAAACTATCCAAATGTGTTATATAAAGAATTTAGCAGCTGAAAAGTGTTTTAATCGGAGGATGTTTAAAAAGTTAAAGGTTGTCTTCGTAATAAAAATGGGCCAAAAAGTGTGAAAGCGGTTGTGTGTGTATGTTACACAGGGGAGAGAGAGAGAGAAAGAGAGTGAATATTTCTTGTACATTTTATAAATATATCTGACTTTGTGATACTGAAAAATACACAAAAACTGTCTTTTTTTGTTAACATATTGTAACATTATCTCGCATACATTTATGTATTGTTTTAGAATTGGTGTATTTGTATGAAAAAATTAAAAATTGCTTGCATAATTAATTTTATAAAATAAACGGTTTGCTTTTAGAAAACAAAAAGTAGCCGTAGCACCTAAACTTTGTAAGCCGCATCGCATGGTGAAATAATATTTTTCATTTCTCTTCTAGTTTTTGAGATCTGAGTGTGCCAGACGGACAGACGGACATTTTGCACAAACCTAATAGAGGCTTTTCTCCATACGTGGCCGCTAAAAAAAAGAGATAGAAGGAGGTGATCCGTCCATAATAAATAAAATAAAGCCTCGAAACAAATCAACGGACTTAGTCGGTGTGTACAGAATTACATTTGATCTAAAAAATGTTTTTGAGTCAAATTATCGTTTTTCCTTATATATTCTAATCATTTTGCAAATCTATTATTAAATTGAAGACTGCAGTAAGGTGTAAATCTCAAAGTAACTGATGGAGAAGAAAGAAAACATTATCTACAATTACGAAGAGTTTATACCAAAACAGATACAGGTTAGCAGTATCTATCATGTGTTTTACCCCAGATGTGTATGTTTTAACAAAGCTTATATCAACTCACTCTGCCTGTCTGCCTGTTAAAAAGTGTGTACACGTTATTTCTCCAACACCCAATCTGGGATAAAGCTGAAATTTTGCAGAATTATTTCTTTTAACTGACAACACACACAAAAAATGTTAACAAATTAGTTAACTAATTATTGGTACTTAATTATTTAATTTATTTAATTATTTAATTATTAATAACTTGGAATCTGTCATGGTTACATTGGTGGCTAATGCTCTGATCGCCAAGAAAGTGTCCACAGACTTGAGTCAGGGGAGGACAGACACTTTGGTGTTAGAAATTTGGAAAAATAATAGACGCTTCAAGTGCATCAATGTTTATAATCCACCAAAACAAGAACTGGCTTTAGACGTCAGAGAGACAATAACTGTAGACACTATCATAGCTGGAGATCTAAATGCCCATTCACCTTCCTGGGGCCTTTGATGACACTGATCCGTCTGGTAAAAAAGTTCATGACCTGTGCAATTCTACTAACCTTTTTCTTCTGCAAAACAAACACTCTCCTCCTACTCTTCTGCATGCTATCACGACCAGATCTTTCTTTAGTCTCTGCTAACTTGGAATCTGTCATAACTTATCAAGTACTAGGCGATATTGGTAGTGACCACCTTTCAATATTACTGACTGCCACTCTTTCTAAAATCAACACCAAGACCACTAAAGAACCACGACACTATAGTAAAGCTAATTGGAAAGGATACGAGACAGCTGTCGACAATGCCCTTGAAAAATCCCATGTAGAGTCTAGCTCTGTCGACCTTGTATACCGTCAAATGACAACAGCTCTCCTGGGCATGGCTAAAAAGTTTATTCCTCGAACTTACCATTGTACAAAATTCAAAAACTTTTGGACGGCTGAAATCAGCAAACTTGTTATGGCTCGGAAAAGGGCATACCTAAAGGTCCAAAAGAACCCAAACAATCCAATACTCAGGCAGAAATATAACAGACTCAGCCTACTAGTCAAAACGTCTGTTAGCAGGGAAAAACGAGAACGCTTGTGCAAGGTTAGACCAAAGGCCTGGAGTCTTCTAAGAAATCTCGAAAATGCTGGGTGTACGAAAACAGCAAACCCATTATCTTCACCCAGTGGGGTAACCATTTCATCAAAGAAGAAAATTGCCACCTTGTTGAACAAATATTTTGCTAAGATCAACAAGGCTGCCAAGAAGTCTCCAATGTCCAAAGCCATTGATAAAGCTCGCAAAGCTGATGAAAAAAAAGACCGAAAGGAACCACAGACCGAAAGTGCTGAGGGAACGATGAACTCCCACTTCGCAATAGGCGATCTTAATGCTGCCATAAGGAAATGCCAGCTTAAAAAGGCTCCCGGCCGGATGGTATCACCCCCGAAATGCTCAAGCATGTAAGGGAGAAAGAAAGGCTGTTCTCTTGGTATTTGTAAATAGAACCTGGGCTGATGGCCATCTGCTCAGGGCCTGGAAACGTGCCACCATTATTCCTATACCAAAAAAGGGGAAAGATGCTTCCACTGCTGAGGCCTATCTCACTCAAATGGTAAATGAGCGTATGGTTTGGTACCTTTAGAGTGCCCGTCTTATAGCTCGAGAACAGGCTGGTTTCAGGGCTAGAATGTCCAATATAGACCAAGTCAACATCTTTGTGCAGAGCGTAGCAGTTGGATTTCAAAGGACCGAAAGCACATACGCAGTCTTCATTGACTTAAAACAGGCATATGATAAAGTGTGGCGGCCTGGTTTGCTTCATAAGATAAGAGCAGTGGGTGTGCGGGAACGGATATATTACTGGATTAGAGACTTCATACAAGAGCGTACAATCAGAACAAGAATGTACATAGAAGTCTCAGGGGAAATGACCCTCAAGCACGGCCTCCTCCAGGGCTCCGTCCTGTCATGCGCCCTTTTCACGGCCTTCATAAATGACCTACCGGCTCAGCTTAAATGCCAAAAGCTGCTATATGCTGATGATATTGTCCTTTGGAAATCCGGAAGGAGCGCAACCTCTATACAAAAAGTGTTGCAAGAAGATCTCCATACGCTTTGCTCATACACTAAAAAATGGAGGCTAGAAATAAACACCTCCAAGTCTATTCTCTGTTCACGCTCCGGACTGGCATTCTCGGGCAACCTTTCCGGCTCTCCCTCAACGGAGTGGCTCTCAGCATGGAAAAGCAACCCAAATACCTTTAACTTTAGATAGCAAACTAAAAATGTGTGAGCACATCCAGGATGTTGCAAGAAATGCCTCAGGGAAACTTTGAATTGTGCGGAAGCTGGCATTCACGAAGTGGGGAGTCCGAGCAGACATGCTCCAATCACTGTATTTAGGAGCAGTCCGATCACAGATAGACTACAGCCTACCTGTGCAAATTTATGGCTCTAGGACTGCTCTAGAACAACTTGATAAAATACAGCCCCAAGCACTAATATTTGTCTGTGAAACCTTTAGGACAAGTCCAGTAAATGCGGCTGAAATAATGGCTAATGTAGGTCCACTAAACCTTAGGAGGAAAGGTCAGTACTGACCTGCTATGAGCGGTATAAAAGGCTGGATGAATACCTCCCAGCTAGAAAATTAGTGAATGGTTGGAGATGCAGAAGACGTATTCAGATGCAGTCTTTTATGCATCATACCACTAGACTATCTGATAAAGCTGGCCTCTCCACCGACAGTTTTCATCATCAACGTTTTCATCCCCTTCCCCCTTGGTATCGCCCAACGACCCCAGACATACGTTTGAAACTAGTAGACCCTAATGCCACTAAGCTAAGTCGTTCATCTAACGACCTTCAAATTCTAACATTGAAGACCATTAATACCTTCAAGCCCAGTGCTATTTTTGCAAACACTGATGGGTTGGCATTGATAGATTCTGGAAGAGCAGGCTACATCGACTTTCTTGGCTCTTACTCAGTCAAACTCTTTGGACCATGTGGTAGTGTTTGCAATTTCGATGCGGAGACCATAGCAGTCTGTGAAGCATTAAAAGTCATTGACTCTCAACTCGGCGAGGGACATTTGAGGGCAACACAGATTGTTGTGGTCACTGACTCAAAATCTGTACTACAGGCTTTGTAAAGCCCCGGACCATGGCCCCCCAATATCGACACTGACATCATGGCTTCGCACATCAAACAACGCTATGGCACCCCAGTAATAATGCAGTGGGTACCGAGTCACATAGGTGTGACTGGCAACACTATTGCAGACTCCTTGGCCCACCAGGGAGGGCAAATTCCACCCACTTAACAGGCTGTAAATTTTCATCATGCTCTGGCTATAATTCAAAAAACAGAAATGGAAAAGTGATTTGAGTGCTGGGACAATCCCAAAAAAGCCCGTGGAGTCTGGGAGCAAGCTATTATAGCACAGTGCAGTACAGGCCATTGTCCTGTTGGCTCATATTTCTCACGGCTATGGCCAAATTACGATTCACGGTGCCTCCGCTGCGGAGAAGAAGAGGAAACCGTGCCTCATATTCTGTTTGACTGCCCCAGACTTGCAGGAAACCAAAAATTCTCGACATTTGGCGACATTTATGCATTACGCAAGACAGCAGGGTTTCTGTCCAGGGCTTTTGTAAGAGTAGTGGAAATCTTTTGAGAGATAGAAGTGCGATTAGAATAAGTATGACCGTGCCGCTGATAACTTATCATCAAAAGCCAAGGTGTGGTGAAAGTACGACCATGTTTCACTTTATTTTATTTTTCAATCGCTCATTCTTGAAAATGGGCGCGTCATTTTTAGCCTTGAAATAAGGTGTTGTTGTTTTTTTTCTAATAAAGGCTGACTTCACCCATCTTCAGGATATCATGTCGCCTATATAAGCTTTGCCTTAATTCCTTTTAAACATTAAAGTTATAAATTGCGTTATAGGTCTTTATTTCTATCGATATTTCATTTCTGAATGTATATGTAATTATGTATTTTGTTTATTGATATTTACTTTAGATATCAAAACTGGTGGGCCTATGTGAACATTAATACCTGTTTACACTATATTTCCGTCATGATGAGGTTCCTATAGCCTTAAAATTAATTAATTGAATGCTCATTGGAAATAATCTTGCATGTATATTTAGGGTGTGACTCTCTCTCTCTCTCTCTGCCTGTAGGCGTCGATCTGATCTATTTTTTCCACTCCACAGCATCGTTGTTAGGTTTTATAAGTGATCAGCAGTTCTCTATTTCAAATAGCCAAAATTGCCTGGCTCCCCGAACTGTTAGAGAAATGCCTCTGGAGTTCACATTAAGTAGTAAAGGCACATCTCTTCTAGTTTATGAAGGATATGAATTCTGGCTCAAGAAGAATGCGTTAAACGGAGACATGAACTGGAGATGTAACAAATATCAAACACACAAATGCCCATTAACATTAGTTACTACCCAAGATGATGTAATCAAGCAATAATCTACTCACAATCATGAATGTAACAGAGATAAAGCCATTGCAAAGAACGCAGTAGAAAAAAATGAAGGAGAAGATGTCGGAAACCACAACAACGCCGGGGGCTTGTCAGGCTGTAATCGTCGACTTACCCCCTTCTGTTCTGATGGCTGTGCCCGGAAAAAGTTTTATAAGCAGGACTCTCAGACGACATCGTGAACAACTCAGAAACAAAGACATTGGTGGAGCTTTGCCATCTCTTCCGGCTGAGGCTAACTTTGAGGTACCAGCAGTGTACAAAGAGTTTCTATTATACGACTCCTTGGATGGTACTTTTAAAGTTGTCCCGTTTATTTTTTCAACTCTAATAGACAATTCACTTTCAATATGCACAGGACAAAACCAGTGTTACGTATGATAGATTGCTGGAAGCAATTAAAGAACTTGTACCAAATGTAACACCCGAAATTATTGTGACAGACTTTGAGAAAGCCGCTATGACAGCTTTTCAAGAGAAGTTTCAGACATGCAGAGTAACGGGGTGTTATTTTCACCTCTGTCAAGCTGTATTACATAAAGTCAATGAATTGGTTATGAAAAGCGACTATGACGGTTGTAACGAGTTACGTGGCATGGTTAGAAGTCTTTCGGCTTTGGCCTATGTAAGTAAAGAACACATTAGTGATTCCTTTGAATTACTCGCCGAGTCCATGCCACAACACGATCGGGTGCCGAAACTGTTATCCTACTTCGAGCATACATATTGTTACGATCTTATCTATTAGGCCTCCTGTAAACACTGCTAAACACACAACACATCAACAAAAGAACCTGACAAAAAGAGCTCCAAATAATCTGGTACTTTAATAATGGTCAAATAGATAACAGTTAATACTAGACAATTCGCAACACAATCAACAACTAAAATGCTACTTTGTACATCACCGTACTAAAGTCTACTGTCTCTTCCTGGACTCGTACGTTTTACTTGAGGACTCCGCCCGGACAGACTTCATGGCCGACTCACAGTCCCGGTCTTGAACTGCCTCTTTCTTACACACTGTCTCTCAACCGTGAAGGATTTCGATCACATGACCATAACACATGTCATATTTGTTTGAACTAGCAGTACTGTCCCTTGTGCGGTTCCACAATTCGTTCACTGACATATCGCTCACCGTCAACGTGTTCACGACAAATCGTTCACACGCCTATTTGTGAATTTGTCATACAGGACGAACTATAGATATGTCTACATCACTGAATGTGTCATACAGAACGAGCTATAGATATGTTTACATCACTGAATGTGTCATACAGGACGAGCTATCGATATATCTACATCACTGAATGTGTCATACAGGACGAACTATAGATATGTCTACATCACTGAATGTGTCATACAGAACGAACTATAGATATGTCTACATCACTGAATGTGTCATACAGGACGAGCTATAGATATATCTACATCACTGAATGTGTCATACAGGACGAACTATAGATATGTCTACATCACTGAATGTGTCATACAGGACGAGCTATAGATACACCTACATCACTGAATGTGTCATACTAACTCTGTTTTTTAAATCTTGTAACTTGTTGAGTTCAAAGCTGTTAATAATTTTTTCTCGAAGAAATCATTAGCAAGGTCATAGAGATAAGCTATCGCACGACAATTAGATTGAATAATATCGACGAATCACTGCCAGAAGCAGTATTAAAGAAAACGTGATTGCCGAAAGGGTTCACATAACTTATGTTCGTTTCAGACGTTCTTTCACAAATGCACACTATAAGGCCCTAGACCTGCAAGACGTCAAGACAATGTCTAAATCTTCATTCATTTCTAACACATTTTCCTGTATGGATTTTTCTCTTTTTTTCTTTGTTAGTTTTTAAAAAAAATATAAATCTAAGCAAATATTAGCTTGAAATCTCTTTTAAATAGATAGCTTAATTGGTATTACAAATTAAGAAATATTTTAAAAATTAATTAGGCTATATAAAGAAAAGTATTGATTTTATTCGATTTGTTCCATTGTTGAGTTGAGAGCGTTGAACTCTATAAACATTCTGATGAAACTAAACTATCCATTTGAAAGCCTATGAAGAATCTATGAAACTATTTCAGTAAAGTTTTTTTACACAAGGCTAACTGCATGTTTTTAAGGAGGTTTATTATACCCATAACACAAAGAAACAATCATATCAATTAAAGACAACATACAAACAGATGTTTCACTTACACCGAAGTACGAGACACGGTTTACAGTCTGCAATTTGGAGACTCATTGTTCCTTGAAACTCCTAAAGTGAATTACAAAAACTGAACATCTAGCTTTATGTGTGTGCATCCTTAGTAGAATAGAATATGAAATATATATGAAAGTCTAATGTAATCATTTCCAAAGAAATGCAGAACAAGTCTACCATGGACCAAACTCATTTGGATCAAAACGATCAAATCAATAATGCAAAGGAAAGCAATTTCTGTACGCTGCTGGTACTAGGGATTCAGCGATGTGTGACCATAGGTTGGAAAACTTCAGTTGTAGCTGAAGCACGGCACACTCTGAAAACTGGACCAGAGAATGATTTGTAAACATGGCTTCAAAGGTATTTAACACCGGTCTTATGGCCAGGTTATCGATTTTGTAATAATATGTGTAGCTTCTGTAAATGTTTAGTGCTCTACTGTCTCATAAATTACATTGTCTCATTAGAGAGAATTTATAAAGACTTATGCAACGAAACGAGCCAGTGTTATTACACACATCCAGTACATGTTTTTAATTTAGGCTGATTCTTATCAGGGGACATCAAATTACAAGATTCCCTATAGTTGATAAATATATATATACATACTCACTAACGGTTACGAGAGGGAGGGAGAGAAGTAATATGGGCTGGAGTTTAATGTAAGCATGGGCGTTGTCAGGGGGTCGGGGTTCAACCCCCTCAAAAATGAAATCCCCCTTCCCGCTAGTTGGGTGAAATTGTTTGACTGTTGTTTTGCGTAAAAAAAATTTTATAGAAGAGGAAATTTTAGTAGCCCCGGCGTTGTCCATTGGACTGTAAGTTTAAAAACCTTTTCATCAATAAAAAAAAAAACAACGACAGTAAACTTCAGTCACAACATTCTATAAGAGTTTGTAGGCATTTGAGTTTGAAACCAGCCTCCAGAGGGTTATGAGTTTTTCTACTAGCCAATGGGTTTTGAAATTAACCTCCTCACTCCAATTTGATACAAAACTAAATAGAAGGGGGTGGGGGTGAGTTTGAATCCCGCCGCAAATAACAACGTTAAGGGAAACTACCATCTCTAAATTCCATAACTTTAGCCCAGGGTAGTTAGGGTTAAGCTCCTCAACTGCAATAAAACTATTGATACCTTTTGAGCCTAGCTAAAGAGTTTTTCTGTCAGAAGCTGGAACCCATTAATAAAGTAAATCAACGAGAATTCAAGTCACAGAACTAAAAAAAAACAACTAAAGCGAACTACATTCATTTGAGGTTCAATCCTACCTCAAATAACACATTTCACATATTGATTTATTTTTCTACTAGCCAATGGGGTCCATTAAGAAAGTGCAGTGAATAACATAATTGATATTTGAACTACAAAATTTAATAGGAGAGTACCAAGATATTGCACTATAGATACCGCAGAATTTGCATTTTTTTAGTATCAAATATGGGAAATTATACTTGGTGTGGGACTACGGTGGTGGAACTCACAGCAATCCCCCAGACCCTTTAGCTGGCAAGGGAGGTGTGTCTAAGGCCGTTCCACTAATTACAGAAAAAAATATTCTAGGGTATAAAAAACGTCCGAAAAAATGAAGGGACTGGATATGTATATATGGGTGTAATGTATATATGTATATATATATGGGTGTAATGTATATATCTATATATATATGGGTGTAATGTATATATGTATATATATATGTATATGGGTGTAATGTATATATGTATATATATATGGGTGTAATGTATATATGTATATATATATGGGTGTAATGTATATATGTATATATATATGAGTGTAATGTATATATGTATATATATATATATGGGTGTAATGTATATATGTATATATATATATATGGGTGTAATGTATATATGTATATATATATATATATGGGTGTAATGTATATATGTATATATATATGGGTGTAATGTATATATGTATATATATATATTGGTGTAATGTATATATGTATATATATATGGGTGTAATGTATATATGTATATATATATATGGGTGTAATGTATATATGTATATATATATATGGGTGTAATGTATATATGTATATATAGTTGCATTGTGTTATTGAACGCTGGTCTAACAATTTCACTGATAGACTGTTTACTGAATTATAAACTAGAATCAGATTTGTAAATAATAATGCTGTGACTGAAAGCCCGTTTCCTATATTTGATACATTCACTTATTGATGAAAACAGCTCATTGTACATAGCACGGTAATTACAACTAAATTGCCAAGTCTCACAGTAGAACTAAAAAAAAGTATTTCCGTATTTTATAATATAGACCAAGAGACTAAATAAGTAGCACATAATAATGTGACAATTTTTAGCTATTTTTTTCCCAATATATTGATTTAAAACAAATAATTCAGAAAATTTTGAAGATCCATGCCTTGAAGATCTTTTGAAGTCCCTCTGCTAATGATGCACCTTCTTGTATCTCCTAGTTACGTTTCTGTTGAGTTCTCAATATCCAAATGTATACCAGATATCTTTATTTGGGTGAGAAAAATATCAGATTCCTTTTTATGAAATAAAATATTTTAATCCTTCAATTAAAAATCATTACAACATTAACACACAATATATATATATATCATACCATACACTTTATACTTCCTATTCACTTATTGATGGCTGCCTGGTCTGAAGGAACATTCGAAACATGTAAAACATTTTATTCAATAATACATTCACAAAAATAGACTAAGCATAAGTTTAAACTTATGGACTGACTTTGGAGCCAAAGATAAGTCTCTTTTATAAACGTATGAAAATGAAGGCCTAAATTCGGAGCCTGATAGAGCTTCGTCTTTTCTATATATTTTGCGGAAGTCTTGTCTATGCGCATCATGAAGTCAGCTAGTTGTCAACTCCGTCTGATTGTCCCTTTTCAGAGCTTTCACTGTTAATGCTACTTCCTAACGAAGAATATTTTGTCGATGTTGGATACTGCCGGGACATTTAGTAGTTCTAGATCTCCTGAGATTTCAAAGTTGTATAACACTGAACAGTATTCCGTTCATCTTCTTATCATATCCTTTTCTTCAGTTAAATATCTATTGTTTTTTTTGTCTTGTATTGTGTTAGTTTTTCCATGCTTTGAGGTAGTGAGGTCCTTTACCAGTTGGTACGCTTTTTTTTGGCTTTCCTGTCCAGTCTCTGCTCAATTTCTTGACACATTCTCTATACACTTCGTCTTCGTTTCTTTCATTTTCTTTATAATTCTCCGTGTGTTAACACTTTTGTATTCGTGGGACTTATTTTGGGGAGGAAAACGTTTTCCTTTTGAGCTCCTGTCGCTTGTCACAGAGTTGGAGTATATCCTCTGTTACCCAAGTAGTTTTTTTTTTTTTTGGGTGAGCGAAGCTTCTTTAGTACTTTCAGGGCTGCAAAGCATCCTCCTATTTGTGTCGCGAATATGGCAGCTATTTGGGGGTCTTTCACCTCATCCAGGCCAAATTTTATTCCGGTAGGTCCTTGTTTTGCTATCTTTTAGGTGTTATTAGGTCATCATCATCATTAAGAATTAAAATAAAAAGCCATAGCAATTTAATGCTGGTTGATAAGTTATACTAGTGCTAGTTAAACTTATAGATATCTAGTTTTTAAGGTCTGTAGTAGACAGTATAGCACCGGGTAGTACTATTATCAAATTATGAGATTTCAAATTTTGGATTAGATTAATAGTTTTTTTTTTTAATCTGTTTTTGGGAAACTATGCTAAGTAGTAATAGTTTTTTAGACAAGGTAGATTCTAGTATGTCTTTCAGTATGAGATGGAGATACTATATTTAGAAGTCAAAGAATTATATCGAGATCTAGTCTAGACCTGTATGGTAACATGTACGCACTACGCAAAACAGCAAGGTTTCTGCCCAGGGCTTTTGCAAGAGAGGATTTGAGCCTCTCAAGCCCTTACTCAAATGGAATTTGATGATGAAGAATGAAGATCCAGTCTAGCTCAAAATGTTATTTAATTCATTTATTATTAATTTTTACTCTCAGAATGACTTACATTATAATGGAAATATTAAATTACAGTTAGAAATACTAGATTTAGAATCAGAACAGACACAACTGGTCATAAGTGACACTCTGAATATTTAATGTTTAAAAGTTGGAACATTATATTAAGGAAGACTATCTTATCTTCTTATCTTATATGATACAGGCGGTACAATAATATTAAGTTGTTTTGTTTTTATTTAAATAGTTTTTAATAAATTTAGCTATAATTTGAATTAAAAAAAAAAACACGAAAACATTGCTTATCTTAGTCACTAAATTTAATCAAACCGCCATACTGGTCAGGGGCACGTAACTTTTAAAATTTATCTCCCTTTACATATTTTTATATATAGAAGCTAGAATGTTCCAAAAGCCAATGAAAAAATAAAATTCCTGTTTACACAGCGTATAGTTAAAAAAAAACAAGTCAACTGAAAATGCATTTAAACTACAAAAGCAGCAAAATAAAAACATCTGATTAAAGCCAGAAACATCGTTGTTAATTTTGCTAACAAAACCAAAGCAAAAGATAATGAGTTTTATATAGAACTTGGCATGTGTGTAGTATTTGGTATATTGATATTAACTTATTCAATACGGTAGTGTCTTTATGGATCTAAGTTTATTTGTTGTACTGAAATAGAAAACCAACATTTACGTTTCATAAATAATTGAATACACTCATGCCTGAAACTGAAAAGTTATATTTAGAAATTTAAGAGTTCCAGCCTCAAAATAAAAAGAAAATGTTTAATTAGATTTAGGAGTCTAGATCTATCAATTAAATGAAAGTAGGTATTAGATCTATTTTTAAAATGTGTATTGTTAATTAAAAGTACAGTCAGTCAAATATAGATATATATTTAAGATTGAACTCTCACTTAATTATTCAATTTATTAGTCAAAAGTGCTCAAAAGTCAAAATCTGTTTTTAATTTTTTGTTGCGTTTTAAGTTCATGACCTAAAAAGTGTCGCCATAATTGAGTGGGTGACAAAAAGCGATTAAATATATTTTATATTTAAAGAGAACGCTTGAATGTAACTGTTAATATAACATTGTTAGTTTAATTTTATGTAGATATAAATCTAGAATCTAAAAAATTTTAATACCATAGTAGTCTAGTCAATAAATAAACTCTTTGAGCCTAGTAAATGACTAAACACTTTTAGCTTGCGTTGACCTAGACTCAAATCAGTAGGCTCACACGCCTCGCGCGCGCTATGATGACAGAAAATATGTCAACACGGCTAAAGCCATTCAAATTTATAGCGAACATATTTGTGTAGAAATGCTTTTAAAATACAAATTTTAAGGTTAATTCTATTAAGTAATGAAATGAATAGACTATATTGTGTATGTCCGTGTGTTTAAGTACAAGAGCCGCCTTTAGTTATCTTTATCTTTGCGAAGAGTAAATGTAGCTTGCGAGATGTTATGTGACCTTTTGGTACGCAACAGGATGAATAAAAATTTTTGTCAACACGGCTAATGTATATATGTAGCTATGTTGTTAAGAGGTCTAAATAGGCATAAGTAAATCTGAAAGAAAATAGTAAATTGAAAATAAAGACTTCAAATTAAACCGAATCGGTAGTTGTAGGCTTAACTGCTTTAAAAACATATAGGAAAGTAAATTTTATTATGGAAGTAGATTATTAGTTTAATAATATGCCTTCATAATTCGCGATTTTATGATCTCTGAGGCTAATTTCATTTGTATCACTACGTGGCGCAAGTAATGGTGCCGCGAGTTACGGTAAAGTATGTCAACATAGCTAAAGCTATTCACATTTAGAGCGAACGATTTTATGTAAAAAAATGTTTTGTAAACTCAAATTTGATAATTAGTTTTCATTAAATAATTAAATAGACACTAATTTGTATGTTTATGTGTAAAAGTAAAAAATTATGTTTTCTTGAATGATAGCTAATTTAGACCTAGAGATTTTTATCTCTGCGTATGCGTGACCTTTCCATCTTGTCTCATCATGTAGACATGGCTATGTGACCTAGATTTATAAGATACTAATACTTTCATAGAGTTGGGTCTTAACTTTGTTTTAGGGCTACTATACATACGTTAAGGTTCCAGTTAGTACCCAAGGAACATTTCTGCCAAGTTTTATCAAGATTGGTCAAACGTTTTTTTTTCTATGCGGGACATACATACATACGCCTTACTTTCTACTTTATAGTATAGATGAATATGTCGGCTGAACAGGTAAACCCATTATCATACTCTATGTTTATTGTCGTGGCTAAAATGTGATGAAACATTCTCCATTTTTAACATAGATCTAAATTCAATCCAGTAGACCATTAATACCCAAACTACTGCCCGCAGACCGCGGGTCATACCCGGCTAGTATATATAAGGAATAAATATACAATTCGTTTCATCTCAATTTCAATCTATATATAGATATGTGTAAAATACCGCTGACTGATTGATTTATATACAATGAGATCTGTGTAACTGCCAAACAGTTTCGCATGCTTGCTAATCAACGGTTTTGATTGATTCGCAACATGAACCTCTCAATATGCGAAACAAAACAAAGAAGACTTCCTTACAACAAAATGAAATTAATTATATGGTGCGCATAGACATAAATATTTATGTCTATGATGGTGCGTAGCAGCGTAACTCGCCATTGTGGACACTTTAAAACAATAAAACATTTAAAAAAAAAAAAAAAAAGAAAATACCTTTTTCATATAAACTAATAGTGCAATTATTTTCTCTTAATAACTAATGCTTCCCCATGCGCAAAATTAAATTCTGAATGAGGAAAAATGAAAACATATAGTCCGTTCAATATAAATATTTTCTAGTTATCTAGCCAAATTTAAATTTATTTTTATACTTTGAAAAAATTATAACGGTCAAACTGGAATTTTTGTCAAGATCCGTGTCCTCCCAGGTTTTGAGCCCACCAACCAAGAAGATTTTTGTTTCCACGAAGGTACGAGTTGAGTTGAATAGATGTATGGTAAAAACAACTAAGAAAGGCAAATTAATATTTTCATTTTTTTTCTCTCGAAAACACCAACAATACCTTAGGGCATATTAATAGTTTTAATTCAAGTCAAAATTATTTGTGGGGAAGCAAAATTAAAAAATGTTGGAGGCCATGGAAAGAGACAATGACTATATGGGCGCAGGATGCAAAAAAAGAGTTCCACAGAAAGAGAGAGAGAGGGTAGAGGAGAGAGAAGAAGAGAGGGAAGAGATAGAGAGAGATATAAGGAGAAAGAGGAAGATATGGAAAGACCAAGAGAGAAATAGCGGACCGTTCCAATTCAAGTTAAAAGTCTAAATAGGAGAGAATTAGAATGCGCAGGGTGGGGAAAAAGGTGGAGGGAGTCACGGGAAAAGAGAGAGAGAAGGGGAGGGAGATAGAGGGTGAAAAAGGAAAAAAAGGGAGAGAGAAGAAGAGGAATAGATAGAGAGAAAGAGGAGAGAGAAAGAAAGAATGAGCGGGCCGTTCAATTGTACAAATACTAGAAATCACAAGTTTAAAAGTATGTTAGAGGGATTGTTAAAATTCGGGCTGTCTCATTGGAAGTGCAAACAAACAAAAAAATAAACAATATTACAAAAAAGAAATAGTGTTATCGCACAAACTCAGAGGCCGCCCCCATAGGATCCACCAATTGGGAAGGAATATTGAGGTCTCGATTTTTTTACTCATCTAAGGTAATAGAATTTCAAAAAATCATTTGGTTTTAATTTTAATTTGAAAACAAATTAAATAACCTATAATATATGAGAATACTTTTAGACCTAAATAAAACCTAAATGCTATATATATCAGCAGAGCAATTTTAGATGTTTTGGTATTATTTTGTAATTTTTTTAATTTTTAAATGAACAGTCTAATATCGAAGCTAGATCTAGAATTACTATATCTATATATACTAAAATTTAGATACGTTCCCGACTTAGTAGTTACAGTCCCGTCTATCACGCTTTTCATAAAATTTCGGGCGGGACGGTCAATGTCCCGATTTCATTAAAAAATTGATAAATGTCAATCTTTTATTTTAAAATCTTTCTAAAATCTAACTAATAACTTTAAAGTAACCAATTTCTTCTTGATCCATATTTCATGTTCACTGCCAAGCAAACTCTTGTGTTAGGGGCATAAGTAGCGATTTTACTTTACAGCATCATGCCTTCTTCTCAGAAACTGACATCAGTACATGTCCTATCGACTCTTGGAGTGTTGTTCCGCATCCATTCCAGCATACAGTATTCCTAGTCTTAGCTTTTCTTTCTGTTCAAGTCGATGACAGGGTGATGGATATCGTACACAAAACATAGAAGTTCATAAACAGAGTTCCCGTTTCTACAGAAAGCAAGAAAAACCAACAACCACAGTGAAGTGCGTGCTAGAAATGTCGATCACAGTTTTCTATTGCATATGTTAATATAACCAAACATCAATGCAGATCGTAATTTTTCAATTCGTAGCTCCCAGTAAGCCTCCAACATTTACATATTTCCGTAATAGATCTATTCATAATCGCTAAAGGTACTTTTACCCAAAATACAAATGTTCAAGAACCAAATGTGAAGGAATCCTTATATAGGTCTGTCCCCATATAATGAGCAAAGTAAAGAAGCATGTTAGTAATACTCATATTTTGACAGCGTTTATGGATGCTTCAGTCAACTACAATTTCTATCTCTTGTTCGAGATACCAAACAAAATAATTAATTAATTAGTTTATTAACTAATTGGTTTATTTTGTTTTTATTGATTCTTGTGTTGTCAGGTAAAAGAAATAAGTGTGCAAAATTTTCAGCTTGATCCAATATTGGGCGTCGGAAAAATAACGTATACAAAATTTTTACCAGACAGACAGAGTGAGTTTATATAAGCTTTGTAAAAAAAATACTTAAACTATTCAATGTTATATTTTTTTATATAATTAGCATTAATGCTACGTTGAAACTAGTTGTATACAGTGGATACTTCTATTATATTTCATGAACAGTAGCTTAATAGAGAGAGGAGATGTAGTTTTAAAGGAAGAATATAAAACTTTCCACATTTGATGACACCAAAAAAATATTTCCACCAGCCATTTCAAACAAATATTGTTTGATTAATGAGGCTTCATGAATTAAAAAAAAAAAGAATAATTTTATTTCAAGAGAAATTTCAAAATATTAGATTTTATTATTCTCATACTTTGAAATAAGATATAGTAAAGTCAGTACATGTGAGTGAGCTTGAATTGTAAATAATATAATTGCAAAAGACATTTAGCATCATTGAGTCAGCACTATTGTGGTTGTTTTTTTCTTCAAGTAACCTATGGGTAGACATTCGTTCAGTTTTATAGAGAAATTCATCAACATCAAATTGTGTAGTTCTGTATTTTAGTTTGCTGCTTAGGGTGAATGAAAAATAATAAGTGAGAAAGTCGGACGAAACGGTAAGTTTAAAGCACTACGGAGTCACACTTCTAAACAACGCCTTTGGAGAGATAGCTTAAGTTTTATCAGGCAAAAAATAACACGTGACACGCCAATAGTTTAATGTTTATATAAACACCGAATATTCCACAAAATTAAAACAGGTCCGCGATATTTACTTCTAGAGTGTAGATACAACGTTTACAAATTGTAAGGTGAAAGTCACGTAATATTTTCTTTTGAAGACCATAAAGTATGTTACATATTGATGACAAATGGTGATAGTACAATAACTAAATAAGTAATAGTTGATGAAGAAAATAAATTTATAAAAAAATGTAATCCCCACAAGTGTAATGCTACTTACTAAATTTGGCGATCATGTTAACTTTCAGTAAGCAGATCACCTAAGCTCTGTCTAATGGCCCAATAAGGTAGGCGATATCGAAATAAGATTTGTCTGTCTTGAGAGTTATCTCGCTTCAGGTAAAAAAAAAATACAAGAAGTACAGGTTATTAATGTTTGTTTTTTTTAACTAGGTCACAACGACACACAGCCTACAGCCCTACACACTGCTTTGATACAATCGACCCTAATTCCAATGTTTAATAGCGCTGATAAAAAGAGGTTCTCAAAATGTGTTATTATTATTTTTATAAATGTATTTTAAATCATCTGCTAATTTTTCTAGTTCGTAATGTAAATATGCATACGATTGTGTTTTGTATATTAGCATAATATTGTGGTAGAAGATAAGGCTGTGTTTTGCTATAAGATAGGTTATGTTGGTTTAAGATAGGCTATGAGAAATGCATAGCAAAAGTATTTTATTTACATATCTAACGAAACAAAAAAAAAATTAGAAGTGTGTATATGGGACATTTTCTTATACAAATAAAGCTGTATCTAGAAATGAAAAGCTTAATCCTAACACGTAATTTTTACAAAGCTTATATGAACTCTGTCTGGTAAAAATTTTAGAACTTTAATCCTCCCACACCTATTCTTGGATCAAGTTGAAACTTTACACAATTATGTATTAACCTATCAAAACATAAACCAATAATACAAAAATTAACCAATGGGTCAGTTAATTAGTTCCCCTTTCAGAAATTGTGTTCTATATGGCAGATGATGTAAAGGTCATCTGTTTCTGTGGCCAACGGTAAACAAGGGTGTCATATGGCCAGCGCAACGACAAACCACATTTACCTTTTCCCCAACTAATGTCAGGTACCCTTTAGAACTGGGTGGAAGTAGAGGCGCCCAAAGATCCCGAAATTAAAACATCCCAGTCTTCACCAGGATTTGAACCCGGGACCGGTTCAGAAGCCAATCGCTTAACCATTCAGCCACCACGCCTCCAATTAATTACTGGTCATTAAATATTTTGTTTGATACTAACAAGGGTAATTCATTTTTCATCATTATGTTGCTAAATATGCCAGGTTTTGTCACCTTACTCGTTATTTCTCCCACAATTCAAAATTATTTATTGCACCTTACAAAACATGAATCAATTAAACAATTAACCAATTACTCAATTAAATATTGGTAATTAATTATTTTATTTGATATTGAAAACACGAAATAACTTCAACATTCTTGAGACATAATTGTAAGTACTGAGTTTGTCCCCCTAGGATAGCTATTTTTAAATTAAACAAGATTACAAAAAGGGTTTGTGTTATCACACAAACAAACTCAGAGGTGGCCCCCATCTAATTCACAAATGGACGAGAAATATATTCAAGCCATAGTCTTGTTTTGATCGTGTAAAGAAATTGTACAAATTTGGCGTTATTTTTCACATTAAAGCAAACAGTGCAACACGTCGTCTTTGATAAGACTCTTCCTACTCTTCAGGCATAAGTAGAGTAGCGTTAAGTGATCACCTAAGATCAACATGGAAACATCCCGAGAAAATTAACAAATACCTTTTATGATAGCTTTAAATTTTGTCTTGTCAAGATTTAATTGATATTACGCTTCTGAATTTTTTTTAAATGTTCATTCCAGAAATGTGAAATTTGTACTTTAATAAAGCAATATTCTTTTTGTTTGTTGCATTGATTGTAGTCGTCGATGTCGACTGAGGAACTGGTATGTAGGAAACACAAAGTCAACAATTCCCTTAATTTGGAAGATGTATTTGATGTATCATAAAGTGTTAGCTAATTGGCTAGTTTTCACCTTCCAATGTTTTCATTCAAAAGATTATCGTTACATAGTAAAAAAATTAATGCGAGGATTTTGTTATATAAGTTGTATAATATAACAGGACATATGCAGAGTTTATGTTTCTGAGATAGTTCAATTGGAAATGTTCCTTTCAATAACATATTGAAGATTTATTAGTCGTCATTGGCATTATCAGTTTTCTCATAATAGAAGATGCTATTGTATTACATATTAGTTTTTTTTCCTGTCGATATAAAACATTATTAATGTACACCCAAACTATTGGGTTCATGAAATTTTGATACGATCAAAATTTTTCTCTGCCCTGGGAGGACTGTTGTGACACGGTTACTATGTGGTTAACCGTGACACACGGTCAATTGTTGGGTACCTGCGGGAAGTCACGATTGTGTTGCAAACAAGAAGAAGGAAGTCATCTAGTGGAGTTGTTTTGTATATAATGTTAGCCATGTATATATGTTATGTTGAAATGCTTCACAATTAAAAGGCACTTTACAATTAAAAGAACTTCTTTCTTCATATATATATATGAAAAAAAATTCACTATTGCATTTAGAGAAGTGTTTTTCAACGTTCGACAAAAGAAAACAGTTACGTTGGTAGCTCTTTTCTTGACAGCTATGTGGTCTGAGGGAGCACTGTAAGCATTTGTTTGCATTCTTAACTACAGAAACGCTTTCTCCTAACATCTAAAACTCATTATTCATACTATTAAAAAAGGCAGGTCAAATGTAGTCAAATAAAGTAAGATGGGGACGAGGGCCGATACTAAAGTGTGAGTGATAATCGAGACACAAGCAATGTAAGTATATCTTTATTAATTTATTTCATTCATTCGTAACTTATGTTCATGTTAATCGAGATCTCTTGTAGTCGGCCTGTTTCTGTCAGAATAAAGCATTAACAGAACGATGAATATTCGACCGTTTCTACGCGCGTAAAATGTCTATTTTTAAGAAACTTTTAAATAAAAATTTTACTTTAAAAAATTCTAATATGAATTTATAAGCCCATATTGCAAATACAACCGATTTTTTCCTTGGGAAAGAAAGATACCCCACAGATTGTTAAAGTTGATTTAGATTAAGATATTGAGGGTGGCCGCCCAAAAAAAAAAGTCTTCGAAAAGTAATATTTATAAGTTATTAGTTTTGTTCAACATGCCTGTTTTTTTTTTTTTTGTTTTTAACTTCACGCCTCAGCGTGGCGCCCCCGTGGAAACGTCTAGTAGTGGAACTAGATTGACTAAGTACGAGTAGCGAACAAGGCTCCTGCAGGATACCTTGGATGATACATACATATTAAACATAACTGAACAGCAGCACCAGGGACCAAGTTTTTAAATGATAAAAATTAGTGTATTAAATGCGACGAAAATATGAAACTGCGCCGACCAAGGCTCGAACCAGTGACCCTGGAATCGACAACACCGCATAGCGATAACGCACTAAGCGAACTTAACCTCTAGACCATCGGAATGTCCAAAATATGTATGTATCATCATTTGTTTCATCACCTAGCTTCACTTCTATATTTAGGATACCTTGGATGAGCTTTTTTTTTTACCTCACTCGGGGTGGGGATGAAACAAATAGCCTGCACTCCAGTCCAACAAGTACGCCAGTCCGTTCCACGCAGGGGGCCGCCATCAGTTAGCCGGCTGCAGTGGCGGTCCTTACACTGAATAGTGGCGGTTTCAGTATTGGCCTATGAATATTTGGTTAGCGCTGCCCTAAGCCACTTGTAGCGAGTGGGACCCAGGAATGAGGCGCGGTGCACCGTGTACGTGGTACGGTCGCCCAGTCGGTCTATGGCCGTCACTGCTGAGAGTCCTCAGACAGGACAAGAGAGAAGAGATCAATGGCGCATATGGCACCGATTCCCTACTGGACTTCATTAAAGTGACTCCTTTAGTGTTCTATTTAAGAGGGGGTTTTATCATTTTAAACTCAAAATCCTCCTTGGCTACGCTCATGGTATTTGTATTATTTTTTTGTTTTATAGAAGAGGGTTTTTTTAACCTCAAATCCCACTTTGCTGCGCTGGGACAAGTGATGGTTTAATATTCAAATCTCACCTAAAATAAAAAAAAATCAAAGCGCAAAATCAGTTTGATGTAATTGCTACCCCCACCGAATAGGCCAACATACCAGAATGAAGGCGACATAATATAAAGACTGGTTAAAATAATAATGTGTAGCTTACATCATGTTGATATATAGCTAATTCTTTTAAAAAACTGATTTCTACAAAAAACATTGGACCGCCCCCCCCCCACCCCACTCGAAGGGTTAGGGTCGGAGTACGGGATTGATGCAATCGCCCCAACCAGACCATATCGGCCAAAATACTAGAGGGGCAGCATAATCTCTCTCTCTCTCTCTCTCTCTATATATATATATATATATATATATATATATATATATATATATATATATATATATATATATATATATATATATATATATATATATATATATATATATATATATATATTGTAGTAGCTCCAGTGGCGGACCGAAAGGGTTAATGTGTGTGCGGCCTACTGATATACACGACTCAGGCCAATCACACAGATCAACGGCTGTTAAACAAGGAACATTACTGCTAGTACACGCAAATATGACGAGTATTATGGTCATGTGAACGAAAGCCTTCACGTGTAAGAAAGGACAGTTGAGTCCAGGACAGCAAAGCAGTAAGGATTGTGTGGTACCTTTCAGTCCTCGAGAACGTAGCTGTACGAGCTAGAGAGACTTGTAATGCTTAGTTAGGTAGTTCTGTTAAGTACAAGAAAGCATTTGAAGTTAGTGTTGCCAATTGTGTTGAATTGGCTGTCGATGTAATTGTAATTAAAACACCACATTGTTTATTGAAACTCTAGTTGTCAAGTTCTTGTGTTGATGTGTTGTGTGTTTAGCAGTATTTACAGAAGGCCTGATAGAAAGATCGTAACTCTCTCTCTATATATATATATTGTCACGTGTTTATTTGACTTCAAGAACTTGATGAGATAAAGTTGTGACATATGCAGGTTCGGAGGTGCCTTGATTATAGTTCAAACACTTTAATAATTAATGAAGTAACAAAGTGCTGATATGCTTTCTAGAGTTTTAATAATTTTAAACTCAAACTTGAAACAATAAATGTATGTACATAGATATATAAAGCAGATACAGGATTCAGTAAAAAATTATCAATAAATTTACTTTTAAACTAGCGACTTCTAAATCTAACTTTCTAGCTCTCTCTGTCCCAAGCTACTACTCCTACTTTTATATCTTTCCCTGGAATAAAGAACCATGACATCTCAATGCCCATCCTTGACCCGTTTACATTTATTTTCTCTTTTTAATTGTTTTTAATTTAACTACGTTAATTATGTTTCCCTGCTGTAGCATTGAACTAAGTTTTAATCGGCGTCTTTCTGGCATCTAAGCGTGGTAACGCGTGACCTAATTTGAGATAGATACACTCAAGTACACTGTCCTCATTTTGTGAACACTGAGGTGTCACCAGTGACGTGATATATATATATAAATATATGTATACATCTGGCATGCGAGGTGTTCTTTGTGTCAGGAGAGCATACATGCTGTTCATATTGGCCAATCTAAAAACTTCCTGATTGGAGACATGGTCCCTCCAAGACCATTATGCGTCTCAGGCAGCGCAAGTGGAAACTATTCAATCCGTGCTCTTGGTACATGTATGTTGACCAGCTTTCACTGTCATAAAGGAGAATGCTTACAACACAGCTATTGTAGACTAGGATTTTGGTCGCTGTGGTCAATTTAGTATTTTCCCAGACTGACAATTGTTGAGCCCAAGTAGGTAAATTGCTGCACTACCGAAAGGGTGTGGATCCCAATATGTATTACAGGTATTTCTGCGATGTCTCGTGCCAGGATTTCGGTCTTGGAGAGACTTATTTTAAGGCTAAACTCTTGACAAGCAGCTGCTAAGGCGTTCACTAGCTTCTGTAGACCTCCCTGTGAGTGAGATACGAGTGCCGCGTCATCGGCTCCCTTATCAAGATACGACGTCTTTTCGTTTCGGCTTTAAGACGTGCCTTCCATCGGATCTGCTATGAATATATATTCCGTCTTCCATGGATTTAAAAGCACTGGTTAGTACAACTGAGAAGAAGATGCCAAATTGTGATGGAGCCATTACACATCCTTGTTTTACACCGTGCCCTGCATATCTTCGTGAAAAGCTGACACTAGTTTTCCGATTCTCTCTAGTACAGCAAATAGACCGCTTCTGCTAACAAGGTCAAAGGCCTTGGTCAAATCAATAAATGCTATGAAGAGGGGCTGCTTTTGTTCCCTGCTCTTCTCCTGTAGCTATTGCAAAGAAAAAAATCATATCTGTTTTAGATCTACCTGCCCAAAAGCCACACTGCGACTCTGGATAAACACGTTCTGCCAGGATCTGTAATCGCAAAAGCCTTTCCAACTATGCTAAGCAGTGAGATGCCTTTATAATTGTAACAATCAGAGCGGTCGCCTTTATTTTAATAAATTGTAACTATGTTGGAGTCTTTTAATTCCTGGGGGACCATTCCTTGTTGCCAGCACAAGCTTAGCAGTTCTTGGAGTGGTTTGATTAGGGCATGTTTTCCAGCCTGAATGACTTCATCAGGAATGCCATCTCCTCCTGATGCTTTCCCATCTGCAACCATGTCAATAGCTATGCTCAGCTCCTTTACTGAGGGCGTTTCGTCTAATTCCCTCAAAACTGGAAGTGATGGGAAGTTGGAAACAGCATTTGGTGAGATGGTGATTTCAATCTGGTAAAGTTCTGCATTGTGTTCTACCCATCGCTCCATTTGCAGCTCACGATCACTGATAATTGAGCCATCTTTTGACTTGAGCGGAGCACACTTGCTGGTGTGAGGTCCAAAGGCTTTTCTCATGCCCTAGTATTGTCCTCTTATGTTACCACAGTCGGCACAAGATTGAATGTTTTCGCATAGCTCCTGCCAGTATTTATTAGCACACAGTCTCGCTACTCTTTGGGCATTGCTACGTGCAGCTCTGGGCCTTTAAGTTGCTTGGGGTGGGATCCTTCTTGTAGATTAGCATGGCTGCTCTCTTGTTCGTAGTGGCAGTTTCCATTTCTGGTAGACTAGGTTCAAACCAGTCTTCGCTTTTCTTGGTTTTGTTTCCAAAGACCAGTGATGATGTTTGGTAGATTGTATAAACGTCCAGCTTTTTTCTACCTCAGTTACAGACAAGTTTTTAAAAGCTCTATTTTGTTCTCAAATTCGGTACCAAGATCAGGATTTTTCGTGCTAGTGGTATTCAGGCGTGGTTTTCTTTTTTCCCTGTGATGTGTGGATCTTAGTTGGCAGCAGTCTTGTCCGGCAGTTCAATAAGGTATGATCAGTATTACGCTTTAGTAGCTACGTTTCAGCAGTATATTTCCAATTACCCTTTTTCGTGTCAGTATCATATCCAGCTGGTGCCAGTGCCCAGACCTAGGGTGCCTCCATGAGACACAGTGCTGTGGTTTTGTTCTGAAGTATGTGTTGGTAATGCAGAGCTTATGGTTGTTTCAAAGGTTGTCATGGCCAGGGGTGTCAATGGGGATAAGCTCCCATTGTCTATAAAATACTCCTAATGGCATGCGTCTCAACAACTAAGTCCAGCACCTGGCCAGCTCGTGTGGCTTAGATATTAAGCCCGGCGAAACTGCTCTTACTAACAGGTGAAGGGGTTAAGGCGGATACCTGGTGCCATAAAACCGGGAGCTTCGGGCAGATGGAACTCGTCAGCCTAGTAAGGTAATTCATCTAGGAGAGGGGTACTCAGACTTCAAACCTCCGCTGCCTTGCGGTACTGAGGCTTCAGGAGACAGCCTCGAGGAGAAATAAGGAGTGAAGCCCCTTAGGTGTTGGGAGTATTAGCTATGAAATTCCCTCCGGCAGCTTCTGCAACTGAGTTGGTGCCAAATGTAACGCAATGCGTTCATTTGGATCACATAAGCAAGGTCGAAAGAGGGATCATGACGCATGGGCCACCCATGACCATTTATCTAAGGCCAAAAAATGCGCCCCGGAGAAAAAACTCTGGTGCTGCTACAAAGCGGCTAAAACAACACGGGAGACAACAGTTACGGGTTATAAGTCCAACTTGATTAACGTAATGTATGGACGCCACGGGTTTTCTCTGACAGTGGGAGAGGTCTTCGCGCCTCACTGATCAGCTCGCCTCAATCTGGGCATCCCCCAGTTAGGTGCTGATCCGCCACAGCCTGCCTGCTCTAATGGGTGCTTAGAGCTTAGTTTAAAACAACAAGTAGGCTGGAAACTTGCACCAAACAAAAGAAGAAAAATTAAACTGAAAAAGAAAAACCCATGTCATGCGACTGGCCACAAGGAATGTCAGGACAATGTGTCCTGGTCTCACTGATGATCTTAGGCAGGTTGACGACGCAAGGAAGACGGCAGTCATAAACAACGAGCTGAAAAGATGATTTATTAGACATTAAGTCTAAGAAAATGGAAACAACAGGCATAGCGCCATTAAAAGATGAACATAACATAATACATAATGATAATAAAAAACTAAAGCAAACATCCTAAACAAATACTTTGCATCAGCATTCTCAGCCCCAGGAGACACAGATATATTACTGAATTTGAACCAAGTAGACAACATAGAAGATATAGTAGTACAAGAAAATGGAATCCAAAAACTATTAGCCAACACCAAACCAAATAAAGCGTCTGGACCTGATGGTGATCCAACTAGATTACTCAAAGAACTAAGCAATGAGCTAGCCCCAGTGTTCAAAATACTCTTTCAGGCTTCGCTTAACCAGGGCAGAGTACCAAAGGACTGGAAAGAAGCTAATGGCTAATGCCAAACCGCTGCCTATTTAAATAAGGAGAAAAATCTGACCCAGGAAACTACAGACCATTATCACTTACCAGCATCACATGTAAAATCCTAGAACATATAATATGTAGCAACGTCATAAACCACTTAGACAAACATAATGTCCTCACACCATACCAACATGGCTTTAGAAAATATAGATCATGTGAAACACAACTAATAGAACTAATTGATGATTTTTCAAAAGGTTTAGATAATAGTGAACAAATATATGCTATTTTACTAGATTTTTCCAAGGCTTTTGACAAAGTTCACCTCTATAGTTTGCTTAAAAAATTAAAATATTTCGGCATTAATGGAACAAACTGTAATAATAAATGGCTCTAAATCAACACCAATAAAAGTAAACTCAGGTGTACCTCAAGGAACAGTCTTGGGTCCACTACTATTTTTAATTTACATAAATGATTTACCAAATTGCATTACTTCAGGAACAAAAGTCAGATTATTTGCAGATGATTGCACAATATATAGAACAATAAAAACAACACAAGACACAGATATTTTACAAAGAGAATTAGATGAATTACAGAAATGGGAATCAAATTGGAGCATGTCTTTCCACCCAGAAAAATGTCAGTTGTTAAGAGTAACAAAAAAACTAAAACAAATTAATTCCACTTATCTTATTCATGGCAAACCAGTAACACAGACTAAAAACGCAAAATTCCTAGGTGTTATAATAAATGAAAAACTGTCATGGAATCCACATATTGATGAAACTACAAAAAAATCAAACAAAGCATTAGAGTTTATTAAAAGAAATTTCTATAAATCAAATAAGAACATAAAACTAAAATGTTATTTAACCTTGGTTAGGCCAATAATAGAATATGCATCCACCGTTTGGGACCCCTCAACTCAAGAAAACATTAAGAAACTGGAACAAACACAAAATAAAGAAGTGAGATTCATAACAAACGAATATTCACATTTGACTAGAGTAACACCATTAGTAAAATCACTAAATTTAGAAAGCCTTCAGGACAGAAGACTCAAAAGTAAAGCACTGAACCATAATCTTCAAATACAAAAACAAAACTTAATAAAAAATACTCTGAAAGACACAAAAATAAAGGTACATTCCTCGTCCCCTATGCTAGGACAAATTTGTACAGATACTCCTTCTTCCCTAGTGCTATTAGAGCATGGAATGGGTTGCCTGAGCTAGCCAGAAAAACCAGTGACTTGGCAGAATTTGAGTCATTGGTTAATATGCATGACTAAATGCATGACGCGTAGGACGTAATCATCTTCTTTTTTGAAGTAATGTCTGTATTAAATAAGATAAGATAAGGCTACACATTGACATTGCAGCCATGCAAAAAACCCGGCTGGCCGAAAACGGCATGCTCCGCGAGGCTGACTACACTTTCTTTTGGAATGGGAAAGCATAGGATGAGACTCGAATACATGATGTGGGCTTTGCTGTCAAGAACAGTCTTCTTCCCAAGATAGTTCCTCCAGTTGGTAGCTCGGAACGGCTACTAAGCATAAGTATGATGACAGCATCTGGAAAAGTCACTCTTATCAGTGCCTATGCCCCCACACTATGATCGCTTCAGTAGGACAAAAACAAGTTCTATGAAGAAATTTTCGCTTCAGGGTTTGAGTTTTGAGTTTAGGCACATCGGCACACTTTAGGCCATGTCGTGCCGTAATCATTTAAGGTTCAATCTTCTTTTAAATAACAAGGGCTAAATTCTATACAGTTAAATCATTAAAAACAAGGTCTATTCACAGTTAAAATAGTAAAGGTAGTAAATATGTAATAATTTGGTAAAAATGTTATGTAAAGATTATATGTTCACAATTCATAAATCAGATCTTCTTAGGCAACCCCACCTTCGCTTCTGGAGGACAAAGACAAGGTCTATGAAGAAATGTTCGCTTCAGGAGGACAAAGACATGTTCTATGAAGACTTTAAGGAAGCCATTGCGAACATTCCTCAAAAGGATCATATGATCCTTCTAGGTGACTTCAATGCCAGAGTAGGATCAGATCACACTACCTGGCCAGACTGTCTTGGGCTTTTTTGGAATCGGAAGGATGAATGAGAACGGACAAAGACTGCTTGAATTCTGCACATACCATAAGCTCTGCATTATTGTGACTAGGTGGATTAATATTTGGCCGTTTTGGGTGTCTATGGGATTTTATGATTTGAGAACCCACACTTGCACATATAATCTACAGGCACAGCGTTATAATGCAGGCAACAAATACTATGATGTAAAATTATGTACAGTTTATTATACAAAAGAAGATTATTAAAAGGTGAAATGTTGTACAGTTGCTAGGATGGGATCGAGCGTATTTACATGCATAAGTCTATCATCATTAGATTTGAGAACCAAGTGGTCTGGGTGTCATTGGGCTGGTTGCTTAGCTTTTGGTCCGGTGCTGCACTGATGAGACGGGTGTGGCTGGTACTGACGCTGTCTGCTGGTGGGCTGGCGTGGTGGATCCAGGCTCCAGGTGCAGTCCAACGATGTATGGCTGCAGAGCTAAGCTGCGTCTACCATTCAGTCAAGGCAGTGACGATTCTATGGCTAGCGTTGTGGCTTGGACACTAGTGAAGAGTAATCTTGGCTGGTATCTGCAGATATGGTGCCAACAAATCTGGTATCAGCGTTAGGTTGATAGGACTTCAGGCGGATGTTGCCTATAAATAAAAGCTGCAACGACATGATGTACAAATCGGTTTAGCCTTAATGATACTACTGGAGCGTAGACGCCTTTCCGTGAAGGACATCTTCAGAATGATGCAGAGAAACCATAAACTAGTTTAATAAATAGTAAAGGGAGCTAACAAATAAATATTGCATCCCATGAAGGAGAAAAACAATAATGGTATGAAACCCCATAAAGGGAAATAACAAACAGTGATAAGTAATAATGTAATAAGGTAATACAAGTGATGTTCACCAGTCACGGTGAATAGCAATTTTATACATTGCTTAGATAAATGAGATGAAAGGGGGAGGGGAGATGAACGATTGATACTCGTCTATGCCTTCACACATGTAAACATAGAGCATAAGTAAATACACATGATTCTACCTAAGTAATACATTTTGTCCAACATGGCTGGTACGATAGAATGCATAAATAATTACGGAATTTCCTACAAAGGAATGAGAGTAAATGCATACTTAGTAATATGACATGTTTACAGAAATATTATGATAATTCCCTGTCAAGGAATTAATCTACAGTAATATACAATGGGCCCGTGGTGAGCGATAATTTATCAGTGATAAATTAATGATAGCTAAACAGCTAAATACAGGTGGTAAGCAATATTACCAAATACCCGTCCAGATGGCTTGAACATTTAGCGACAAAAGTCATGACATAAAACATAAGCATACAGTGATCTACTTACATTATCCATGATAAGAAATACACAAATATGTACAATAATAATGCAGTAAATAAATTCACTAATAAATATACAAATTACTAAGTAAAATGGTTCTCAAGCACTAAACTAAGTTACATACCAACAATCCTAGTGTAAGAAATAGGGATGAAATATGTAGAGCTCAAGCAAGAGACCGATGCGCTCCCTGTGGGCTCTCCAGCAAGAATGGCTCTCGGCCGAAAGGTTTGTTCATTTAAAGAGACATAGGAGGTGGGGCGAGAGTGGCGGGAGATAAGTGCAAAGGTGGTCTAGACTATCTGGCGTCTTTTGACAAAGAGATCCTCGCTTGACCGTGACGGACCTTTACGGGAGATAGACATTGAGCGAAGGCGCGAATTGAAAGACAAGGAAATTTGCCCAGGTGGTCTTAGAACACAGGGTGGGGGGAATGGTCGGAGGTGGCCAGGGCAAGGTAGATTACACCTCGATGCTAGCAGCCGATCAACGTTGCCCAAGGCGTTTGAGTTGAATGGGCTCTTTGAAGTGACCAGCCGCTCCCGGAAGGGGGTGGGGGTCAACGGATGTTTGCCAAAATAGATAGAGGGAGTGTACTATTGCCAAGAGTCTAGTGTGGCGCGTGTCAGGATGGGGAAGGTAAAATGTGACATCAGCGCCAAAGGGGCTGGGGCAGGATTGGGTGAAGGTGGCTGTGTTTTTAGCGCTTGATTGGCTAAATTTAAGAAAATTAATTAAATTAAAATAATTAAATGCTTGGACCTGAGTGATACCTTGAGTGAGCTAAAACGATTTATCACAATTACCAACACACACACACACACATAAAGAGGCCAATCCTTGATACACAGCTGCGATCGCAGGTTGGGCATATATAATCACAAGGCGCCGTTCCATTTTCACCCTTCTTTCTGCTTCTGTTGTGTATGACATCTGCAATCTGTGGCCCTTCCTTTATGCTCTCTCTCCATGTGGGTCTGTACAGTGCCACCTCTTCCCAGTTGTCAGTGTCGATTTTGAAGAGTTTCATGTTGCGTTTGCATACATCCATATAACGTAAAAGTGGGCGACCAGCGGCTCTCTTGCCTTCTATTAGATCGCCATACAGAATGTCCTGTGGAAGTCGACCTACTGGCATTCTACGAACGTTGCCAAGCCAGCCAAGGCGTCTGCTGCTGATAACAGAGCGGATGACCTGGCACCCTGCTCTTTGTAGCACTTCCTCGTTGGTTATCTTATCTTGCCACCTTATTTTAAAGATCCGCCTTAGGCATCGGAGGTGGAAGACATTCAGCAGTGTTTATAGCAGGCCTGATTAGGAGAGAACGAAATACTGGTGTCTTGACGTGGGATTTCTTATGGCTTCTGTGAAACTGTTGGATGAACTTGATCTAAAAGAATTGAAACAAGAGCTTTGGTGTCGTGGACTGAAATGCTTTGAAAGAAACCATGAAACTCGTAAAGAATGCCTTCGACAAGCCTTGCTGGACGATGGTGAATATCCGGACACCTACCTGTTCGAGTTAGAACCCGATGTTGATCACCTTTCAAGAACAGATGTTATCTGGCTTCCAGAATGTGATCAACTGTGACTTTCAGAAAGAGACCTGTGCCAAAGTAGAACAGATGTACCCCCCAGAGAAAGAGCAGATGAACTCGTTCCAGGTACAGTTGGGTACGAAGCTGGAAGAGGTCAACAAGCAGGTCTGTATCATGATTAAACAGATAGATACCAGTACCTCGCTGAACAAGACTTATGAAACGTTTGCTACCGTGATGAACAAGACTGACGACCAGATGGCTACCATGTCAAGAGGTATTAACAATCCATTACTCAACGGAGACGCTGTTGATAGTAGCGCTGTCTATGACTGTGATAGCGAGCCGTGCAAGCTTGGCTCCTTCGACAAGAATCCTGACATTTGTTGTGACAGCGCTGAGCACAGATCTGATCAAGTCAACGTGATGCCTGCCTGTACCCAGGCGTTCAACAAGAACTGTGCTGACAGGGCCGCCTGGCAGGGAGAATACAAGCATTGGAAGACTTGCCAACAAAGTCTTGACCAAACCGACGTTTGTCCTGATACCAGTATTAGCAAGGGAAGCGCTGATGGTGGTGCAGCAGATGGATCTGTGCACACAGGACGTTACACACGTGCCCCACAGACATGTCTTCCAGACACGCTTGAAGATTATGCCGTGTCTGACAACCGGGCCTTCTGGAGGCCTACGGCGCATCGAGAAAGCCTGCTGAAAGACCAATGGTCTTGATGTCCGCTGCCATGACATCAAGTGCTCCGCTACTAGCCACGGGGCTGCGATCGGTGGCGACTGACAACGTACATGACATCCCCTCAACAAAAGGAAGACCAACTGGTGCAGGAGAAAGCGACACACAAGCTACATTGCAGTTGGCTCCATCGAGATGGCAATACAAGCCCACCGCCCCTCCCACAGATAGACCCCCACCTGCAACGATAAACCTCCACAGCCCATGTCTTGAGGTAGATTTAGTTCGGGACGGACAAATCTGAGAAGAGGGCAGTGTTATAACACTAGTGGCGGACTGAAAGGGTTAATGTGTGTGCGGCCTACTGACACGCATGATTCAAGCCAATCACACAGGTCAAGGGCTGTTGAACAAGGGAAATTACTGCTGATGCACACAATATAACCAATGTTTTTGGTCATGTGACCAAAAAGCCGTTACAGACGGCTGCACCGCTATCAGTGCTTCTCTTGCTGAGACTGGTATCAGGACAAAGGTTGGTTTGGTCAAGACTTTGTTGGCAAGTCTTCCAATGCTCGTACTCTCCCTGCCAGGCGGCCCTGTCAGCACAGTTCTTGTTGAACGCCTGGGTTAGAAAGACAGTAGAGTTCAGGACAGCAAGCAGTAAGGACTGTGTGCTACGAAGTGAATCCTCAAAAATGTAGCTGTACGAGCTAGAGAGACTTGTAGTGATTAGTTAGGCAGTTCTGTTGTGTAGCAAAGCATTTGAAGTTACTGTAGTCAATTGTGTTTATTGGCTGTTGTTGATGTAATTGTAAATAAACCACCACTTTGTTTATTAAAGCTCTTGTTGTCAAGTTGATGTTATGTGCTGTGTTGTGTTTAGCAGTGTTTATAGAAGGCCTGATTGAGAATATCGCAACAATATATAATATATATATATATATATATATTTATATATATATATATATATGTACATATATATATGTATAGGTTGAATAAGAGCTAATGGAAAAATTGTAGACTCCCCGCCATTGGGGTCTGGGGGAGCGCCCTACCTTCCGTAGCGCGTAGCGGAGCCCCGCCGCCAGGCACTATTTCCGGTATCCAAAGCCAACAAAATGCATATTCTGATGTATTGACATGCATTATCCTGCTACTAAAAAGTTTTATTTCAAAACTTATGTGCTATTCTCACTGACTTAGATCTTTCCGCGTTGTTCGGCGCATTGGGCAGCAAGTTGCTTCCACAAAAATCTGTCACTGGCAATGCCTGAAGCCTCTTTCCACCTGCTCTGAGGACCTCCGTGAATGTGTGGCACCAAGTTGTACTAGGATGTCCCTGTTTTCGCTTTCCTGGTAATTGCCTCATGTCATCGCAATTTTTTTGTGTTATTCATTTAGTCGGAGAACATGTTCCTCAAACCTCGTGCGACGCTCTGTCACAACCTTACTAAGGTGTCGACTACCAGTTCGGCATAGGATTTTCTTGATTGAGAACCGATCTCTATAACTGACTCCTAAAATCCGTCTTAGCCATCTTTTTTTAGCCACATTTAGTCTTTTTCAATTACGCAGATGACTATTCACTGTACTTTAGTAATGGAGCCCTGCAGCCACGTAGAAATTTGTAACCTCTCTTGGCTACGCTCTTGGAATTAGGTGACTGTAGTTTGCTTAAAATTTTATACCGAAAAGGGAAGTTTTATCGTCAAAGTTATTTGTTGGATGTTTTTAAACTAAAAAATCTCTGGAGTTTTTTTTAACAAATTCAAAACCCCCTTAGCTACTCTAATAGAATTTAGTGACGTTTGCTTTAGAACAAAATTGAAGAGAGAGGTTTTCAACCTCAAAACTCTCTGTATGGGGGTATTTAAACTCAAATACATCTAGGGTTTAAGCTTTAAAAAAAGCACTCTGAAAGAGGGGGTTTAAATTTAAAATCCCATGGCTCGGCAAAAAAAAACCCAGTCATGTTGAGGCCTTTCTCTTGCAAGCCTGGGGGTCTGGGGGAGAGGTTCGGGGCGAAGCCCTACCTCCAAAATAGTTTTCTTGCATTTTTCACTGCAGAAACGCATTCTCCTAACATCTGCAGCTCATTATTCATCAGTGGGGTTTTGGGTGAGGCCCCGACGCCAAAAGCGTTTTCTTGCATTCTTCAATGCAGTTACGTATTCTCCTGACATCTACAGCCTACTATTCATCAGTGAGGTTTGGGGCAAAGACCCGATTCCAAAAGCGTTTTCTTGCATTCTTCATTGAAGAAACGCATTCTCCTGACCTAAAGCTAATTATTCATCCTATTTAAAAATGACCTTCTGAATAATGTTGAAAAATATTCTAATAAGAATTTATAGGCCCATAATACATTACAAATAAATCGATTTGTTCCTTGAAAAGAAAAGATACACCACATATTTAGATTAAGACTTTGAGGATCGCCGCCGAAAAATAAAATTATTCGATAAATAACATTCAATTAAATTCAAGCGTAAATTGTGAGTTATAGTAGGAAGAGAAATTAAGTGGACCAAATAGATTGTACTGTAATAATTTTTTGTGTGTGCATTTTTAGGGTTAGGGTATCCATTGCGAGTTATAGTACCAAATTCATTTAACTAGAAAAATATCAGATTGAGTTAAGGTTGGGAAAAGGTGACTAGGAAATTATCATCTGGGTTTAGAACTAATCTCAGTCGTGACTCTTATACTGAAAAATTTTGTTTGAATTCTAACTTTTACAAAGCAAAGTCTTTCTTAAAATAATTAAGATAAATTCATGTGAAATTACATAAACTCTGTCTGGAAAGGGAAGGAGCGGTAGAGTGAAAACGATTAATCCTCGCTCCTTTTTATAATTTCTGCTAATGATTGCATTTGGCATTAAATAATAGGGGTGGGGCGACTCCATATAAGAATTTAATTTATAGCATATATAAATTATATTAGAGACAGATATTTTTTTTTTTGTAATATCTTAATTATAATACAAAAAGAAAACGTAATGGTTTGTCCGATGGGGGGACGTCCCGAGACATGACGCTAGACTGCGCTCCTCTTTCCTTAGCACTTTTGGAGCTCAAACGTGCCCTACTTCTTTTCTACCATTGTGTCTGCCTCCTCTTTTTCTCAGTCTGCCTTCATTGACCATCACTCTGTCACCTTATCTTTAAAACCTCCCTATGTCTTAGACCAGTCCGTTTGCCGTAGACTGCGACGGGTAATGGGGGATAAATAGATCCTGGTGTTTGAGTGGGTATCTATCTGAGGATGGACCACCACAACATAATACTTTGGCTCCAAGTTCCCCTAGACCTGAGGCCCAGATGGCCCGCTCTGGGTCAACCGGCTTGTCATGCTGTCAATGGTGGCTGGAAGGCCAATCAGGGAGCTGCTGTATCGGTCACTTGTCCGATGCAGCAGCTGACTGAGTATAGCACCTGTGTAGCCCTGGCGCGTGGGGAGCACAGGTGCCGAACTAATAAGAATATATATTTGGATTTAAAAAAAAACTACCTGCCTCAGACTTATGTCTGGGCAAGAGACGTCGAATAGAAGCAAAAAAGGAGGAAGCCACAAGAAGCTGTACTACCTGGCCATCATTTTTGGTGGTCAGGTGCACAGAGGAGGGGAAAAGCCTGACAAACATGCCCCTTCTCATCTACAAAGGACTAAAGTAAGTAGTGGGAGAGTCCAAAAGTTTATCTAAGCTACACAAGTCAATGGAACTTCTTGTAGAGGTTGACAGTAAGATACACTCTGATAGGCTTTTACGATGAAGAAAGAATCTTTGAATTCCAAGTGGAAGTCATGCCACACAAGAGTTTATACACAAGCAGAGGTGTTATCAAATCCAGAGACCTTGTGGAATGTTCCGAGAAGGAAATAGTGGAGGGCATTGAAGGAGTCACCCATGCCCAGCGCATTACCAGGCGCAGGGATGGTGAGGAGGTCAAAACCGCCACTATATCCTCACACTCGGAACTAGGACACCACCAGAGTATGTAAAGGCAGGATACCTACGAGTTCCAGTGAGGCCCTACATACCTAACCCCATGAGGGGCTTCAAGTGCCAGGGTTATGGACAAGGCGCTGCAGTCTGCAAGAGGAACACTGTGTGTGCCAGATGTGCTGGAGAGGGTCATGAAGACAAGGGATGTACAGCCCAGTTCAAATGCCCAAACTGTCAGGCTGGCTAAGGCAGGAAGATCCATAGCCACACAGACGGACACATTGACCCCACCACCCCATCCTCCTCCTCCAACTCAGAAGAAAACACCGCCAAAGAACACACCTCCGAAGAGACAAGAAAGCCCTGTTGTCATGCTTAAGAACAGGTTCTCTGTGCTCGCTGATGAGAGCATGGAGACTGAGCAGCATGTCAAAACCAACACTCCGGCAGAACCCGGAGACATCATGTCTGACACAGGTTCTCCTCAGAGAACCCAGCCAGACACCCCAACCTCTACCGAATTAGAGGTTGACCAACTCCCTAAGGGGAGAAATCAAAGCGGAAAGGATGCCCGAGGTGAGAGAAGAGGAAATAACCTTCGCTCTAACCAGAGGGATCTCTCCTCTCCAGAGAGAAAGACTTCCCCCAAAAGGGGGTTGTCCTCTTCTCCATCCAAATCCAAGAATAACGAGCTCCAAGTAGGTCATTTAGAATAAGCCGTGGATTCCAGAATTGTACAGTGGAATTGTAGAGGCCTCAAGGCCAATTATGAGGAAATGCAGCTACTGATGGACTCTGAGACTCCTGTATCTGTCTGCTTACTGGAAACATTTCTGAAAGATAGCATCAGTTTCCGAAGCTACAGTGCTTACAGCAAGAATGTTGAGGATGCAGAGAGAGCATCAGGTGGAGTCTGTATCCTTGTGAAGGACAGCATCCCCCATGAGAGGGTAGAACTACAGAGCACACTACAGGCCGTAGCAGCTAGGATAACCCTTCACAAGGTTATCACTTGCTGCAGCCTGTATCTACCACCAGGCGCTCCAATAAACTTAACAGACATGGAGGGTCTATTGAAACAACTCCCTAGGCCTTATATAATCCTTGGGGATTTCAATGCCCATAACACTATGCTGCACTACAACTTCATCTTCCGACTCAGGACGGCTGCGTGGTTGTACTGTATTCGCGCTGGACTGTCGTTCGTTTGACTTAATGGCCAAGGTTCATACCCTGCCCGCTGCCATCCCCCGTCATTCGTCTCTCTCTCTCTATATATATATATATTTATTTATTTATAAGGGCCCTGATTAATTGATTTATTCACTGAGTCACCTATCACTAATCCGTTCGTTTGACAAAATGGCGAAAATGTATTGAGGTGTTGCGTTTGGCTCCTTCTGCGGAAGGTGCAGAATGTTACTTGTATATTAAATTATATATAAACATATATAACAATATTTATGATATCTATGACTTCTAAAAGAGACATCTAAGAAACGTTTTGAAAGTAGTGGAACACACGTTTGAGGCCAAAAGAAAAGCCCATGACAAAGATAGGCGCAGATGGAGATAATAGGAAAATGGCTGTTAGTCATTTGTGACATTTGCAGGTCATGGGCATAGCCAGGGGGTTGGGGTTTAAAACCCCCTTCCCATCGAAATGCATCTCCCCCGCAGGGGGAATTTTATGAATGATCTTTTGCTTTGATTTTGTTTATTTTTGCTAAGATTTGATGTTAAACCATCAATTGCTCCAGCACAGCCATGGGTTTCTTAAAGTTTAAATCCCCTCAATGGAGTTTTGAAGTTAAAACCCTCCCATTCTATAAAACAAGGGAAATTTAGAGCTTAAAACACCCTCCGAAGTTTATTTTATAATAAACTCCCCTTTTCAATATATCACTAAAGCTCACAACAGTTACCAGATACAATGAGGGTAGCCAAGAGGTGTTTTTTTTGTTTACAACCCCCCCCAGAGGGTTTTGAGTTTAAAACCCCTTTCAGCGGGGTTTGTAGCTAAGAACCACCTCTTCAATATAAACAAAAGCAAACTACACAAACAAAGTTTTATGAGCGTAGCCAAGAGTTTACCCCTCCTCCAGAGGGCTTTAAGTTAAAAAAACCCATCCAGATGGTTTTGAGTTTAAACCTCCTACAGATAGCTTTGATGTTATACCCCTCCCCTCTTCAATATTATTCTAAAGCAAACTACAGTCAGCCAAAACAACAGTGGTTTTGACGATAAACTTCCCTTTTCGATATAACATCTAACATTAACTAGTCACAAATTTCCACGAGCATAGCCAAGTGGGGTTACGAATTTCTACCATTCGCTGGGCTCGATTAATAAAGTGCAATGAATGACAGACTTGTTTTTTTGTTTATCTAAATTTTTTAATAGCAGGATAATGCACTGTCGATACCACAGAATATGCATTTTTTTTTAAATAACGGAAATAGTGCTTGACGGCGACCCAGCTGGTGGAACTCACAGCGCTTCTCCAGACCCTCCGGTTGTTTACAGTCTTTCTACTAACTCTATGAAGAAGCCATTCTAGGGTACTGTAAGGGTCTTCCGAAAGAATGAAGGGACAGATTGTAATAAAAATTAATTACGTACGCACACACAAACATATTATATATATATATATTGTTATAAACCTAGTGGTTAGGGTTAGGGTTAGGGGGTGGTGATGTGTGTGTAGTCAGTCGACGCAAATCGCCCCAGGCCAGCGCTAGACGAGCGGTCAACCGTGACGAGCTACGACGGTTAGCCCAGTCGAGTGTCAACAGGACGGTTCGGGAAGGATCGCCGTCGTGAACAGAGCTCAGGAGCGTCACGAGAGTTGTAGTCATCTGACCACCTAGAAATGTCGAGCGCGTTCTGTCCTGTTCGAGAAGGCCAGTAGGGACCCTATATAAGAGCGGAAGTGACGCAATCAAGACGGTCCAAAAGGAGTTTTACGACAAGAGTTCAGAACACGGTCGACTACAGCACAGTTCAGCGGTGTGGTTCTGTACGGAGCATCACGACGGTTCAGTGCGGAGTACTATCAAGTACAGTTGAGACGAACGGCGTCTTGATCTTGGTCTGTGATCGAGTCCGACACAACGAGCCTAGTGTGTGAAATCAGTCCTGAACTGTTGAACCCAGTGCAAGACCGGAACGAGACGGAGAGGCCAGTGCAAGAGTTGATACGGCGGTACGGTGTTATCGGAGAGATATTTGTACAGTGTACGTGTTGCCAATTGTACAGTATTAGCTGTTATTTATTCAACTATTAAAGTGTTACGTTACTTTGGAGCCCTGAGTTGTCAAGTTCTTTAAGTTGGCGGTGTATGGTGCAGTTTGCAGAGCGCCTGGATAGTGAGTTTCTTTACACAATATATATATATATATATATATATATATATATATATATATATATATATGTCACGTATCATTGTCAATATTTTATTATTTAAAAAAAATATATTTAATTATTTAAATTAACCACTTAGGTCGAGGTTGAATTTCAAATCTAGGTCGTTGGTAATTCCAATAAAGTCTTTGACATCTGTGACTCAAACGATTTTCACGTGATAGAAAGCTATGATTTGATTGGTTACGCCACCGGAAATAAGAAAAGGGACGCTATGTGGAGAACAAGGACACGCAATATAGAATCAAAATTATGGAGTCTATCGAGAGATTTCATAGGGTTAAGATGTATTACTTTTGAGTTAGAATCAAGTGGTTAATTTGAACGTTTCATATTAATTAGTTTACTTTTGTAATTACTGTATAATATATTTTGTGATTTTAAGTTTCTGTATTAAAGTTCTGTATTTGAATGGAAGGATCTTCACTTATTCAAGCTACTAGATAATATTAGATCTAAAGATATAGAATCCCCGGCATGTCACAGTAATTCATCTTATCAGCTGACATCTTCAAGTAAATTTTATTTCATCTTATCAGCTGACAACTTTCAGTAAGGTCTACTACCTAAGCACCTCTCAGCACCATCGACGAATTAGCACTTCTTCTCCACCTACATCAATAAGAAGAGAGTTCGCAACATATATTTTAAAAAAATTTTGGCTACGCTCATGATGCAGGTAGTAACTGCATCTGCATAGTAATTGAAATAATTCACTCCTAATTATTCTAAATTATCAGTTTGATAATTAAATAATTGAAAAAAACAAGTTAATTATTAAGTTATATTTTCTAACTTTTGTTTTACAATATTCAAAGATATTGTTAGAATGTATTGGTGCTGTTTCTTCTTCCTAATGTATTGGCTTTGTCAAGACAATGTTACAGCAAGCGATTCTTCTTCCAGCATCACCTGTTGTTTTACTAGTTGGAGAGTCTCCTTTACCTAGATCATCCCGCTGAGAGTGAACCTGAAACACAAAAGTAAAAGGTATATCCTAGATGTTCAGATCAATACTGTATATACTAAACTTGGAATACTATTGGAATGCTCTATCATTATAAGTTTTAGTAATATGCAGTTAATCATGTTACACAAAGTGACATTTGTTGATTTGTTTTCTTGAAGGATATGTCGGATGAACCAATTGTCGGTGAACAAGTTCTCTGTGAACCAGTTGTCAGTGAACGATATGTCAGGTGAACAAATTGTGGAGTGAAAGTAAAATCTGTGAACAATTTGTCGTGTTTCGGAAAATAATATTATCTTGTAACAAGACGATTGTGTAGCAGGTGAGAGATCCACTAAATCGGTGCAGATATGTAGATCTAAACATTTAGGGTTCAACAAGTATGTGCAGATCTAGAAATATGTTCTTTCAATCCCTAAGTTAAATAGAGTACTTTGTAGCGGCCCCGTAAGGGGAAAAGCCTCTATTAGGTTTGTGCAAATTGTTCGTCTGTCACACTCAGATCTCAAAAACTAGATGAGAAATGACAAATATTATTTCCCCATGCAATGCGGCTTGAAAATTTTAGGTGCAACGGCTACTTTTGGTTTTCTAAAAGCAAACCGTTTAATTTCTAAAATTAATTATGCAAGAATTTTTATAAAAAAAAATACACCAATTCTAAAACAACACATAAATGTAAGTGAAATAATGTTACAATATGTTAACAAAGAAAGACAATGTTAGCTGCCCCCGTAAGGGGAAAAGCCGCTATTAGGTTTGTGCGAAATGTCCGTGTCACATACAGATCTCGAAAACTAGAAGAGATATCAAAAATGTATTTTCACCATGCGATACGGCTTGAAAAGTTTATGTGCAACGGCTACTTTTGGTTTTCTAATTTATAAAATTAATTATGCAAGCGATTAATTCATAAAAATACACCAATTCTAAAACAATTACATTAGGCAATGTTACAATATGTTAATAAAGAATGACAATTATCTGCACATTTTCAGTATCACTAAGTGAAATATATTTATAAAATGTACAAGAAATGTTCACAACAAATATAAATATTAGTTTAAGGTGTTTTTTTCTAGTCAACTAGCTGCTAAAGTTAAAAGAAAACATTTATGTTTGTTTATACATGCTAAGAATGCAATTTGTATGTAAATATCACGCACATTTTTTAAAATGGACTTTTTAAGCAGCCACTTTCGTGCAGTAGCGTAACGCCGCGGCATGGTATGGTGCTAAACTAATTCCTTCAAATTCTTTAAATAATCAGATTTTTTTTTTTTTTTGTTTAGTGCCCCCATCATGATAAAAGCCGCTTATTTTCGTGCGTTTTGTTTGTTGGTCGGTCTGTCCGTCACGTTTATATATATATATATATAAACATAACTAAACGCTATTGAAAATCTTATTTAACCTTTAATGTTCCTTCCAAAACATTCCAATAGTTTTAAATATCTATAATAGATTGTTTTGGATGTTTTTGTGAAAACAAAACAAATCAATGCCAACGAATGTTTGTTTGCTCTTCTAACTTATATTACATGTAATTTCCTTCCTAAGAAACTATTAAGTTGTTTCGGAAGTTGTTTTAATTATCGATATCCAATTGTTCCGTATTTTCAACTTATAACAAATGAATGTCAAATGATTTTTTTGTTCAAAAATATCGACAATAAGTTATTAAGAATTTTAAAATAAGAAATTAATTTACTAGAAACGATTATTGAAAAACACTTTTTAGACTCACTTTGTATTGAATTTTCTTGATGAAACATAACAGAAGTGGGTTTTTTTATTGGTAAAGAATGTTCCAGATTTGGTTTTGAAAAAGAAATCAACCTACATTACTAAAATTTTCTTACAAATCGTCGCCTAAATTGTTCCGATTTTTATATGAAAAATCTACTAACAGAAAGAACGGTTTGAAATCCCTCTTCTAATAAATAAAACAAATAATCTTCTCATTTACGAATATCGGTTGTTCCGGATTTTTATGAAAAACATTCTAACTCTATTTATATGAAATCGCACTTCTGTCGTATATTAAATTTTCTAGCTAAACGTTTTAAAATCTAATTATCGTTAATATTATGTTCCTATTTTTAAGGAAAACAACTTCCTAACACCAAAATATGGTACAAAAATCTCTCCCCAAGGCTATGGTTCATCTAATTTTCAAACGAGAACATTCTAAAAATTTAATTAACGGTATTCATCATCATCATCAAACTTCATTTGAGTGAGAACTTCAGAGGCTTAAATCTTCTCTTGCAAAAGCCCAGGACAGAAACCTTGCTGTCTTGCGTAGTGCATACACGTCACCATACAGGTCGAGAATTTTTGGTTTCCCAGACCTGTTGAGGCGGAGATCAGCAAGTCTGGGGCAGTCAAACAGAATATGAGGCACGTTTTCCTCTTCTTCCCCGCAGCGGGGGCACCGTGAATCGTAATTTGGCCATAGCCGTAAGAAATATGAATAAACAAGACAGTGGCCTGTTCTGCACTGTGCTAAAATAGCTTGCTCAGGCCTGGACAGCTTCCACAACGGGGAAGTGCGGTCAGGGAGCCTCATGCGCTCCCGGACTCCACGGGCTTTTTTGGACTTGTCCCCAGCACTCAAACCACTTTTCCTTTTCTGTTTTTTGATTATAGCCAATGCATGATGAAAACTTACAGCCTGTTTAGTGAGTGGAATGCAATAGTGTTACCAGTCACACCTATGTGACTCGGTACCCACTGCATTATTACAGGGGTGCCATAGCGCTGCTTTATGTTGTGTGAAGCCATAATGAAAATGTCGATATTTGGGGGCCATGGTCCAGGGCTTTGCCAAGCCTGTAGTACAGATTTTGAGTCAGTGACCACAACAATCTGTGTTGCCCTCAAATGTCCCTTGCCGAGTTGAGAGTCAATGACCTTTAAGGCTTCACAGACTGCCATGGTCTCCGCATCAAAGCTGAAAATACTACCACATAGTCCAAAGATTTTTACTGTGTAAGAGCCAAGAAAGTCGATGTAGCCTGCTCACCAAGGGTGAAGGGGATGAAAACGTTGAATGTTTTTGTCGGTTGGCGGAAAAGCTAGCTTTATCAGATAGTCTACTGGCATGATGCATAAAAGAATGCATCTGGATACGTCTTCTGCATTTCCAACCATCTACTAGTTTTCTAGCTGGGAGGTATTCATTCAGCCTTTTATACCGCTCAAAGCATGTCAGTACTGACAGTTTCCTACTAAGGTTTAGTGGACCTACATTAGCCATTATTTCAGCCGCATTTACTGGACTTGTCCTAAAGGTTCCACAGACAAATATTTGTGCTTGGGACAGTATTTTATCAAGTTGTTCAAGAGCTGTCCTAGATCCATAAATTTGCACAGGTAGGCTGTAGTCTATCTGTGATCGGACTGTTCCTAAATACAGTGATCGGAACATGTCTGCTCGGGCTCTCCACTTCGTGGATGCCAACTTCCGCACAATGCAAAGTTTCCATGAGGCCTTTCTTGCAACATCCTGGATGTGCTCACACATTTTTAGTTAAAGTTAAAGGTACTTGGGTAGCTTTTCCATGCTGAGAGCCACTCCGTTAAGGGAAAGCCGGAAAGGTTACCTGAGAATGCCAGTCCCGAGCGTGAACAGAGAATAGACTGTCTTGAAGGTGTTTATTTCTAGCCTCCATTTTGGTGTGTACGAGCAGAGCGTATGGAGATCAACACTTTTTATATAGAGGTTGCGCTCCTTCCGGATTTCCAAAGGACAATATCATCAGCATATAGCAGCTTTTGGCATTTTAGCTAAGCCGGTAGGTCAGTTATGAAGGCCGTGAAAAGGGCGCATGACAGGACGGAGCCCTGGGGTAGGCCGTGCTCGAGGGTGCTCGAGGGTCATTTCCGATGAGACTTCTCTGTACATCATTTGTTCTTATTATACAGTTTCTTATTATAAGCTCTTGTAGGAAGTCTCTAATCCAGTAATATATCCGTTCCCGCACCCCACCTCTCTTATCTTATGAAGCAAACTAGGCCGCCATACTTTATCATATGCCTGTTTTAAGTCAATGAAGACAGCGTATGTGCTTTCGGTCCTTTGGAATCCATATGCACAAAGATGTTGACTTGGTCTATAGCGGACATTCCAGCCCTGAAACCAGCCTGTTCTGGAGCTATAAGACGGGCATACTCAAGGTACCAGACCAGATGCTCATTTACCTTTTTTTCAGCCATCTTTCCCACACAAGATGTGAGTGAGATGGGCCTGTAGCCCTCAGCAGTAGAAGCATCTTTTCCCTTTTTTTTTGGTATAGGAATAATGGTGGCACGTTTCAAGGCCCTAGACAGATCAGCCCAGGTTCTATTTACAAATGCCAAGAGCACGGCCCTTCCTTTCCCCCTACATGCTTAAGCATTTCGGGGATGATACACATTGATGCACTTGAAGCGTCTATTATTTTTCAAAATTTCTAACACCAAAGAGTCTGTCCTCCCCTGACTCAAGTCTGTGGACACTTTCTTGGCGATCAGAGCATTAGCCACCAATGTAACCAGGCCTCGGCAATCCCCACAGGAGCAGCGGAAAACAGAGTACCCGGGTATTGAGACACTTCTTTTTTCACCTATCAGACATTCTTGTAGTAAGGCAACAGGCGAATAGTATCACATTTTTCGATGCCAGGCCTAACGCCTTTTACCTGGCTAGCGGAGCTATTAAGGTCTGCTCAGACCCGCTTTTCTTTGTAATTTATCTCGACATAGGTATGGGTTCCTCCAGGGGGAGGAGATTTGGGTTGCCCCTTAGAGCGAGCAATGAAAACAGTCCAGACATTAACAATGGACTATAAAACGATCGAAAGACCTGTTAATTCAACCATTCATTCGTATGGACAGGGTTTAATCCACGAAAAAGGTGTGTGGCAGGAGACCTTTTTTGTAACCACCATTTTAGAGCTTACAAATTTTAATGGCTTGACCTTTCACTAGTCTCCAGGGCGGCGGCTGATCAGTTCAGCATACGCTATAGACCCCGACAGACACAATCTCTACATCAGACGAGTGTGCAGGGGCTATGTCATTTAGAGCTTAGCATTTTTCCCAAACCTCACTAGCAGAATTCTGCACCAGGAGAGCGTGAACGCCTGCTAGGAAAGTTGGAGCTCCTGCAACGTTAGCCCTTTTCGGAACACCAAGAGGGCAGAGGGTGAACTTATTCCAGTTACCAGCGGACACCAGGAGGAGGTCGGCGGGCACTGTCACCCATTAACGGTATTAGATTTATGTAAAATTCTCTTTTTCGCTACTATATATACAAACATCCGGAACAATCTATTATTGATACTTTAAACTATTGCGATCTTTTGGAAGGTAAATTAAAGGTTAATCAAATTTTCGATAGCCTTTAATTGTTTTTATTGTCAATATTAACAAGACGGACAGACAGACCTACAGACCAAACGCACAAAAAAACGCGGCTTTAATAGTTATATATATCTGTAAATGAAGTCTATTAGAACTCAGTGCACAGAAGCCTATGAACCCTCGTTAAATCTCTCGTGTTAATAACATTGTGGCGTAATGGAATTTTTTTCCTTTGAAGTCATATGAATGAATTCTTTAAATGTAATGTTAAAAAAAACTCTGTGCACCAATGTCTATGAATGTGGCTCATATTGATGGAGACATTTTTTAGTCTAACTAGGCCATGTGACGTAAAGGATTTTTTTCTTTGACGTCATATGGAGTAAATTCTTCAAATAAAATGTTAAAAGAACTCACTCGGTGCACCAATGTATATGAACCCTCGATAACTGGCTCGTATTAATGAAGACATTTTTAGTCTAACTAGGCCGTGTGATGTAATGGATTTTTTCCTTTAAAAAAATGCTAAATCAACTCGGTATAGTAATGTTTATTAAACCTTGTTATCTGACTTGTATTTTAGAAAGTCATGATAGCTAGATTTAGATCTAATCTAGATTTTTTAAACTAGATCTAGATTTTTTTTTAAAGTATATCTAGATTTTTTAAGCTAGATCTGGATTTATATTTTAATTAAAAATCGTTGTAGAGTCTAGATCTAGAATTTCTAGGTCTAGTTTACACTGATACAGACTAGATCAAGATATAGAATTTCAATTTCTAGACTGAAAGTGTAGATTTTGATTTCCAAACGTGTAGATAAATATTGCAATGTTATAATATACTAAAACTAATCTACTATTTTTAAATTTCATGTTTTATTCAGTCTATTGATAGATTATCTAGGATTTTTTTGTGTGCATAACTGTAATCTAAATTACATCTAAATTATTCAAAATTTATATTAAAGATCTAGATCTAGTAGATATAGATTGAGTGCTAAATCAGAAGTTTAGTTTATGTGGTCTTACAAGTGTTTCTGTGGGACAACTCTGTTACGTCTACCACCTTTCAGCTCACAAAAAAAGACTGCCTTTTGCAAACGTTTGTCCCCCCATACTGGATAGTGCTTTCTCCATCGTAACTTTCGGAATATACCGGCGCTCGCAAGAACATCGATGTTTGTAGCGCTGCCTGCCTTGATGGATCGAAAACATCTTTGGTGAAAGCGTTCAAGAAGTCTTATTTGCTTATAGTATAGTAACCATGTCTCTGATCCATATAGAAGGGCTGAGAGAACCATTGCTTGGTAGACATTGATTTTTGTAGGCAGGCGAAGCGATATTTTCCGCAAACTCAATCCTGGAGGCGTCCAGAAGAATTACTGGCCCAGGCCAGACGGTTATCAACTTCTCTTGAAAACGATGCGCCACGTTTCCTAGATATGTGAAGTGGTCTACCACGTAAAGGGGATGTCCATTTACCGGGATCTTTGGGGATGAGTAGGTTTTATTTTTGGTGACTTCTGTAACATGACATGTTTATTGATAAAACAAAAGAAGCGACAGCGTATGCAAATTCGTTGACTGTTCCGACTTATTCTGTCCAAAATTGATTTGATGAAACCTTCTTTAGAATACTAACGAAATGTTTTTAAGTCTTTCTGCCTTTTTATTTGTTAAAGCTAAAAGAAAGTCCATGTTTAACCTACAGATATTGCGTCACTTGATGTTTCGCACTGAAGACTTAATGAATTGCGATATTAATGTCTGAACGAAACCATTTTAGAAGTTGCAATGCAAAGACTTTCTTACAATCCAATAATAGCCCAATAATTTTAGGCCAGAGATGCAATGTAAATGACTCGACGTGAGCTAGACTGTATCTTATTAAATACAGACGTTACTTCAAAAAAGAAGATGATTACGTTCTACGCGTGTTCTGTGTGGGGACATTCTATTCTAATCGCCATTGACATTGACATTTAGAACTAAAAGAACACAAAAGAAACTCTTTGGATAGGCAGTCTTTACCCGATCGCTTATTTTTGTCATTATAAAAATGTTTCCATAATAAGTAAATATCTTTCCACAACAAATTTACAAATTTTTCCACTCGGTCATCTGGTACTCCTATACTCTTTAGCTAGCAATTCTTGCATGTATATCTATCTATCTATCTATCTATCTATCTATCTATCTATCTATCTATCTATCTATCTATCTATCTATCTATTTATATATTTTCAACGTATATATATATAAATGAGAAAACAATCTCCACTCATTGGCCAGAAGGGGAAACTCGAAGTCGACCGTTATATCGCTTTTGAAAATGTTTTATTATCGAAAATTTAATTTTGGCAAGAATGATTTATGAATGAAAATTTTTCATGACGTCAAAGGGAAAAAAACGCATACGTCATTAGGCATTCTGCAGTACACTAAACATTTCTTTCCAAACAAGAATAAGTTTTAATGAATCAATAGGCCTAATTAAACATTTGCGCACCATCTTATTGTAGATTGATTTATTATGGAAGTATGGAAGAGAAATAATGAAATTAAAATTCGCCGATGTATAACTAGTTATTGTGTTTTAAGTGTTTTTATAAATTGTTTACACTTGACGTGTAGGTTGCTTTTACATAGTTGTTATTTGGCTGGTGAATTATTACAATATGTTCAAGCTTCGAAGTCTACTGTCCCGTACCAAAACAAAGGAAATGGTCATACCACAGCTTCTCTACGTCTTACTTGCTCACACTGAACATGATAACGAACGTCAACGAATTTGCGTACGCTGCCGCCTCTTTAGGTTTAACTATAAACCTTGGTAAAACCCCGGCATGAGCTTCTTAGAGTCCGACAGTCACGCTGGACGGGCAATCTTTTTTAGTGAGCTGAAAGGTGGTCGGCGTAACAGAGAAGGTCCACGGAAACGCTTCTTTAGAATACTAACGCAATGTTTTTAAGTCTCTTTGGACAAAATTGTGCCATTTTACTTTGATACAAAGTGCATGTTTTACCCTATGACGTAGAGATTTTGCGTCACTTGATGTTTAGTACTAAAGCCATAATGAATATACTAATAGCAATATTAAATGTCTGAACTTTACCATTTGAGAAGTTACACTGCGAAGACTTTCTTCCAAGCCAATAATAGTCGAATAGTTTTACGCAATAGATGCAATATAAAACGACACGACGTGTGCTGTGGTTTTTCTAGACTGAAGGAGGAATTAAGTGACTTTTTATTTCAGATTTTTAGTCTTTACCCGATCGTTCATTTTCGTAATTACAAAAATATTCCTAAAATGACTTCAGGTTTATATCCTTTCTAAGGAAATTATTTAACCGAGCGAGGCTCGGTCACCTGGTACTTTGTATAAATGCTCCTTCTTTCCTTGTGCTATTAGAGTATAAAAAAAAAAGATCGCCTGAATCATACGGGAAAACCAATGAATTGGCAGAATTTAAGTCTATCCCTGACTAGAATAACAAATATACGAGAAGGACGTCATTATATTCTGTTTTAACAGTGCGTCTTTAATTTGTAAGATAAGATAACAAAGCAATCTATATTATACTAGTATTACACACCGGCTACACCAGATGATTTTTTCCCAGACTTTACATTGTTTATTATGGCCGGAAATCCCCCCCCCCCCTATTTTTTATTTCAATAACGGGACACATTTTAACGATCAACCTATATACTTTTTTTTAGCCCTTGAATTAGTGTATCTGTTACAATGAAATTTCAGGCCCCGCTCTCTCTCTTTCCTTCTCTTTCTCTCTCTTGTTCGCTCTCTGGAACTCCATTTTGTCTTGTTTTTTTTTAAGTTTTTTAAAACTTTTGGAAAGACCAGCTTCATTATGCGCCTCCGACACGCATTCATACTTTGAACCTGTTCATTCTAGTAGGCCTATCACTTTTACTTATCTGCTTCCCCCTCAACCGCCAGAACCAAAAAGCTAGTCCTTCGTACGCTCTATGACTTTTCTTCGGCTTCTCAATTCAAAATGTATTATATTTCGACCGTGATGCCCACACACACACACACACAGAGTAACAAACACACAAATAAAAGCTTTCACACTTTTTGGCCCAATGACAACTTTTAATTTTCAACGCATCCTTCGATTGATCACACGTTTAAGGCCAAGAGGGAAAAAAAAGCATTTTCTGTTCCCCACTATACATTTAGTATTTTGTTCTCTCTAAATAAACAGAAATATATCATTTTTGGATAATAATGAATGTTAGTGTCATGGCGTAATGGATAGCCGGAAATTAATAAAAATAATTTTAAATACATTTTTTAAATGTAAATAGTGTTTTTAATAGATTTGGTTGTAAAAAAGAAAACCTTTATATCTTAAAGTACTTCAAAAATGCCGGAGCGACTTTTAAGATGATAAGCACGCTGCCTTTTAGTTGCCAATGTTGAAGTTTTTATAATTTTTTTAAATCATTTTTTGGCACATTTTTTCTTTTAAGAAAAGCTGCTACTAGCATGAGTTTAAACATAAATTATGCAGTTACCTTATGTACAAATAAAGTTAAAATGTTGATTATCAAAACTAAAAGACCATATATTGTTTATATTATTACAAAATATTTTTATTCCTGCACTTGTTGTTGTTGTTTTTTTTTTAAATTAATCTAGCCTATATATAGACTTAGATCAATATAATATCACTAGTCGACCGGCGGCGTAACATACGCCGCTATTTTGAAGAGCCGACCTTAGGCCACTGCAACCTATCCGACCGCAGTGGGCCCGCACTTTTATAGGACCCGCGCTAATTTTAGACGTATAAATTATTAAATTAAACCATTTTATAACTTATAAACAGATTTCCCGCGGCCTCCTGTCAATTTATATCATGGGAATGAGTGTGCTAGTGGAGTGAAGAGTTGAATAATTCTTTAAGTGTGCTAGTGAGTCATTTATTAAGGTATTTCTGTCTGTGCAATTTTATATCTCAAGAGATAATGCTTTGCCTTGTAACTTCTTATGGGATAAAGAACTTCTCTAAGACTGGACCCCAGGGTTAGCCTTTGCAGAATGAAAGGCCACGGGCGAGTGTCACACGCGGGTTAACCATAAGCATACCACAACACGTCATGCTAACGGACTCGTCCGCCTATAAGGCTATAGGCCTTGTTGTTACAAAACATATTACCACTAGGGGTGGCCTAGCTATACTGCCATTCTAAAAATTGCCTGTTGGTCCGGCACAGTATGGGCCGGTAGGGACGTCGCCAAATGGGCCACTGTATGACAGTAGTAAGTCCGGAAATGAGCTCATATAAGCCTTTTTCATCTTTATTTTGATTACTATCGATAAAAACGTATCGATGTAAACGTCATCAAAGAAATTGATTTGGACACAATCATAAGCAATGTGTCATCGACTAGTTTGTTGATGTTTACGATACAAAGTTAAGTGTTCATGTCGCTCCTTTATAACGTGTTATGTTTCACTCTCTTAGTCATTTCAAATCATTTCAAAATCATGTCATAAAGTTTTCCATTCGGACTAATTAAGCTGGCTGGCGATTGTACTGTATATTGTTTTTTTGTTTTTTTTAACTCATATATCCTCTGATTCTATCTGTATGTAGAAATACAATACATAACATCAGCTAACGCATGCGTAAGTTCATTTTTTTTTTTTTGATGATTTATCAAATTTTACAAATTATACAGACAGCTATGCAAGATGTGCACCGATAGTTAGTGATGCCAGGGCCGATTTTGGCATCCACTCTGCCCCTATACATAGTAGGCTACCTTAAGTAGGTACTGACATGCTATATGGTATTTTGAAACCAAAAATGTAATGTTACAAGCTTTCATTGTAAATTTATTACACATAGATGCCGGATGTAGCCTAATGATGTATGTGTTGGTTGAAGTTAACGTATTTCTACAGTAACTTGATGAGAACCCTAGATGCTTGAGTGTAACTACTTTACGGGTGTTATTAGATACATGTATGAACGTGAACATACATCACCACGAGGACGATAAAACATAATAATTTACTTTATTGCATAATGGGCCACAGTCGAGTCTGTCACCATAAGGATATGATTCCTTCAAAAGTCTATAAGCAACTAAAATAAAAGTCTACATAATTAATCTCAATCCCACTAGCTGTTACGTCACTAAATGTCGCGTTCAACGTCCGTCTAATCAAGTGCGTCTCTAACTAAACTAAACTAAACTAAGTGCTTAACACGACAAAGGCTTCCATAATATTGTATTAGCTCCTCGTTTATTAGAGCTGCTCAAGTTTCCGAAGCTGACTGACAAGGGAAACTCCTATCGCGATTTCCCCACTCGCCATTCCCTAAAGTTTACTTTATGTGGGCCTTGTGCTTTTTTTCTCCCAACTTTTGGTGTTATTCTTTAAGAGATTCATGTCGCGCATACATAGGCCTTCATCTGTTATGTAAAGAGTGGGCGACCTGCATCTCTCCTAAAATATCAAGTCTATAGTGGAATTATACAATATATCTTGTGAACATCAACCCCATGGAATTCAATGATTATACCTAAGCCAGCCAAGGTGAATGATGATTTTATAACAATGCAGATGCAGGGAGTTCGTCGTTTGTGATTTTATTTTAACACATTACAGAATACATCTTAAAGCAGTTGCAAAGAGCAGATAGACTGCGATTTATCAGAATGCTCCGCACACGGTTGCGATAGATTATTGCATTAGTCTATGTCCTTATCAATAGAATATCATGAAGATAATGGAGCTAAAAAAACAGAAATAATAAACCATTTTAAGTGATCACTTAAAATGTTGTTTTTTTTTTGGAGGGGAGGGGCTAGTTATTTGACTAGATGCATGCAGAAGACAGTTGTCCTGTAAGCCTAGATTCAACAATAAAAGCTGCTCCATCAGCGCAGAGAAATAAAATCTATCTAACTTTTGTTTTTCATCCTCAATTAAGGATCTGGTATGAAGAGATACACTTTCGTTGATGTCATGACATATGGGCTCCCGCAGGAGTTTTTGCAGGGGGGTGCAAGTTGCTTCAACTTTCTTATTAGTAAGAATATTAAAGAAAAGAATTGGTGCCCCTCCCTCATACCAATGCGATATTATGCACTGCAAATACTTGTTTCATGAAATAAAAAAAAAATCTTAACACGTGAACTAAGTATTTACTGTACAGGTTGTTAAGTTTATCCATGTCTGCCGAAACTGTCAATAACTTTATTAATGAATTGCTTCTTGTCGCGATGGATAAGCCGGTGATGAACGCTTTTCTGGCAGTTCTGCTATTTTTCTTTACGTTTCAGCTTGTATCGTTTTAGGATGTAGACAAAACAGGTTAAACTGAGCTTTATTGTTGCTTGATAGAAAAGTGAGACGTTAATGAAGAAACTAACGAATCAAGATACGTAATGTAAAGCTGTGTTCTGTAAGGACTCCAAAAAGTCAAACATGTGGTTTTTGCTCGGTGTGTCTGTCGACTGCGAATTCTCGGAAGCACCAACTCAATAACCTGTAGCAGTCTCGCATTCCTCAAGATGTCACCCCTGAAGTATTCCTCAGTATGGTCAAGTTGGTTTTCGATTATGCCACTAATGTGACTACTGATGTGCTGTTGAGGGGCCACTATGTTAAGTTGGATAGACTGCGACATCTGGGAAACTGGTTCAATAAAAGGTGATTAATTGTCGACAATGAAAACACAAATCAGAAATGCGTGAGGAGGAGGCAATGATTACACATGTGCAGTTTGTCTGGTTTCACTTCCAGCCTCTATTTTAATATACGTCTAACAGTCAAAGATCTTCTCAAAGGTGTGACTTAAAGCTCGAATGGATTCGTATTTCTCATTCCATTCTGTCTCACACAAAAGAGGTAAATTTAGCACTTACTCTCTCGCCTGGAACTGTAACGGAATAAAAAAGATAATCTTCTGGATGACACCAACAGCATTACGTATACCTTAAACATCTTTCAGGTTATTGCTAACTAGTCTGTGAGATGGGCAACTGACACGAACCCTTGCCTGAACACAATTCTGAATGCAATTCTGAATACGGGACAGCCATCGTAGCCTTGGCCAAGTAGTCTCTCCATGTCTGAACTGTACCTAATATAATCACTGATAATGACGTTAGACACAGGCAGAACAACAGGGACAAAACCAATGAAGACTCTTCGAATGCGATTGCAATAGAAAAAACGAACGCCCCAAAACATCTACTCATTGTCTGAGATATCTGCAGCTTCATCACCAAGATACCCACAAAATGCAGTTAATTTATGATGCTTCTGTTCGTTTTTTTTTTGTTTCTTAATGCTGCCAGAGCTCTGTCGATACAAATCAACGTTTAGATTCGGACGATGGCATGTGAAGAACTCGTAAACTGGTGAACATGTTTCACCTGCTATTTTATCGAGCACGAACACAGACTGCAACTTTGCAAGACGTAAATACATTGTTTGTAAAATGTTTTACATGTTTCGGATGTTCCTTCAGAGTTGAAGATAGTTTACTTCCTAGTCCAAACCTCCCGCAGGACGACGGGGGATGGGAGCGGGCAGGGTTTGAACCCTCGACCATCGATAAATCCGAACGACAGTCCAGCGAGCAAACCTCACGACCAGGCAGCCATCCATATTTACCAAGATTACTGCGTTTTAATTTTTGTTCAAAGAAACCTTTATCACATTGAAAGACAGCTGCAGGGAGTTCTCCTCCAAGCCAAAAAAAAACAACAAAAAAACAACCAACATTTATCTTATTCTAGGCCTTAACTAACTATAATAATACCTCTAATTATTTGCAAATAAAAAACAATCGTCACGACTAACGTGCTATAGAATATTTGATGCAAATAATTGCAAGCCTATAATAAAGCGTACACGTTCGGACATAAACTATTCTAGTTTATTATAACAATAGCTTATCCTTACAAACCTTACTTCAGTGGAAGCACTACATGTTAAGTTGCTAATTAGTTGAAGTTAATTGATTTGAAGATGTAAAAATTGACTACAATTTCGCTACTCAGAATTCAGAGGGTTGTAAAATGTTTTACATGTTTTGGATGTTCCTTCAGAGTTGAAGATAATTACTTCCTAGTCCAAACCTCGCAGGACGACGGGGGATGGGAGCGGGCAGGGTTTGAACCCTGGACCATCAATAAATCTGAACGACAGTTCAGCGCGCAAACCGCACGACCAGGCACGTATATTGTCAGCCAACAATTCTTCCCGAGAAGCCTAGGATATAACTGTACTTTAGTCACACTACTTGTTCAGTTGCTATTAGATTTTAATTGATTTGATGATGCAAAAAATGGCTAGAATTCGGCAACTCAGAATCCAGGGGGATGCATGTGCACCACTTTGCACCCACCCCCTGCGGGCGCCTATGACATGACGCAATAGGTAGTATATGATTATACCAAACAGACTAGGTGCAAGTACATAACCCTGTTTAACATAGCTGCTGACGTTAAAGCAGACTCAGACTCAATCAATTAAACGTATTTCGTTTACTCATGAAAACATTCAATGAGACCTGGTGTTTTGGGAGGGCATTCTATTTCAAAAAGGCCACTTCAACTGACCACGTCATGAGCTTTTGACAGAATAACAAATACGATGACGAGTGGCCTTCTCTCTGAATTTTTCATTCAGAAGTAGTAAAGAAAACATCAAGTCTATACTATAATTTAACAGCTCGCAGCCCCTACAGCTGACTCCCTCAGAGGTCTATAAAATAAGATATAACCCTGATTGAAAGATTACGCCAGGAGAAAAGTTTCTGCAGCTCAGAAATGTAGAAAAACGCTTGGCGCCCGGGGCTTCACCCCAGACAGCACTAAGTGAACTTAAGACTCTTTCCAAACATCTTATCTGATCAGTTGAATGCGAACGTAACATTTTTTTAACGGCCCCCGAAAGGGGAAAAGACGTTATTAGTTTTGTGTGGACTGTCCGTCCGCCTGTCCCGTTTAGATCTCAGAAACTAGAAGAGAAAATGAGAATCGGACATATGATATTTTAGATCATTCAAAGTTCTGATGCAACGGCAACTTTTTTCTTTTCCGAAAATGAACCATCTAATTTTAAAAAATTATGCATGCAAGCAGATTTTTCTTTTAAATTACACCACTTTTCAATAAAAAACTTCAAGGAAGGTAAGTTTTTTTGAAAAGGTTACAGACATCTCTTGATTAATAACTCAAGCTTCATTCATAGATTCTCGCATTGGTAAAAAAAAAATCAATGTATTATTATAAAATATATTTTCCATTTATTGACTAGCTCGATAGAATGAAATACTGATTGAAATGTTTTTTAAAAGAATTTTTATACGAACTTCGTTTCTATTGTAAGTTTTAAAAAAACGAACTACTTTTTATAGCCCGCAGTTTTCACATATCCTCATTAGGTTACACACTTGACAACAATCTAAATTAGACTAAATAGAGGCCAGACATAGGTGTAGATTTAGATTTAATTGTATTAAACAATTTGAACAAAATTTAAATTTATAATACATTAAAAAATAGTTTACCTTCTAATAGCTTAGGGGTGCAGATTTATTTATTATGTAAGCAGTAGTATCACATCAAGAAGTGAATCTGATGCGAACAGCATAAGTGCACTATAACCCAGTAGTAGACCTACTAATTTTGATCATAATATTGACCTAGATCTAGCTCTAGTAGATCTAGATTCCCCTTGTTAGATTATAGTCTAGATTTAGTTCTGGATCTTTATCTAGAGTCTATTTAGTCTACACCTCAACCTAGTCTAGATCTAGCTTCTAAAACTAAAAGAAAAATCTGTCACTAATAGAATTTATATATGCTATAGATTAAATTGTTATATCGAGTCGCACCACCCCTATTCTTTAATGTCAATGCAATCATTAGCAGAAATTTATGAAGGAGCGAGGATTAATCGTTTTCACTCTACCGCCCCTCCCTTTCCAGACGAAAACTTGATGTTTTAAAACAGAATAGTCAAATATGGCGACATAGTTTATGTAATTTCACATAAAATTATCATTATTTTTTAAAGTAAGACTTTGCTTTGGAAACTTTAGAATTCATGCGAAATTTTTCAGTATAAGAGTAACAATTGAGATGAGTACTGAACCCAAATGATCTTTTCCTAGTCGCCTTTTTCCAACCTTTACTCAATCTGCTATTTTTCTAGTTAAATAAATTGGGACTATAGCTCATAATTTATGCATCAATCCTAAAAATGATGCAAACAAATTTAGAGTAGAATTTAATTGGTCCACTTAATTTCTCCTCCAACTTCCGAAATTTTTGTTAGAGCTTTGAATTATAGTTCTGTAACAAAACAAAGTTACAAACATACCTATTGAACAAAATGTCTCACTTACAAATGAGGTTTTTATTAAAAAATATTATTTTTCTAATTTTTTTTTCGGCGGCGATCTTCAAAGCCTTAATCTAAATATGTGGGGTATCTTCAAATTATTTTATTTGTAATGTAGTAAGGCCCTATCTAATTCATATTAGAATATATTTTTTAAAGTAAAACATTCTTGAAAAGGTCCTTTTATAATAGGATGAATAATGAACTGTAGATGTCAGGAGAATGCGTTTCTACAGTGAAGAATGCAAGAAAACGCTTTTTGGCGTCGGGTCTTCGCCGCGAACCCCACTGATGAATAATGAGCTGTAGATGTCAGGAGAATGCGTTTGTGCAGCGAAGAATGCAAGAAAACGCTCTTTGGCGTCGGGGCTTTGCCTCGAACCCCACTAAGGAGGCATACAACGCTCCCCCAAACCCCCATACTGTAAGGCTCAACATGACTGGGTTTTTTTCTTCACAGGAAGTTGCTTTTTCTATTTATATATATATGCTGTACTCACGTTTATGCATAGGGTTAGGGTTTACTGGGTGTCAGGGTTAGTGTTTGGAAAAAAATCGCCCCCCCCCCCCCTCAAAGTTCTGGATCTGCTAATGGTATTAGCCTATACTGTTCGCATGGGAAACCTGTTAAATTGTGCGGGCTCATTTTTTTTAATTTTTACTACGTCTACTCCAATATATTAATCGAAATTGTTGGAAATAAGCAGTGGCGTCATTGGGAGGGGGGGTGGCAAGAGTGCGGTCCGCACCAGTCGACACCATTTTCGAGGTGGCAACCAAGCTGGAAAAATTATATCTTGGCAAAAGCAATTACATCGGAAAAGATAATAAAATCTCTAGATGGTAGTTTAAGTGTAAATGCTACAGCACAACGTTACACCATTTCTGTCTTAAAGTATAACAAAAGAAACCTGTTCAAGTGATGTTAAGTCTGTTTATAATTTTAATTAAATATTATTGTATAATTTGAAATAACATTTGAATAAATGTAATAAATAGTGGGATTTTACATTTGATTAAAAATCATTAAAAGTAGGTGTGACAGGTTGGGAAAGGTGACGTGTGCTTGGCGCGTTTAATGTCTAGGGGATGATTATTTTTAAACCTATCACACACCAACCCGTCAGCATATAAATCGGGAGCAGACACGCAACGAGACAAGCAATGAAAGATAGATACAAAGTTAAAAATGAAGAATATTTATTTACATAAATATTTACATAGAAGAATAAAAGGGGGAGGGTTAGCATCTATCTCTAATATTATGTTTACTCATCACTCTTGCACTTAATAAGAGAGTATGTCACTTTGTCTTCTGAACTTAGCTGGTTGTCCTGCTTGGGTCTCAGCTGACTGTGTCCTGGCTTGAGGTTCTGCAGCTGGAAGTGGCGCTCTAACGGGTAGAGGGACGCCGTGATACAGTTCTTGTGGAGTCTCAATCCAAAGTTCTGATATCTGTAGTGGGCACAGTAGGGCGGGTGGCCGGCTACCGTGGGCACAAGTGTACTGCGGGCAGAGCTGATCTGCCGGGGGCAGCGTAGTTGACAGGATAAGTCCAGTGAGTTGCGAAGGGTTTGGCGTAGCTATGACGTCTCGCACAGATCTGGGTGTATAGGGACGTCGCACCTAATAAGTTGACAGGTGGGCTGTCGAATAGGCGGGCAAATAGATCCGATAGCGCCAAGTAGTAGAGTTGAGTAGATCCACGTAGGCAGTAGATGATATTCAATTGCAGGTGGGCAAGTGATGCGATAAAAAGGCAGATAATGCCAAATGAATAGGCAGGTGATCCTAACAAATAGTTGGGTAGATCTCAGTAGGCAAGTGCAGTGCTGAATAGCACTAAGCACATAGGCAGACACCTGAGGGAGCTGCGGATAAATAAAGACAAGTTAGGACATGTCTCACATGCATCTTATCAATGCCCTCGACTGAGGTGCATTCGTCAGATTGGTGAAATTGCTATAGAGCACAATGGAGAGATGATGACAAATGGGATTGGGAAAATAGATGGCTGATAATAGCAATATAAAAATGTACATAAAAGGGGAAATAATAATCTAAAATAAACAACCTAAGTGGAAAGAGAAAAAAGGGGGGGGGGGGGAGAAATGGGCGGTGGTCAGCGACCATGACGGTTTGTTTACATACGACCGTCGGTCGAGAACAAAGGAATGCTTGAATGGGGAGGGTGCCCGTTCAAAGGGCGCAACTCTCGCCAAAGTAGAATGACTAAAGTGGAGATAATTCATATCTCTTCTCTAAGCGCAGTATTATTGCGATAGTAAAAATGTCAAGGTGGTCCGCCGAGATAAAGGAAATAAAAAAAGGAATACAAATATATACATGGTTGCATCAACGATCAATTGAGCAACGTAGCATAAATAGATTGATGCAATACATAAATAAATGCATATGCCATGTTTATGTTTTTTTACTTACGACAGTGAGAAATACACAATGCACTAATAAAATATAAATGAAATAATAAAATACACATGATACTATCCAGTGAGAAATATGCACAAAGTAATTAAGTGGAACTTGTGATTAAGTTCGGCTTACCACCAAGTATTCCTCTTAAGAGTAAGAATAAATGATATAGTCCAGACTCGATTGCTCAGATAGAATGAGAAATGAGAGAGTGTCTATCCCTCCTTATTCTACCTTATATATGGAAGATATGGGCGGAAACAGGAAATGTCCTAGGCTATGAATTATCTTACATGTGGGTGAAATCCGACAAGAGTCGTACCTTGGAATGCCACAAGGCGTGTTGATCCGAGTGATCTCCTTGATCAAAGAGAGATGTGGGAGGGGGGGGGGGGGGGAAGAAAGATCGACTTGCATTCCACCCAAGGTGGTGTCAATTGCGGCCGCCAGACATCCGGGAGGTAAGATCAAAGAGACCGGGTGTTTATCTTTACCCCGATCAAGGGAAGACAAGTGAAAAGCCGCCAAGGTGGTGGACTCAGTCTAGTGAGACGAGGAAAAGGTGGGGTGGGTGAATGTGAATAAAATGGGGATAGGACGGGGAAATATTTAAAATAAAATAAATAAAATATAATTAATGCTGTGATAAGTATGAGTGACTCTGACAGCAAGCTTTTGACTTGTCACAGTAGGTAATCAGCTCACTGTATTGAATTAACAAAAAAAAACAAAAAACTAGCAATAGTATTCATTGGAACATATTTCAAGAAAGTTGATGGGGAAAGGTGACACCCTAAGCTACGCACTAGGTGCCACCGACACTGTATCGGAAGATTTCCACTCTTTACTTTTATGTGAAAAATAACGCCAAATTAAAAAAAATTCTTTAAACGATCAAAAAGAATATTGCTTGAATAGGCCTATATTTCTTGTCCATTGGTGAAATTGATGTGGGCCGCCTCTGAGTTTGTGTTATCACAAATTTTGAAACACAGATTTGTAATCTTATTATTATAAAATGTTGAGAAACACATAGAATTAAGCATCTTGCCCGCCATTCCCCACGCAAAGTGCTGCAAGCTCTATCCACAAAAATCAGTCTAAGGCGACTGTCACAGCCACAAGACAGCTCCTGCTCTCCAATCCAACATGCAACACCATGATATGCAAATTTATGGCTTGAGATTAACTTTTCTATTTGTTCGACATCGGTAGGACCAATGCTGATGGGGGAGGGGTAACTAGGTAGTAGTAACCTGTACCCAATATGCATAATTTTGAGGGCGTCATTATCCGTCATCTCGTGTTTACATTTAATTGTATTTCAAAGTAATACTATAATGCGAAATCCGACTCGTCCCGAGACATGGCGTTAAACTGCGCTCCTCTTTCCTTAGCACTTTCAGAGCTCAAAAGTGCCCTACTTCTTTTCTATCATTGTGTCCGCCTCCTCTTTTTCAGTCTGCCTTCATTACCCATCACTCTGTCTCTCATCTTTAAAATCTCCCTATGTCTTAGACCAGTCCGTTTGCCGTGGACTGCGACGGGTAAGGGGGGATAAAGAGATCCTAGTATTTAAGCAGGTGTCTATCCGAGGATAAACTACCACAATACAGTACTTTGGCTCCAAGTTATTCTAGACCTGAGGCCCAGATGGCCGCTCTGGGTCACACATGTATGTCAGGGTGATCGTTAAAATGTGGCCATTTTATTAAATATTAAAATTTCAAAAAAAAAAAAACAAAGGAAAGGATGGCCTTAATAAACAATATAAAGTATGGGAAGAAATCGTAGCCTGTTTGAAATACTAGAAGCTTCTTGTGATGGGCATTGAGGTATATCAAATAAAGTTCTGTCTTTTCAATTGTATATACTAGCTGATATCCGTGCTACGCTACGCTACGGTTTTAAATAGTTGGTATTTATGTTTATTTTGCCCGGAAAGCTACAACGTCCCCCCCCCCCCCCAACTCAAAACATTTTTCTAGACCTCAAATTCTGTCTTTTTCAACCTACAAACGAAGGCATTCAAACACTTCTTAGGCACATCAATTGTAGGCTTCCATCTCCCTGTACTGTGGTCCCCTCCCCCAGATATACACACAATATATTCAAATGAGACCCCCCTTCCTGTGGAACAGTTTGAAAGAAGTAACATCACCTTCATAACACAATCGTCATCCCAACAACAACATATGCATGTGAGACGTGAAAGTCATCTGCCAAAATTGAGAAAAGACTAAATGTGGCTCAACAAAAATGGCTAATACGGATTTTAGGAGCCATTTATAGATATCGGGTCTCAAATTCATACGCCGAACTGGAAATCGACCGCTTATTGAGGTTGTGACAGAGCGTCGCATGATGTTTGCGGGACAAAATGAGCTAGGCATACCAAGAGTTGCGATGACATGGAGGCCACTACGCGGAAAGCACAAACAGGGACGTCCTCGTATAACTTGGCGCGACACTTTCATGGACCTTAGAACAGTGGACATCAGATGGTAAAAACTTCATTTCCAGTGACAGATCTTTGCGGAGACAGCTTGCCGCTCAATGCGCCGAACGGCGTGGCAGGATCTAAGCCCAAGTAATTCATAATAAGATGTGAAATATAATTGACGATTATCAAAAAGGCTTATTTCATGACCAGTTTCTCTCTATAGAACTACTTTTTTAAAAAACTGAGACCAGTGTTTTGTTTTTATGGGGTTCCTGGAGTGCGAAATTTATTATTTTTTATTTTTGCTTTAACTTAATAACTTCTGTTATATTATATTATATGACAACTCAATAAAATATATATATATATATTGAATGTTGTCTAATGTTTCTGGGTTGCCATGGTAATGGCTTCCATCTTGAATATAAACAAAAATTAGTTTATATAGGAAAATTCTTAAATTTTTCAAAATTGAAAAATTTCAAAGCTAAAAATACTTACACCTTAAAGTATAAAGGTGGCTGGAACGAGCTAGCTAGATTTTATACATTTTCCTTAGTATTGTGCATTCTTTTTTTTTAAAGGTGATTTTTTTACCCGTAAAATGCATCCACATTTTTTTTTCAAAAGATCATATATTAAAAACTTCTTCAGATAAAGTCATTCAAACTAGAGATTCTCGTATTATTTATCTCTGAAAATGTGTACCAAATTTGACACATTTATCTCTATTAGTTCCAGAGATTTTATAAATATTCTACAGGGGGGTCACAAAAAATGCATTCACTCAAAAACAGTGACTTTGTATTTTTTTTTAATGTAAAATCGTGTTTACCATGCATCATTAAAATGCTTTTTTTCAACAACAAAAAATGCAATGTTTTAGAAAATTTTTGGTGCCAGTTTATAAAATTCATGTCCAACTATTAAGTTACACCAAAATTGAAAAATCATTTTTTTTTACCCAAAATCGACTTTTTCACACTCCAGTAACTCCTGTGTGTGATAGCGTGCAAACTTACCACAATTCCGCGTCCTAAGATAGAGTTAGGACCAATAAGTGAAGCAGCCTGAACAGTAAAGTTGGAATTTGAGTCTCCATACATATCAACTTCAATGTTTCCCCAGTCACCGACATGTCTACAGAAACAGAGACAGAATTGTAAATAAAACGAGAATTAGTGAGGGAAAACCACAATTATAATAATGTGCAGCCGAACATTCTGGGCTCACATTGGTTTCACAAGCCACATAAGCACATGAGGCGGCACAAAACCCCAGTGCAAAGCCCTCATTCCCCTGGATGACAAAAATGGTCATTGTCATGCGCATATGGAGTTGGTGCTTTGTTATGTGTTTCTTTTTTGCACCAGAATAAGGCTAAGTTAGGTTATTAAATTTGTTTCGTTATTTTGTTGCTCTAGAGTCGTTGTTATTATAAACATGTGAATGTCAGTCACAAGGAATGCATATTTTTCTTGTTAAGGACTCAAGCTTGGGACTCTGCGGAATTCAAGCCTGATCTTTACTTAGCCATTATCCATTGGGTCGTGGGCATCGCGACTAATACGAGCTTGCATGTTAACTATGTTGTATATTTGCACATAACTTAGGAGTGCTAACATAGTATTAATTTTAATGTATAACCATCATCCATGTTATGATGTCATGTGCACACAGTACACAGTACATATGACTATGTTCTGGCCAGGTATGAAATAAAGAAGATGGTAGAGACATGCACAGTTTGTCAAGAGAGGAAACCAATGATCATGAGAGGAACACTTAGACAGTACAATGAAAGAAATAGTCCTTGGGGAACGGTTGGTGATGACATGATCAAAGGTGTCTCAGAAAGAACTTGGCTAACTTTGGTGATGAAAAAAAGAGAGCAACAAGACAACAGAAATACAAAGAATAAGTAACGAGACTTTGTGATAAAAGAACATATGAGCTACATCGAGACCAAACAATACAAGCATGAAATAGAAACTGTGAAAAGTAGGATGGTATCCTGGCATAATTATAAAACAAGTATCTCCAAGTATCAAATCAAGGAAGAAAATGGAAACAAATACATTTGCAATAGAGAAAACATTCGATGAAGAAAAACTATATTGTACATGAACAATTAATCTATGATGATAGTGTGAAGCTACATATATATATATATGTCCATCATCAAGAAAGAAAATTCAGTCTGATAAACTTTATAGGATTCATAATGATAAACTAGCTAGGACTATTAGTACTGAGATACAAGAAGTCAACGCGGAAGTGGAAGAGTGTACTCTGCTATACCGATTTTAGTGACTGATATAATATCAAATATATGTATCACATTGGATACTATGTGTTTGGATAATATGTGTTCGGATATCATATTTATTTTTTGTTGTTGATTATTTGTTGTTTATAATATTAGTTTAAGAAATTGAGATGTCTCATTCATTATATTCTGTATTATTAATTACAAGGATTATTTAAGCTGATTTTGTTAAGCTGTAGAAAAGGAAGGATGTTAGTATTTATTTTATATATACGTTATGCTATTCAGTATCTAGGAGTAATGTCCCTTGTTGACTTGTTACTTTGAATGGCGTCCTCATAAACAGCTGATTTGTCAGTTAGACTAGCATATGAGTTATATGCTTAATCGTTTAATGTTATCAACAAGTGTAAATAGATCTATTTGTTAAGGTAGAGAGTTTGGGGGGGGGGGGGAGAGAAAGGGATACTCGAATTTACCAGCCGATCCAGTTATAAGAAAGAAAAAACAATATATAACCAAATCAACGGGCATAGCCTGTGGATAATGCTAGTATAATTTATATATTGTAATAACCCAGCAATGCACACCACCATCCAAGCTAGTGCAGAAGAAGAGTACTGTTAAAGACTAGAAAAATGACTAGACTGAGAAAGATATTTACATTAGATAGTAGCAACGGAGTTTCTCCCAAGTCTAGGCTGTTTTCAAGGCCGACATTACTATATTCGGTGAGTCGTTTCCCTTAAGCTATTACATTGGTGTCGAAGTGAGATCATAGACGACTCAACGGGAAGAGTTGGGGATTTGATTTGAAATGACTAGTTTGAAACTGCTTGGTGAGTTGGTAGAGAAGGAACTAAAAGAAGAACTCCAATGACGTGGATTGAAATGCTTCGAGAGAGACAGGAAAGTTCTGATGGCATGCCTTAGGCAAGCGATGAAGATGAAGATCCGGAAGTTTACGAATTTGAGACAGAGCCCGATAAGATCCAATGCCGTTAAAAGCGCAAACAGGAACTAATGGACACAATTAGAAGCGAGGTGCATGAACAAATAAATAAACACGATGAAGAACCAGGTACATTTCGGTCGCAATTGAGTACACGGGAAGGACAAATAGATTCGTTGTTAAGAGAGGAGTTACCTAATCAAGATGTATAAACAGTGGGCACGGAGGTGCTGGAGGCTGTAGCACCATTTGTGACTGTGTTGTTGGCAAATCATGCTTCTTTTTGTTTTGCTTGGGTAACAGATTCTTGACTGGAACTTTCTGTTTGTTGTTTTTCACCAGTGTTAGGTAAGTTTGGTTATTATAATTTTTTCGTTATTGCATTGCTCTAAAGTCGTTGGTATTATAAACATGTGAATGACTGTCACATGGAATGCATGCCGAATAGTGAAAAAATGACCGGATATTCGGCCAAAGCCAGAGCGAGTATCCGGTGCACCCCTAATATATGTACAGAAATAGATATTAATCCTATCGAATTTTGACAAACTATTATAAAACTAACTATGCTGTTATAGGCACGGGCTGGTTGCAGCAGTTTTCGAGTCCATTCTTCCTAAGTTATTTCCTTTAATAAACACGAGGAATGTTTCAATTATGGAAGACTAACTGAGCGATTTTATTAAGTGAGGATATTAAATAAACATTAAATATCCCCCACTGTCTCTATACAGAACGTAGATGTATGCAATTCACTTCCTCGGGAATAGGAGAAAAGCCTTGTACGTTGTTTTTTTTTATTGGACCCCACATGATGTTTATAATTAGATGTACTTTTTTATTTAATCGGATTGGATGGATTGGACGAAGGAAAATATCTTAATATCCATATCTATATTGTTTCGAATTCATTTGATAACCTTCCGCAGAAAGAAAGTTTCCTTAAGGGAAAAAAAGTCCTATATTAAGATCCTAAATTATAAGGTAGTAAAAAATCTAGATGCCTTTACTAGGCCTGTTCCGGTGATTGAAAGGCATTTACTAAATCTCTCTCTCTCTCTTACTATCTGCAACTATTTTAACAAAACTTACCCGTGGCTATTATTACGATAACCGTGATGAACGCCTTCCGGGTTGAAGTGGTCTCCCATAGAATGACATCCTTTACTAGAGTCACCAAATTCATGAACATGAAAGCCATGAAGCTTCTTATTTAGTGAAATGTCGTTGCTTGATAGATTTAAAAACTGCTTCTCTTCTTTGATGTCGGTACTTGTATGGTTTGACTGAACAGAAAACCCATGTAACTGAACCTCAACCTTCAGATACTGTCCTGGCTGGAGCATAAAGAAATGTATTTTAATTATCTATCTTTTTTTATTATACTTTTACAGTACTCGATCCGTTTTTTTAAATCATAGAAATATATAGATGGTCATCAGGGGCGAACTAGGTATCAAAATCGGCCCGGGCATTACCATATAAACCGGCCCACACATGATGTCATATTATATATATATATATATGAGTGTGTGTGTGTGTAATTAATCTTCATTACATTCTGGAAAGACAGTGCACACCAGCAAGGACAGCTAGGTAGTATGGGGGAGCGCTGTAAGCTCACCCAGCTGGGTCTGTGGCGAAGCTCCGGATTCAAGCATTATTTCCGTTATTTTAAGCTTTACAAAATGCATATTCTGAGGTATCTACAGTGCAAATAACTTGCTACTCTTCCGCTAGCTAAAAAATTCAAAAACCAAATCTGCTATTCACTGCGACTGGTAGAAAATGGTAACTATAGTTTTGCTTTAGTTTTTGTATTGGAGCATAACCACAAAACCCCTTTGGCTACGCTTATGAAATTTGGTGACAGTAGTTTGTTTAAGTTGGCTGCACTGGGGCATAAAGTAGGGTTTCCCTTTCAGACAATGAAATCTAAACAAGTGGTGGTTTGAACCCTCCTCCTCCCGGCTACACCCATGTCATATTATAGGTGTAAGCCTAATTCTCTTCAAAATATATACAGTTTGATAGCGCATCGATAACTGGATGTATGCTTGCGTAGGATTACATAATGTATTTTATTTATACATGCATGTAGTCTGAAAACTATAAACAATACAATAGCAGCCTTACATAGTTTGAAACGTTTTTGGTATTACTCATAGATTACAGACGTTTCTTCAAAAAATAAGGTAGCTACGTCCTACGCATTTCATGTGTCAATCTAGTCATGCATGTTGATCTGTGACTTAAAATATGCTAAGTAATTGGTTTTCCTGGCTGACTCAGGCAACCCATCCCATTGCAGAACGGTTAGAGAGGCACTTACTAGTACATTCTCAAAAACGCGAATCATATATGAATATATCATGACCCATTATTTAAAATATAAATATCTTCTCTTATCTTATCTTATATAATACAGACGTTACTTCAAAAAAGAAGATGATTACGTCCTACGCGTCATGCATTTAGTCATGCATATTAACCAATGACTTAAATTCTGCCAAGTCACTGGTTTTTCTGGCTAGCTCAGGCAACCCATTCCATGCCCTAATAGCACTAGGGAAGAAGGAGTATTTGTACAAATTTGTCCTAGCATATGGGACGAGGAATGTGCCTTTATTTTTCCGATATGTCTCTAACACATTTCTAAAAAAAAAAGAATATAATTTAGTAAGGACAAGGATTCTAGACTATGTCTAAATTCTAGTACGGACTTATTTGAAAACTTGGTCTTGAATGTAGATCCAGATCTGCTGCCTATTTGATCTTCTTGGTCTAGATCTAGATTCAAGTTGTAGTCTTTACTTAAATCTTGATCTAGATCTATCTATAAATTTAAATCTATTCTAGATCAGATTTACATCTAAATCTACACGAGATCCAGTAATTAATATATTTAGGCTGAATCTAGATATAACATTATTATCTAGATCTAGATTATATTTACAAAATAATCTAGAGTAGATCAAGAATCCTAAAGTGTCTCTTTTTTCTCTTTCTCTCTCTATCTCTCTGATATATAATCTATATATTGTAATAACTTAAGTGAGGCAACTCAACGAGGCACATATATCTTTATTTACACGACATCACAAGTTCATAAAACATCATGTTTATTAGGCACAGTCTTTTCACTTCGGCTCTCAACTTGGGCGGAAATCGTTCTCCCTCTCTTCCTAATGTTGACATCCTTTTTAGTCTAGTTTATCACAGTGCGCACCTTCTAGCATAGATGTCGGTGCGCATGGCATATTCTATTATTGGCCTAACCAAGGTTAAATAACATTTTAGTTTTATGTTCTTATTTGATTTGTAGAAATTTCTTTTAATAAACCCTAATGCTTTGTTGGATTTTTTTATAGTTTCATCAATATGTGGATTCCATGACAGTTTTTCATTTATTATAACACCTAGGTATTTTGAGTTTTTAGTCTGTGTTACTGGTTTGCCATGAATAAGATAAGTGGAATTTATTTGTTTTAGTTTTTTTGTTACTCTTAACAACTGACATTTTTCTGGGTGGAAAGACATGCTCCAATTTGATTCCCATTTCTGTAATTCATCTAATTCTCTTTGTAAAATATCTGTGTCTTGTTTTGTTTTTATTGTTCTATATATTATGCAATCGTCTGCCAATAATCTGACTTTTGTTCCTGAACTAATGCAATTTGGTAAATCATTTATGTAAATTAAAAATAGTAGTGGACCCAAGACTGTTCCTTGAGGTACACCTGAGTTTACTGTTATTGGTGTTGATTTAGAGCCATTTATTATTACAGTTTGTTCTCTCCCTATCAGAAAATCTTTAATCCACTGATGCAGTGGACCGTTAATGCCCAAATATAAATCTCCTTTCACTAAATATCGGATGTGATAGCGCTATAAATTATCTAAATTAAATCACTGTCGGATCCGCATATTCACTGAGGATGGCATCGAGCAGGGTATGAAACCGAGACCGAGAGATAATCAGTTTAGCGCGCTAACCGCACGACCAGGCATTGCTCTTAATCTAATGACAAACTGGTTACAAACTAATAGCCTACTATTGATAATATACCTACACATTACGGAATGACAACTACCGGATATGTACAATATGTCAGAAGAGCGATTTTAGATAATCTTTTGGTATTGAGCATTTTCATTTAGGCCTAAATGGAACTAGAATGAGGATGTAGATCTACCTAAATTAAACTACTAATTTAGCACTCTCAATATCTATATCTACTAGATCTAGATCTAAAATATAAATTTGGGATAATGTTTATCTTATTTAGATAAGATTTATATTTAAAAAAACACTAGATAATCAATTAATAGACTAATTACAAAATCTAAATATTAAAATAGTAGATTAGTTTGAGTATTTTATAACATTGCAATATTGACATATTGACAATCTAGACTTTAGAAAAAAAATCTACACTTTAAGCCTAGAAATTAAAATTATAGATATTGATCTGGTCTAAATCATGGCTGTCTGGTAGTGCGGTTTGTGCGCTGGACTGTCGTTTGGATTAATCGATGGTCCCAGGTTCAAACCCTGCCCGCTCCCATCCCCCGTCGTCCTACGGGGAGTTTGGACTACAACTCTGAAGGAACATCCGAAACATGTAAAACAACAAACATTCTAAACTAGACCACGAAATTCTAGATCTAGATTCTATAATGATTTTAATTAGAACTTAAATCTAAATCTAGTTTTAAAAATCTAGCTCGTGTAAGAAAAAAAATCTAGCTCTAGTGTAAAAAATCTAGCTCTAGTGTAAAAAAAAATCTAGATCTAGTGTAAAAAATCTAGATTAGATCTATTGTCTTTTAAAATGCGAGTCACATTACGAGGTTTAAAAAACATTACTATACCGAGATCTTTTAGCATTTCATTTAAAGAATTAACTCCATCAAAGGACAAAAATCCAATACGTCACACGGCCTAGTTAGACTAAAAAATGTCATCTATACGAGCAGCTTGTCGAGGGTTCATAGACATTGGTGCACCGAGGGAGTTCTTTTAGCATTTCATTTAAAGAATTAACTCCATATGACGTCAAAGGAAAAAAGTTCCATTACGTCACACGTCCTAGTTAGACTAAAAAATGTCATCTATACGAGATTTGTGATTTGTGATTTTGGGCACATCGGCACAATTTAGGCCATGTCGTGCCTGCAGTCCCTCAAGGGCCACTCTCCCTCCACACAGCAAAGGCCAAATTCCATACAGTCAAATCATTAAAATCAAGGTCTATTCACAGTTAAAATAGTAGAGGTAGTAAAAATTTAATAATTTGGTAAAAATCTAATGTAAATAGTACATGTCTACAGAATTCATAAATCTATACGAACTGCTTCTCGAGGGATCATAGACCGAGTTTGTTCTTTTAGCATTTCATTTGATGGGCTAGTTAGACTTAATATATACATAAAAGGATTAAAGACGCTTTTTTTTTGTTTTGTCTGTCAGTTTGTCTGTCCGTTATGTTAATAGCGAGAAAAAAAAAGACTAAAAGCTATTGAAAATCTGATTAAAATTTTAATTTCCCTTCCGAAACATCGCATTATTTTTAAGTTTCTATTATAGATTGTTTCGGATGTTTATATATTTATAGTGAGAAAAAATAAGAATTCCAGATTAATCAAATGTCGTTAATTAAATTTCTGAGACGGTCTGTTATGAAAATTAGATGTACCATACCTTTATGGAGATTTTATCAAACCATACTTTGGTGTTAGAAAGTTGTTTTCCTTAAAAATCAAAGCATAATATTAACGATAATTAGACTTTTTAACGTTTTAGATAGAAAGTTAAATGTAGTGTAAGAGAGAAGTGCGATTTTACATAAATAGAGTTAAACTATTTTTCATAAAAAATCCGGAACAACCAATAAATGAGAAAATTATTTTTTTTATTTATTAGAAGGGGGATTTCAAACATTTATTAGCGTTATTAGATTTTTCATATAAAATTCGGATCATTTTTGGCGTCGATTTGTAAGAAAATTAAGGTAATGTAGGTCGATTTCTTTTTCGAAACAAAATCCGGAACATTCTTTACCGATTAAACAACTTTATTATTATTATGTTTCGGCAAGAAAATTAACTGTAAAATAAGTCTAAAAATTGATTTTCAATAATCGTTTCTAGTAAATTACTTTCTTATTTTAAAATCCTAAATAACCTATTGTCGATATTTTTGAAAAAAAAATTATTTGACATAAATTTGTTTTTTATAAAACAATATCCAAAACAACTTTATAGTTAATGAAATATAAATCAGTATAGATATTTTTATTTAGCATTTATATGCTAATTACATTAAAACACCGGAACGATATATTAAAGATCACGTGTTTCTTGCAACGTTTAAGCATGGAAATAAAATCTACTATAACTTAGAAGAGTAAACAAATATTCATTGGCATTGATTTGCTTTTTCACAAAACATCCGGAACTATCTATTATAGATAATTTAAACTATTGCAATATTTCTGAATGAAAAATTAAAGGTTAAATCAGATTTACAATAGCCTCTAGTGTTATTTGTTAATCTAATCGTGACGGACAGACCGACCAACAGACAAAACGCACAAAAATAAGCTTCTTTTATTTGGATGGGGGCACAAAACAAAAAATAAATAAAATCTGATTTTTTAAAAAAGTTTAAGGAATTAGTATGACATGTGTTAGCGTTGCGACATAACGCTACTGCACGAAAGTCGCTGCTTTAAAGTCCATTTTTAAAAATGTGCATGATATTTACATACAAAGTGCATTATTAGCCTTTATAAACAAACAGAAATGTTTTCTTTTAATTTTAGCAGCTAGTTAACCAGAAAAAAAACATCTTTAAGTATTATTTATATTTGTTGTAAACATTTCCTGTACATTTTATAAATATATTTGACCTAGTGATACTGAAAATACACAAAAATTACACATCTCTGTTAGCATATTGTAACATTGCCTCCCTTACATTTACGTAATTGTTTTAGAATTGGTGTATTTTTATGAAAAAATCGCTTGCATAATTAATTTTATAAATTAAACGGTTTGCTTTTAGAAAACCAAAAGTAGCCGTTGCACCTAAACTTTTCAAGCCGAATTTAATGATGAAATAATATTTTTCATCTCTTCTAGTTTTCGAGATCTGAGTGTGACAGACGGACGGACGGACATTTTGCACAAACCTAATTGCGGCTTTTTTCCCTTACGGGGGCCGCTAAAAATTATTTAGATCTAGATTTTTTAAATTATATACCTAATATTTTTTTTTGTAAGCCCTAAGTATTTACTTTAATATTTGGATTTTTGTAGATCTATATTACTAAAGTCAAACCAAAGAATACTTACTTTTTTCTATAGAAATCGCAGAAATTAGAACTTATACCTATATTGAGCTGTTAATAAGTTGGGTGGTTTGCGATTTCGCGGCTGTCTGTGTGTTAAAGTTAATTCCTATTAGGTTAAGTTAAAGTTAAGCTTCTTCTTCCTCGTTCTCATTTTTATGTTAGAGTGTTCAGATGACTGCTATTTTGTGACCACGTGTTCTCCTTCCCCCCTCTTGTTTTCTCGTGGACTATCCGCAGAAATAAGAGAGTGATCTTTCCTTTACTTCTTTTCGTTTAAACTGTTGATGGAAGAAGAGAATTATATATAGAGATTAGTTTCTTCATTTCTACTGGATAGAGTGCTATGTTTAATTTGTGAGTTTGTTCTCCCACTCTTGGCGAGTGTGTCAGCTTTCTCATTTTCTTCTAGTTCTATATTTGCTGGTATTCATTGTATCCGTTAAAGAGCTAATTGTAGCCCCTATTTTTTTTTCTGCGTTATATCTTAGACTTAGACTTAGGTACTCCCGCGCCGTTCGGCGCATTGGGAGCCAAGCTATCTCCATAAAGATCTGTCATTGGCAATGTCTGAAGCCTCCTGACACCTGGTACCTACTGTTCTGAGGTCCTCCATGATGGTGTGACGCCAAGTTATACGAGGACGTCCCTGTTTGCACTTTCCTCGTAATGGCCTCCATGTCATTGCAACTCTTGGTATGCGTAGTTCATTTTGTCGTAGAACATGCCCCGCAAATCTCATGCGACGCTCTGTCACAAACTCACTAAGTGTTCAATTCCAGGTTCGGCATAGGATTTCCTTGTTTGAGACCCGATCTGTGTAACTGACTCCCAAAATCGGTCTCAGCCATTTTTGTTGAGCCACATTTAATCTCTTTTTTTTTCTGCGTTATATCAAGGTTTTCTAACTTAACCTCTCTCATCCCTCTTTTTCGTTAACTGACAATGGAACGATCAAAAGACGGGGGAGGGAAGGAGGAAAAATAAATGGGAGTGTAATCAAACGTCCATGCCGACTAGCAAAATGATTAGGCCAAACACAACCTAGAAGACAGGATGGTATTAAAATTTTCATTATATAAAATATATCTTGTCTTAAAAATACTAGTTACAGACGTTTCTTCAAAGAAGATAAAGTCTCAATTCTTTTTTGAAGTAACGTCTGTATTCTATATAAGCCTTGTCTTCGAGATTAATGAGGAATGCAGTATTTCCCGTGGTACGCAGCCCTAGCTGTGACCTACATATTTTGCAACATCCAGGGCAAGAATAACCATAGTCCGCCGGTGTATTTTATAAGATAAAATAAAATTATGATAGTTTAAATATTGAGAAGTTCACATTAACTGAACAATGTCACTTCAAAATTGCCAACTCAATAAAGTTTCCAAACGGAAGAGCTTAAAAAGTTTGATTTTACAGCGCAAAAATAAATAGCACAATTATATCTCCATGTACCTTTTTAAATAGCCTAGCTTACCAACACTTTCTTTATTTTGTACACCAGATACACCAAAAAAAAGCTTGCTACTTAAAGGTTTTTCCGTCATGTATGAAAATCTCAATTACACTGGTACACTTTTGTAAATATCGCCGATACAAATTAGAATTTTATTTCAAAATGTCATGTTAAAGAATACACAATATATACATATATGCATTTTTTGTATTTTCTAAAGAATACACAAAGATGCCAAAGTCTTAGACTGACAGTATCACTATCAATTACAGTCTTAAATTTGTTAGAAAAGTCTAGTAGTCTAGGACTGAATGTCTCGCTGTTAAAGTTTGTGGCAAAAGACCTGTAGTATATTAAGATCTTATAAGATAAGATCAATACCAGTTGAAAGATCTTCAGTTCTTATGAAAAATATTAAGCCAACAGACTGACTATAGTGGGGTCTAAATACAGCTAAAACAAATGTGAGAAGTTAATAGCCTTCAATGTGATCTTTAAATCTACGTTCAAAAATAATTGGCTAAGTCCACAAAAAATATTTTTCATATAAAAATTAACAAATAGAAAACCTGTTTTTCTTATTTCTTTCTAGTAGACCTTACTCCCCCCCCCCCCCTCAGAAAGTATATTGATTACTATATGCTCCACCTATGACCATATTTTGTCTATAGTAGGTCAATATAATGTATGCCAGATATATTCAATTTCATCATCTGTCTCTTGACTTTCGTCGTAGGGGTGCTGTGACAGTTCGCGTAACCGAATCCCTTTTCCCGTCAGCACTATATCCGAAAAGTCGTGGGTTCGAATCTTGACACATACAATACAGAGAGTCACAAAGTTCACATCGAATGTGTATTACTGCATCTCTGACGTCATCTTTAGATTTATATCTACAGCTTAGCTATATCAGACCTAGATAAGAAATAACTAGCCGGTTAAAGTATTTGTGTTTACACTGCCAGGGCGGCGCGTAGAATTAAACAATTCTACAACCACTTCCACACATATATTCCTACATACAAGCACCGTGTCCTTCACCGAGAGTGTGGAATAAAAACTGACCAATATATGTTTTATTTATGTATGATATTAAATAAAAAACAACAATGGGCTATGTTGGACTAGTCCGTTTCGTTTCTTTAATTAAAAAGTTGAATCACAAATTGGGCCGGAAGTGGCTTTTTTCCTTATATATCTTTGCATTTTACAGTTCTCTTTTTAAATTAAACTGACATTATTATGCTATAATTTTAAGTGTGCCTGATAGAGAAAAAAATTCTACACAAAAATACGAGTAGTTGGGATATAATTCGATAGAGGCTATAAAAATAAAAGACCTGAAACTAGCGCTTGTAACTTCACATTTACAGTACCTTATTTGATGAGTATTTTACCCAAGATCTGTGTTGTTTTTTTAGGACTAGCTTATTTCAAGTACCCGGCATTTTCCGATACACAATTTCATACACAAAATAATTGTTGAAAAAAAATTGTAGTGATTTTAACCCTTAAAGTGCTGACCTTTTTTTACAAGTGCATTCAAAATGGAATTACAATTCTCGTGTTTAAAGGCTGAACTACCAAACCGTCTAAAGGGTTAAACTTTAAATGATTACTTAAAAAGGTGTTACTCTAATCAATTTTGAATATTAGTTTGTTATGAATGTCACTGTTTATTTTCTGTCTGTTCTAGTTTCTTAAATTTTTCTTGAGTAAAGGGGTCTTTTTTTCTCCTAATGGGTATACCTGATTTCTCCAAGCAGCCTTTGTAAAATATTGGTCCTAAATAATGCTATGTTTATAAACGAAAAACCGCTTGGCTGCATTATGATGAATGTACGTGTTAGTTCAATATATTTTATATTACTAGGTAACTATAAATAACTACATAAATAGACGTAAGTTTCATTTTCTTCTGTTAACAAAGTCATATGGCAAATTTTTGTTTATATCCTAATTCTAAAAAGGAATAATAATAGAATTATACAGCAAAAATAATCACTAAGTTTTTTTTTATTTTTAATAGTTTTGAAAGTCTAACTGATAATATTACAAAGAGAGTTTGTGTTTTTGCAAATGTACACAAGGTACACTATGGGTCAGTCAATCTCTTCTAATTGTTTAGAAATGAGTGTAAAAATGTAGGCTTCGATATTTTTAGCCTGAATTTAAGAAGTTACAAACTTCAAACAACTAATATAGCGCCTCTTCCATAAAACTTTGTATTTAAAAAAATAACTTTATCCAATGCTCGAGATCCTGCTTGTATACTTAGGCCCTATATGAATCGATCCGGTATCAATGTATTAAGTAGCAATAACCCCGCAAAAAAAAAAAATTAAATGAAAGAAGATTGAGATATATTTTGTGACGGTACGCACCGGTACGGGGTACCGGCACCTTTTTTCAATGTCGGAAAAAATTATTACTTTTCTTGTATTTCAACGTTGATTGTTAATTATTAGTAGTTGAAAGTTAGGCAATCTATCACTAAGTCCATCATCTATTTTTTGTTACAAAAAAAAAATTACTTTATATATGCATACTTTGTATACAGCTTACTTTCAGCCGACATGCCGTATTATTAATAACACCTAGAGTAAAGTGCGAAGTTCGAGCGCATTAAGCCCGCTGGCAGCAATTTTCAAGTTTGGATTTTTATAGCACCGTAACGGTCTGATCTATGAAAAAACTGATAGTATCTCTGAATTCCTCGTCCTTTTTTCTATAAAAATAGATTAGATTTAATGTACCACTAGGCTTAGTTAAAATTAAATACGAAGTCAAAGAGGTCTAGGGTAAGTATCGCCAAGCGTACTTTTCCTCGAGCGGATTTTTCCCCAGTTAGTAGCTCGATCGGGTTGATGGAAGGTTCGAACAGATCAAAGAAAATATATCTAAAAACATGTTTTAATATTTAATTTTTACTATAAAGTCATTTTCTTTTTACTCCAGCGCAAGAACACCATCCATTGCACCATTTCCCACCCTCCACAACTTCAAATAGTCTCTTTAAGCTGATGAGCAATCAGACTTAAAAATAGGCTCAAGCCCATTACCCGTTTCCTTCACTACCGGGTAGTAAAAAAGAATAACTTCACACCTCCTGAGTTTGACCTCACCATGAACTTAGCCTTTACAAGGAAAAGAAAATAGTATGTGTAGGAAGGGAAGAAAAAAGATGCATGCGCAGTAGCAATATAGTAGTAATTTGGTAAACATTCAAATACAAAAGTTTTAGCAATAAAAAGTGAACTGTTCGAACCTCTTGACAAATCGGGGCTGCTCGAACTTCGCACTTTCCTATGTATGTGAAAGTCTCAATCATTTAGAGTCTTAGACAGTCATTATTTTATACTAGATTTAAGCAGAGTCTAGACCTAGATATAGTAGGGCTATTACTATAAAAAATAAAAATAATCAGTCATTAGACATATCATTAGCAATTTTATTATTAGGTCTAGGCATTGAAAAGTAAATCTATTAATAAACTATAATAGATCTAAGTCTAAGTACTAACTTATTAAATAATTAGAAGTATTATAATGAATATTGTATAGATATAGATTGACTAGATTATAGATAGATCTATAGATAGGCCTAGATCTCTAGTCTAGTAGCTTAAGTATAGAGTATAGTAAATGTATTACAGTATTATTAGATCTATGTTCTATGTCTATATCTAATAATCGTATAATTAATAAACATTAGTCTTTAGTAATATCTAGACTTTACTCTAATAAAAACTGACTCTATGCATAGCATAGGCTAGACTCGGCAATATCAAGATCAATCTCAAGATAGAATCTGTACTATTACTCGATCTATTCGATTTGTAAAATATTGATCTAGCCATCTAGACTAGAATTTGATTATAGATCTAAATATACTAATGGAGAGATGATATGCGGTGTTAGCTAATAGCGTTGCACAAGAAACGAACATGGGTTTTTCTAAACTCTAATACTTGGTATGTAATAGTAAAACAGCACCTAACAAAATAAATCGTAACTAGAAATAAAAAACCTATATTTATTGTAATATATAGGTCTGTGGTTGTATATTATATAGCCTTCGTTACTTCTTCTATAGAGAAATGCCTTTTGTAATTTCTTTTACTGAAAAATTGGGCTATTCGCGTCTGACACATATATAATTTTTATGCTCAGCAACAAAGCCCACTAGGATACGTAATATTAATGGCAATGTCTTCGATTCCGAAGATTAAGGATAAGTGCAGTATTTCACATGACTACGCGAACCCAGTTGCGACCTACATATTTTTCTGCATCTCATGTGGACAAAGTCGTTGTCCGTCGGTGGTCTATTTAATTTATTTTTTATTCGACAACTACGCCTGTCTAATAGGGGCTTTTTTTTGGGGGGGGGGGGGGTCTCAAATGTGTGTCCCGCAGCTTTTGTGAGAGCTCTCCAACTGTCTCTTTCTGCAACTTTTCTCTATGCCATTGAGGGCAAAATGTGGCGCCTGAGTCGACCTTTTTAGGGGGAGGGGGCACCTCTGTCAAGCAACCTCCTTTAAGCTCGCCAAAGAGGACATGTACTATTATAGTATATGAAGTGTTAGACACCTAGTTTTAGTATTAGTTATTTAGCGACGCACCATAGAAGACGTATATTGAACGGGACTAGTGACGTTTGGGATATTTTGGGTTAGAGACCGGAAAATCAGTTAGCGATAGAATTCTCTAGGGTAAAGACGTGTTTAGTTGACATAGACTTTTACTGTGGCCTTTTATTAGAATAAATATAGTATGAACTGTTCCTCAGTGTTGACCACATCTCTTTACTCGTTACATCCATCGTCTTGTTTAGTCTGTATTGTTGATCAACTACACTGAATACACCCCAACAATAAAACTCAAACGCTTGCAGAGTAATTAATTGAAATTCAAGTAATCTAGAGTTGACCTCAAGACAGCCTGAACAAGTATATCACAGAAGTATATCTGTTTATTTTATCTTACATTTGATGTGCACTAATCAGTGCTTCTAATTGAACGGATGTCCAAGGTCATAATCTAAAGGACCTTTGTACTGGGTGTCAAAATCGGCCTGGGCATTTGTAAATATTCCGGCCCAAAATCATGTTAAATTTAATAATGTATCGATAACTGTACACATGCATACAGGGGACGCTATAACTTTATAAGAAATATATATGTTGCCCAAAGTGTGAATACCTAAAAGGATAAAGCCTGCAAGTAGCAATGTCTACGGATGTAGGTTATTACATTAAGTCAGAAAATGTGTTAAGATTAAATTAGTAATACACTGTCGAGTCTGTAAAATGTTATAAAAAAAAAGATTCTAAAATGGTCACTTTTATAAGAGAATGTTCTAAAACTTTTAAAACAATTTAATGCTTGTCATAGTGGCCATTTCGGCCCATTTGGATGCGGACCCACCGGGCATTTCCCGAATGCCCACATAGCGAGTACGCCCTTGATGGTCATTAATCTTGTCAGATAACAATTTTTAATATCTAGAGCATCCCAGGGCATAAAATGTTCTTGCTGATTTCTTATCAAAATACATCTTCGATCTTTTCCCTTTGCAACTTCTTGTGTGAGTAAAGAGGCCAACCCTTAATACACAGGTGCAATCACAGGTTGGGCATCTGTAATCACCATGCACTGTTGCATTTTCACATTTCTCACTACTACTGTTGTGTACGGCATCTGCAGTCCCGGACCCTTCCTTATTCTCGCTCTCCATGTGGATCTATCCAGTGCTACTTTTTCCCAGCTGCTAGTGTCGATTTTGAATAGCTTCACATCGCGTTTCCATACATCCGTATACCGTAAAAGTGGACGACCAGCGGCTCCTTGCCTTCTGTTTGATCACCATACACAACGTCTTGTGGAAGTCAACCTTCTGGCATTCTATGAACTTGGCCAAGCCAGGTTCATGGCGTCTGCTGCTGATTACACAGCAGATGTTCTGGCACCCTGCTCTTCGTAGCACTACCTCATTGGTTATTTTATCTTGCCACCTTATCTTAAAGATCCGCCTTAGGCATTGGAGGTGGAAGATATTTAGCTTTTTTTTCCTGCCATGAGTAGGTTGACCATGTTTCACTTCCGTATAGCAAAGTGCTCATCACATAGCTCCGGTAGATTAAGGCTTTGGGATATGAAAGAGACACTGCTAACCTCAAAAGGTGCTGATTGGGATGTGTGATATAATATTTTTCATTTCTCTTCTAAGTTTTGAGATCGGAGAGTGACAGACGGACGTTTTGCACAGACCTAAAAGCGACTTTTTCCCTAACAGAGGCCGCTTAAAAGAGAACAAGAAATATATCAGTAACATACCAGCTGGTGTAGGAAAACTGTACCGGATATATTATGTCCAGAGTTATAGGTCTTCATATCACAGCGAGCAAAAATGGGTATTTCTGAAAAGAAAAAGCAAATAATATTTTATGTCAGCGTTTCTGAAAGTGAAAGTAAGACATCCTAAAAAAAAAGACGCGACGTCCTGACAAGGTGATGAGGATGAAGCCGGTCAATTTATTTTCAAGGAACAAATATATACATTCGTTGTAGTTATAAAACCAAGTTAAAATGACATTGTTACTTACCAATGCTTTAAAAATTAATCAATTTAAAGTAATAGACATGTCATCTACTAAGTATTACCATTTAAAATGCACGCCGTTTTCAAAGACAAAAAACATCGACTCAAAACTTTTCAAAAAGACTGTTCAAAATGTCTCCACTTACGCAAATTTTTTTTCTTATGTCAGAAAGGTCGAATTTCTCCCAAATTTTGCACGTCGTACGTCGTTTTAAACAGAACTTTTGTGTGGCAAAAACAAATCATTGACAAGATTCTTACTTAACAAAAAGATTATATTAAAATGATCAAGCACCTTGCAGAAGTATATCAAATATCTCTTATTTACTAAAATTTTCCTCTGACCACACTTGCCAGTTTATTAGTTTGTTTTATTTTGACCCTCAATGTACACATTTCCAGGTCTGGGAATACGCATGTCCTTTTAGGCATGTAGGCATCTCTGGTTATAGGGCAAGCAAACATTTCTTTAAACCATCAGTTTCAGACCTGAATGAAAAAAATGCAAATTCCAAAGGCGTCAATAGAATGCCTTTCTCTTCGACACTCTATTTACTTTTGCATTATGCTTTCTAATAAAATAAAAAAAGGAAATATCAACTTGGTTTTATTAATTAAATTGTTAATTTCAATGCGCCCCACCCCGCCCCCACACAGCATTTTTTTACAGCCTGTGAAGTGTAGAACACATATATAAATAATTAAATATATATATATATATTTAGTGCTTACACTGAATTAGAATTAGAGCGCTCGATCTCTTTTCTTCTCTCTCTCTCTTTCTCTCTAGAACACCTGCGCTTCGTAATTTCTCTGACATATATTTTTAACTTGAAATGAAATTACCATCTTTATAACGCCCATCTTCCCTACACATTAGTAGCCTAACACATACTTTTGGCTTTCTAATTAACATATGTATTTTATTTTCGGTATTACCCCAATCGTCTTGACACGTAAAATGTCGCAAAATGCCACAGATTTCCCCAAAAGGCCGCATTTTATATAAAAAGCATAAATGTATAAGTAAATATAGTGTCCAGGAGAAAGGCATTCCATTTCGGAATTTGCATTTTTTTATTCAGGTCTGTATTTTGGGGGTCAAATGCGTATTTTCCTAAATATATAGAAATACACTCAGGAAAGACTAAAAATCATTCAAGCACGTAACATACACGAACTGCAGCAATCCTAAAGTTAATACAGCATAACGTTATATAAGACATTTTGTACATCTGTTAAAATATTTACACCTTTAGATTTGGTCATAGACTTTTCTAGAATATGTTAAAATGATTCCGTTCTTGTCACTTGGCAATTATTTTACGGTGAACGGTTAATTCATCCCCGGTCATTTCACCCCGGTCACTTCATTCCCGGTCATTTCATCCCCTGGTCATTTCATCCCCTGGTCAGACCTATACAATCTTGCCCTTTTTTTTTTAATTTTAGACTCCATAAAGGATAAGAAAGGAGATCAATAGGCAGGGGAGTAGCTAGGGATTTGTTGGGGGCCCGGGGGAGATTGACCTCTTTGGGGGCCCCTTGCATTTTGACATTCGACATATGACATGAGATAATGTACGCAAAAAATATATAAGCCCAAAATCAAATTGGTTCAGTATATCAGTAAACTTAACAAAAAATAATCATTAAGAATCTTTTAATGAATAATACCGTTGTTTATTAGCTCAATAATGCACAAGTGACGAATCTCAATTCATATCGCTTCACATCGTGCATTCTGTGCAGCAAAGAAATCTATAACATCATCTACATCGATACTTTCTAGTATTTGTGACTTCACTGACATTAAAGCCATGATAAGTCTTTCTTGCGTCATTGTGCTCCTCAGATAGTTTTTGATGAGCTTGAGCTTTGAGAATGATCTCTCACATGACGCAATGGAAGTGGCCTGAGTTAGCGGCATTCGGAGGAGGTTGCAAGGTTTGAGCACACGTAATTACCATATGAAGCCTGTTTCCGCAATAAGTCTATTGGTGATTGTATTATTGGTTTGTTGATAAAAAGTGCTCGTGCATCAATGACATCATTGAACAAGCGATTTGCCATTTATTTCATCATACAAACAGGAAAACGTAACACAGTTTGTCATAAGCGTGTCTTCATCTAACAGGTGTCTTGTCTTGAAATCTGTCCAGCACTCCTGTCGCAACACGTTTAAATTGCAGTTCTATTGACAGTCCTACATTAGAACTCAACTTCCCATCAAGTTTTTTCTTTCTTCTGGTTGTTTTGATTACAGGGAATCCATAGTATTCACTACCTTCTTTTGCTTTTTTTGATGGATTGGGTTTTTGTCAGTTTCTCGTCATTGTGCAGAAAGTATGAAAGGGTACTAATTTCTTCAGCAGATTCCCGTATGTGCAGTCCAGACTTTTGTAGTTTCTTCTGAACTATATTAATTGGGCGCAGGAGATTTGACCAGAATTCCAGCCAGATACGCAAAAAATTCTTAATTTTCCACTGCATGAAGAAGATTCTTTGTTTATGTTTTGTGCGAAAGCAAAAGGATTCAAAGCATACAAAAGTGGGAAAGATCCATATCTCGCTATGCTCGAGTATAGAAATACTTCGATAAGATGACTGCCGTATTCACCATCACAACTGCTGATGAGTAGAAGACTGAGGGACAACTGATCCCAAACTATTGAAACCATCGGTAGCTGAAAATGCAGAGACATTATTCAACGAACGACAGATGAAAAGCAAAGTGAAATACGATGTAAAAGCAAGACTACCTAAAGATTACTCTGTCGGAGAGAAAGTGAGAGTTCGTTTAGGACAAACATGGCAGCACTTGTCATAAAAACATTCATCCCCCAGATCTTACATTATAAAGACAAACGATGGAAAAACATACAGAAGAAATCAACGCTTTCTGAACAAGAGTTTCGATGAAGACACATCTGGGTACTTTGATACCGATGAAGACATTGAACAGCAAACTGTTGGAACAAATGAAACAGACAGTTATAGACCAACATCTAAAGAACTTGTGCCAGTCAGGACAACCAGAAGTGGTTGCATTGTTAAAGTTCCTAGTAGATATCAGTCTTAAGAACTTTAAAAGGAAGGATGTGATAATAACTTCAAACGGAAGGATGTGCTAATATTATATGATATTACGTCATTGTTTGTTGTACTAAAGCAAAAGGATTTGAAGGAAATAAAAAGAGAGTCTTCTATGTCTACTTTGATAATCACAGTCTCCGTTATAATTATCATTATTATTAATTAATGTCTACAGTATGTTAATGTTAATATCTATCTGTGACAACAGAACAGATTCTGTGCACTGCTTCTAGTGTCCATTCTTTCAGTTGTTGATTCAAAAAGGTTCTCAAACAGTATGATGATTTTTGTCGAGATGCAAGGAAACTGCCGACGTAGCTTCTTCTCTTGTATTACTCTTTTTTTTTTAAATCCCGGCTTCATCTTCTTTCAGTTTGGCCCATCTCTGGGGTTAATTTGGGAAAAAAATGAACAATTCATGTACAGTTCCAAAAAAAAGGTGACAATTGTTGGATCTATCTCAGCAGAATGAAGAACTGCCAGGCTGAGAGAGTGATTATCACAGTTCAGAAATGTTGCTTTTGGGTTTATGCCCAACAGACGTATCCGCAAGCTAGACAGACGGCCACTCATTGTGGCTGCGTTATCATACGTTTAACCTTTACGTCACGCTGTTTTGTAGCCCCACTTTGGTAAACTCGGCAAGGGGGAAGTTCCCATAGAAAGAATAAAAAAAAAAATTTATTTCTCAAATAAAAAATAAGCCATGATTGTGAAATTTTCTCTGACGAAAAGACATACATTTGTTGTTTTTTTAAATTCATTTTCCCACCTTTGCAATTCACTCTTTTATCACTCTATAAGAACGGTTTGTTTGTATTTTTTTTTATTTAGAAAAGCATGTTTCCATTGAAACACGAGTTATTATTCGAGTGTGAAGTTTAATTCTGAAATTATAGAAGCCAAACCCGAATAATGGACAATTCTAGCTTTATTAAGAATAACTATTGCATCTGTTATACCCGATTCTGTAAATTCTGCTTTGAGGTTAATAAGGGTAACCTTAAAATACTCGCCATTTAAATCTATTATTAGTAAAGGTAACATGATACCTGGAATTCGCTGTATATCATACAGTTTTATTCATGGCAACAAAGAGGGAAATATTATTAGTTCTTGTTGCAAGCACATGTTTGATCTCTTTTAAAAGGAAAATAAATCGGCAACAAATCTATTAAAGATTAGCATTTTAAAATGTAAGACTAACTTAAAAAACAACAACTTTGATCTTTGTGAGAAAAAATATTTTAAATGTGTCAACAAAGTCAACGTACTGATAGACCTAGATCTAGGTTTAGTTATACATTTTTATAAATTTAATCTATAAATGTTGAAAAAGAAGACATCCGTTGACACTATTTGTCAATCAAATATATTAATTTATGTATTAACAAACAAATTTCGGACACCCGTTTGGTGGCCCCCTCAAGTGGGGTCCCGGGGGGATCTTAAAATTCTTCCTCCCATCCCCCCCCCCCTTAGCTACGCCATAGACCCTAGATCTCTTTGTAAGATGGCTGATTGCTGCTTTTGAGAAGATCTAGATCTATACTATAAAATAGAAAGTAAAGTGTATGTATGTATGTATTGTTATAACTCCGCCATGCGCACCGCCATCCAGACTAGTGCTAGAAGGTGCGCACTGTGATAGACTAGACCTAAAAGGATGTGAACATTAGAAAGGGAACGATTTCCACCCAAGTAGAGAGCCAATATGGAGAGATTGTGCCTAAGATAGATGTTGTGTTGTGTACCTGTGATGTCGTGTAAATAAAGATATATGTGCCTCGTTGAGTTGCCTCACTTAAGTTATTACAGTATGTTAGGAATAGAAATAAAAACCGCTTGACCAATCTTGATAAAACTTGGCAGAAATGTTCCTTGGGTACTAACTTAGACCGTAGTGTATGTATTGTAGCCCTAAAATAATCTTAAGACCCTCAAAAAAAAAAAGTTGACCGATTCTATTAAAGCTATAGTATTATATGGATCTAGGCTTTGTTTACAATGTTGACATGAGAAAAGATCGAAAGGATTTAGATCTAGATCTAATTTTAAGAACTACACTTTACACATATGGTTTTTTACTTCGACACATGAAAATACAAAATATATTCTATTGATTTCATAAAATTAACTTTCAAATCTGTGTTTCAAAAAGCATTTTTACATAAATTCGCTGCATATATCTGCGAATTCAGAACGCCCTGACTTACTTATAATACCATTCATTTAATGCGTATTTTCAGATTATAAACCGTACTCGCGTATTTTCGTGTCTATTTGCGTACAATAAAATCAACGTGTGGTACATACATGAACAAAGACAAACTACTGAATTTGAAATGTTTACTAGAAATTAATTTACTCAATCAATTGATTAATCTCCTATGTTATTTCTTAAATTAAACGTATGCTATTAACCAGATTGAATCAAGTATACTAGATTTGTTTAAATCTTCATAGATTTAATGCACTTTTACACATAGCCAACGCACTTTTACACGCTCGCGCACATTTTGTTACATCATTGTTAAGTACGCTGGTTTCATCTAGATCTAGAGCTTATAAATAAATGCCTTAGACTCAAAAATAGCAGAATCTGGCTCTTAATGGGCATCGCGAACAAGTTGAAGAAAAATGACAAATACAAAATCTATGTCATTTCTAGGGGTTTGTGAAATTGCTATTCAAGTACAATCCTCTCCTGAGAGAACTAAGCTTAAATCCCAGACCAAACACGTACATGTCCCCACAAATAGAAAACAAAACTATTGTAATAGTGAGTGAAAATGAGCCAAATATATTTCAATTTTTTAAACAGTTCACCTGACATCACAAACTGGATCAATTTTTCCAAATGTTGTCATGGATAATGACGAGGTACAAATTCTGTAGTCTTTCATTAACATCTTAATTTATTATCTGATGGGTGGAACCATTCTCTGAGTTTGGGGACTTAAGCTGAAATCTATTCAGTAACATTTTTCTGTGCACTGGACTGTTTACACACCTTTTTATCAACTTTAGCGCACCGCTAGGACGTCCTCAGCAAAATAACTGAATTTAGCCTGAAGCGCTTGGTTAAAACGCGCTTGAAAGCCAGAGGAGAAGTCGTAAAGATTGTTATGGATTCATTTTAAAACATTATAGAAACTCTAGAGACATTGATTAGAATAGATGAAAACTCTTCTACTAGGTCTGAAGCAGGCGAATTTTTAGTTGCTATGCAGTATTCATTTTTTACCTACCTTGGGTTTTTGGCCCCTATTTTAACTGAATTAAGGACGCGTACGTCTACTTTCAAAAACAAGAGCTTGTCAATTCGAGACTGCGCACTTAAACGGAAAAGATTAAAAACATTCTTTTTTTTTACATCGCTGAAGCCAGTGTTGCATTTACCGAATGCAAGTGCTCAGATTTGGTGATTAGCGTAGAACCTCAAAGAACCCACAAGATGCCAAACGAAAAAGGTGAGGATTCTGTATTAACACACAAGAAAGAGCTATGGGTGGAAATTTATTCTTTCTTGGACGGGATAAATCAAGAAATAATAACCTGATATAAGCATAATGTGGTAGGTAAATATGAATTTTTGTCGCCATCCCAACCAGTAAGTCCTCAAATCGAAAACAATCTCAATAGTGCTCCAAGCGGGAATGACAAAAACCAATTTCGTCTGGAGCGAAAGAGACTTTAACGGTTTGTCGCAGTTGCTTCAGAAGCATTTGAACTTCGGCAACACAGAAGGATCTGTTTGAGATATTATTGAGTTTTAATTTTTTTAAATGTTGGCTCGATGATTCAGTTGTAAATATTGTCTTTATTTTCATATTTCTAACAATTGTGGTAAGTGAGGTTCTGTGCGACTAAGCTGATCATTACTTAATGGCAGTCAACGCTAAAAAAAAATTGCGACTCACTAATTATGCAATTGTTGGGAAAAAAATAGATTTCAATTTTGCCAGAAAGAAAGCAGCTAAGATTTTTGTAGTATCTTGTTAAACTGATTATTTTTTTTTTTGCAAATTAGCAATACTTTAACAATAAATAAATAAAAATGTGGGAAGCGTGGTCGAGAGGCTAAGTACGCTTGAACTTGGTTTGCCTTGGCTTGGCTACCTACGATGGGGGCTCGAGGTTCGGAAAAATCTTCTCCCAGGTACCCTCTCCCAACTGGTCCACAAATGAGATAGGACCATAACGCTCTGAGCATGCAATAAGCATGAAAATAGGCTATATATATATATATATATATATATATATATATATATATATATATATATATATATATATATATATATATATATATATATATATAAAGCTATATAAAAGCTATAAAATACACATTAGGTCGAACAATAGTTATTTCGCTATTTTATTTCGTTTTTTTAGAAGAGGGTGGGGGGCATCGCGAGGAGTTTCCGCACTGGGCATCATATACCCTAGCTACGCCATTGGCTTATACTATAGCGAATCTCGCTAATGATAAGCAAGGTCGGACTACTTTTTAAGAAGGTTTATACTTCCATGTAACCAATGACTAAGCGAATAAACGTTAATTATGTTGGAGACTCAGAAAAATCTGCCACTATATGGGAAGTTACTAAACAGATCAAATTCCTGGATATGTAATGAAGAAAACACCTAAACAGATGGTAGAAACTAAGAGATGCAATCTATAGCTCAGCAATTACTGCTTTTGGTCCTCAAACACGCAGAAATCACTTCCGGTTCTCAAAGGTGCTAATAAAGAGGCAAAACAAATTGCTAGAATGTATGCTAATAAATTTTGGAGGGAAAGCTGCAACAGAATACAAGAAAGTCTGTCCTTAGGAATAGTACAGCTCTGTTTGATGGCATAAAAGTGGCCATTTAACCTATTATGTCCAAACCTTTCCCATTGTGTCAAAATCTGGGGGAACATTCTCAGAACACTACCTTGATATCTATGCCACACGGAATACAACAGGACAACACTTCGTCTTTACTGATCACCTAAACAGAATGGAAACCTCCCAGACAGTATCGGTGGCACCTGGTGCGGTGGCTCGGGGTGTCATCCCCATCAACTTTCTTCAAATATGTTCCAATAAACACTATTGCTTGTTAGTACTTTTTGTTGAACAAATACAGTGAGCTGATTACCTACTATTATTGATTTTTACTCAAATGTAAAAGGAGTGACAATTCTATTATAAAATCTCACTGTTTATGACATTTTTAAAAATTTTATTGCAAATTTTACACAATATTTAATTAAAATTAGAAACAGACTTAACATCAGATGAAGAGGTCTCCTTTGTTATACTTAAAGACAGAAGTGATATAACGTTGTGCTTTGTCATTTAAACTTAAACTACCATCTAGACCTGTCTAGGCATGTTTGAGCATATATAGAGAGATTTTAATCTTTTCCAATAATCTGCTTTTGCCAAGATATATTTTTTTTTTCAACTTGGATGTCATCCCCTGGTGCGACCACACGCCTAGTGACGCTACTGCTCCCAGATACGTAACTCTCCCCATCAATTTCGATTAATATATTGGAGTAGACGGGCTCTACCTACTTTATAAGTCTAGATCTAGAATATAGAATATTTCTAGAATCTAGAGCTAGACTAGATCTAGATTTCTAGACTAGTTCTAGATATAGTCTAGATATCTAGACTAGTTCTAGTTGTAGTCTAGATATCTAGGTAAAATGTTTGTTTGTAAAATGTTTTACATGTTTCGGATGTTCCTTCAGAGTTGAATATAATTTACTTCCTAGTCCAAACCTCCCGCAGGATGACGGTTGATGGGAGCGGGCAGGGTTTGAACCCGGGACCATCGATAAGTCCAAACGACAGCCCAGCGCGCAAACCGCACGACCAGGCAGCCATGTTTAGACCTAGAATCAAGACTAGGTCCTGACCTAGAATCAAGACTATGTCTAGATCAAGATCTAGAATTAAATCTAGAATCTAGACTAGACCTAGAATCTACATATATAATCTAGATCTAGAATAGAATTTTTATGACTTTACACCGTTTAATGTTAAAATTACTAGACCTAGAGTTAGGCCAATATTGTGATCAGGATTAGATCTAGTAGGCCTACTACTATGCTGTTCGCATTACATTCACTTTTTTAATGTGATACTACTGTTTAAATAATAAATAAATCTGCACACCTAAACTGTAAGAAAATAAACTATTTCCTTAATAATTTATAGATGTAAATTTTGTTTAAATTGTTTATACGTTTAAATCTAAATCTAGATCTACATCTGGCCTCTAAATTGAGTCTGTTAGGACACAAGACTCTTCAAAATAATAATACACTCTCAGATTTTATTCTAGCAATACTTTAATATTATAACAATTTATGTAAACATCAGCATTTCATCTTTCTTCCTGTCACTTTTTCCGGCTTCCTCTTTTTTACATCCCTTCCATTCATTACACCAATTCGCTCCTTTATTCATGCACACCATCCTGCGCTACGACTGTAACACCCCCTAGTTTGCCAAGTTCGATGTACATCAAACGTCCTTTAAATATCAAATAAAATTATTAACCACTGTACAACAACAACAAAAAATCCAACAGCAAAATTATATATCACCATTCACTACATTATTATTTTAGGTTCACAATTACTTAATCCATCCCAATGTATAATGTCCAGACTTCCCCAACAAACCAATCAGAGTAACTTTCATAATTCACAATTATAAACTATAATTAACTATGTAACTGTAATAATATATTTTAAATGTTTAACAATGGTTTCATCAAATTCTCAATATAACACCATATATTAATATCTCGACACCTCACGCATGTAACAAAGCTTCGTCAATCCATACAGTCTTCGATTACACTAACTTACACCAATATACATATACGTGTACATTTACAAAATATTCCAATCAGTTATACATGTCTATTCATTACACTGCTATTCATTATGTTCTCATCAACAGTATTTTACTGAAACAAAATGGACGTGGCATAGCTCCTTTCCTTACTTCCATTTCTTTTCCTCCTTAGGTACACCGTGATAATGTGTCAGCTATCACATTGTCTTTCCCTGGTATTGTCCTGACCTCAAAGTTATAATCCATAAGTTGCAATGCCCACCTGGCTATTCTGTTGTTCCCTAATTTATTTGTATTAATGAAGGCCAAGGGAGCGTGATCAGTCCATAGTTCAAATTTAGCTCCCATTAGATAGAACCCTAATTTTGTTATGCACCATACAATGACTAGTCCATCCTTTTCAATGGTGGCATATTTCAACTCAGCTGCTGTCAGTTTTCTACTCACATATAAAACAGGATGTGGGACACCATTCCATTTTTGCATTAGACAGCCTCCTATTGCAATGGCTGATGCATCTGTTGCCAAAATAAATTCCTTAGTATTGTCAGGTAATTTCAAAATCGGTGCTTATGTCCAGTGCTTCTTGACATTCTTCCGTCTACACTATATTGTTAGGTTTTCCTTTCTTTGTCAGATTTGTTAGTGGTTCAATTATTTCTGAAAAATTTGAGATACATTTTCTATACAAGTTGCATAGAACCAAAAGGCTTCTGGTGTGCTTCTTTGTCTTTGGTACCTTAATGTCCAATATTTTTTATACTGTTTCTTCCAGTGGTGTAATGTACTCATTTTTAATCTTATACCCCAAAAATGAAATTTCACTGAGGCCAATTTTTATCTTTGTTGGTTTCAATGTTAAATTGTTTTCTTTGATAATTTTAAAAACCTCTCCAAGGCTTTGTATATGCTCATCCCATTGCTTACTAAAAATGCATATATCATTTAAATAACAAATTGTGTCTCTTCTATGGCTGAATAATTAGGCCATCATTCTGTTAAACATGGCTGGAGCATTCACCAAGCCAAAGCTCATCACATTCCATTGATATATGCCCGAAGGTGTCTTAAATGCCGATAATAGTTTATCTTCTTGTTTTAGAGGTACTTGCCAGTATCCTCTAGACAGATCCAACGTGCTCAAAATCTTTGCATTTTTTAGCTTAGTAAACATTTCTTCTGCCTGTGGCATTGGAAAAGGATTAAATTCTGTGAATTTATTCAACTGTCGATAATCCACACACAATCTTAACAACTTTTAACAAGCACGACTGGTGCAGCCCATGGTGAACTAGATGGTTGTATCACTCCCAGTGTTAGTAGCTCGTCAATTTTCTTCTGTAATGCTTCTCTATGGTGTAATGGAATCGTATATTGTGGCAGTTTATTTGGAACTTTGCCAGTTAACTTGATATCATGTTCTATAATACTTGTTTGGGGGACAGTGCCCGCCGACATCCTCGTGGTGTCCCCTGGTAACTGGAGTAAGTCCACCCTTTGCTCTCAGGGTGGTCTTAAAAAGGCTAACGTTGCGGGAGCCCCAACTTTTCTAGTACCCTCTCATGCTCTCCTGGTGCAGAGTTCTGCCGGTGAGGTCTGGGTAATGCTAAGCTCTGATCGACATAACCCCTGCATGCTCGTCTGGTTTAGGGATTTGTGTCTGTCGGGGCTTTAGCTAATGCTGAACTGATCAGCCGCCGCCCTGGAGACTAGTGAAAGGTCAAGCCATCAAAATTTGCGGGCCCTAAACTGATGGCTTTAAAAAAGAGGTCTCCTGCCTCACTCCACTCTCGTGGAATAAACCCTGCCCATGCGAGCGAGTGGTTGATTAACTGATCTTTTGATCGATTCATAATTCAATGTTCATGTCTGGACTGTTTTTCACTGTTCGCTCTAAGGGGCAACCCAAATCTCCTCCTCCTGGAGGAACCCATACCAATGTCGAGTAAAATTACAAAGAAAAGACTAAGACTAAGACTGCTTTATTGATCCTTACGGAAATTTGTTGTGATTACAAGGACTCTTTTCTCATATAAAGACGACACAACAGAAAAATACACACAACATAAAGAGTTCATTCAGCGACTACACACAGGTATCTTGGTGCATTTCATGTTCCCTGATCAATGAGTGGCGGTGATAGAGTCTGACCAAGTGAGGTACGAACGAGTTTTTGTACCGCTCTGTTCTTGTTTTGATTGACAGCAGTCGCCCACTTCGCGACGACCTGTCGTAGTTCTGATGGAGCGGGTGGCCGTTGTCTTCCAAGATTTTTTTATTTTTTTTTGACGAGCTACTAACACTGCCCAGGTAAAGGGCATTAGGCCTGGCATCGAAAAATGTGCTACTAATCGCCTCGCAACATAGGTACATAGGGAGAACGGGCCACGTCGTGAAAAAAGAGCTACCGTTCTTCCCAACACACAAACCCTGATAACATCCTTTTCCCCCCAGACAAACACTACAATTAAAAAACCAAAAGTCTCAGAAAAAATTAACTCAACACCAACACTTCAAACTGGGAAAGTAAGTATCCCCCACACTAATTTAGGTGGACAGATAAAGCAACATGATCCCCAAATTTCCAAATCTGATGCTAAAACTTTTAAAGTCCTTCAATGTAACGTCCGAGGACTTATTCTAAAGACACTTGAAATAACTAACCTGCTCCACAAAGAGTGTGTGGATGTTGCCTTACTACAAGAATGTCTGATAGGTGAAAAAAGAAGTGTCTCAATACCCGGGTACTCTGTTTTACGCTGCTCCTGTGGGGATTGCCGAGGCCTGGTTACATTGGTGGCTAATGCTCTGGTCGCCAAGAAAGTGTCCACAGACTTGAGTCAGGGGAGGACAGACTCTTTGGTGTTAGAAATTTGGAAAAATAATAGACGCTTCAAGTGCATCAATGTTTATAATCCACCAAAACAAGAACTGGCTTTAGATGTCAGAGAGACAATAACTGTAGACACTATCATAGCTGGAGATCTAAATGCCCATTCACCTTCCTGGGGCCTTTGATGACACTGATCAGTCTGGTAAAAAAGTTCATGACCTGTGCAATTCTACTAACCTTTTTCTTCTGCAAAACAAACACTCTCCTCCTACTCTTCTGCATGCTAGAAATGGTTCACTATCACGACCAGATCTTTCTTTAGTCTCTGCTAACTTGGAATCTGTCATAACTTATCAAGTACTAGGCGATATTGGTAGTGACCACCTTCCAATATTACTGACTGCCACTCTTTCTAAAATGAACACCAAGACCGCTAAAGAACCACGAAAGTGGTACTATAGTAAGGCTAATTGGAAAGGATACGAGACAGCTGTCGACATTGCCTTGAAAAAATCCATGTAGAGTCTAGCTTTGTCGATCTTGTGTACCGTCAAATAACAACAGCTATCCTGGGCATGGCTAAAAAGTTTATTCCTCGAACTTACCCTTGTAAAAAATTCAAAAACTTTTGGACGGCTGAAATCAGCAAACTTGTTATGGCTCGGATAAGGGCATACAAAAATGTCCAAAAGAACCCAAACAATCCAACACTCAGGTAGAAATACAACAGACTCAGCCTACTAGTCAAAAAGTCTGTGAACAGGGAAAAACGAGAACGTTGGACCAACACCTGTGCAAGGTTAGACCTAAGGGGTAGCTCTAAGGCTTGGAGTCTTCTGAGAAATCTCGAAAATGCTGGGCGTACAAAAACAGCAACCCCATTATCTTCACCCAGTGGGGTAACCATTTCATCAGAAAATTGCCACCTTGTTGAACAAATATTTTGCTAAGATCAACAAGGCTGCCAAGAGGTCCCCAATGTCATAAGCCATTGATAAAGCTCGCAAAGCTGATAAAAAAAAAGTCCGAAAGGAACCACAGACCGAAAGTGATGAGGGAACGATGAACTCCCCCTTCTCGATAGGCGAGCTTAATGCTGCCATAAGGAAATGCCAGCTTAAAAAGGCTCCCGGGCCGGATGGTATCACCCCCGAAATGCTTATGCATGTAGGGGGGAAAGGAAGGGCCGTGCTCTTGGCATTCGTAAATAGTACCTGGGCAGATGGTCATCTGCTTAGGGCCTGGAAACGTGCCACCATTATTCCTATACCAAAAAAGGGAAAAGATGCTTCCACTGCTGAGGGCTACAGGCCCATCTCACTCACATCTTGTGTGGGAAAGATGGCTGAAAAAATGGTAAATAAGCGTCTGGTTTGGTACCTTGAGAGTGCCCGTCTTATAGCTCCAGAACAGGCTGGTTTCAGAGCTGGAATGTCCGCTATAGACCAAGTCAACATCTTTGTGCAGAGCGTAGCAGATGGATTCCAAAGGACCGAAAGCACATACGCAGTCTTCATTGACTTAAAACAGGCATATGATAAAGTATGGCGGCCTGGTTTGCTTTATAAGATAAGAGCCGTGGGGGCGCGGGGACGGATATATTATTGGATCAGAGACTTCCTACAAGAGCGTACAATAAGAACAAGGATGTACATAGAAGTCTCAGGGGAAATGACCCTCAAACACGGCCTCCTCCAGGGCTCCGTCCTGTCATGCGCCCCTTTCACAGCCTTCATAAATGACCTACCGGCTCAGCTTAAATGCCAAAAGCTGCTATATGCTGATGATATTGTCCTTTGGAAATCCGGAAGGAGCGCAACCTCTATACAAAAAAGTATTACTAGATATCCATACGCTCTGCTCATACACTAAAAAATGGAGGCTAGAAATAAACACCTCCAAGACGGTCTATTCTCTGTTCACGCTTGGGACTGGCATTCTCAGGCAACCTTTCCAGCTCTTCCTCAACGAAGTGGCTCTCAGCATGGAAAAGCTACCCTAGTACCTTGGTGTAACTTTAGATCGCAAACTAAAAATGTGTGAGCACATCCAAGATGTTGTAAGAAAGGCCTCAGGGAAACTTTGTTCGGAAGCTGGCATCCACGAAGTGGGGAGCCCGAGCAGACATGCTCCGATCCCTGTATTTAAGAGCAGTCCGATCACAGATAGACTACAGCCTACCTGTGCAAATTTATGGCTCTAGGACTGCTCTTGAACAACTTGATAAAATACTGTCCCAAGCACAAATATTTGTCTGTGGAACCTTTTGGACAAGTCCAGTAAATGCGGCTGAAATAATGGCTAAAATAGGTCCACTAAACCTTAGGAGGGAAAGGTCAGTACTGACCTGCTATGAGCGGTATCAAAGGCTGGATGAATACCTCCCAGCTAGAAAACTAGTGGATGGTTGGAGATGCAGAAGACGTATCCAGATGCAGTCTTTTATGCATCATGCCACTAGACTATATGATGAAGCTGGCCTCTCCACCAACCGACAAAACATTCAACGCTTTCATCCCCTTCCCCCTAGGTGTCGCCCAACGATCCCAGACCTACGCTTGAAATTAGTAGACCCTAATGCCACTAAGCAAAGCCGTTCATCTAACGACCTCTGGAGACCATTAATACTTTCAAGCCAAGTGCTATTTTTGCATAAACTGATGGGTCGGCATCAATAGATTCTGGAAAAGCAGGCTATGGAGCCTACATCGACTTTCTTGGCTCTTACACAGTCAAAATCTTTGGACCATGTGGTAGTGTTTGCAGTCTTGATGCGGAGACCATGGCAGTCTGTGAAGCCTTAAAAGTCATTGACTCTCAACTCGGCGAGGGACATTTGAGGGCAACACAGATTGTTGTGGTCACTGACTCAAAATCTGTACTACAGGCTTTGCAAAGCCCCGGACCATGGCCCCCCAATATCAACACTGTCATCATGGCTTCACATAATATTAAACAACGCTATGGCACCCCTGTAATTATGCAGTGGGTACCGAGTCACATAGGTGTGACTGGCAACACAATTGCAGACTCTTTGTCCCACCAGGGAGGGCAAATTCCACCCACTGATGAGGCTGTAAGCTTTCATCAAGCCCTGGCTATAATACAAAAAAAAACAGAAATGGAAAAGTGGTTTGAGTGCTGGGACAAGTCCCAAAAAGCCCGTGGAGTCTGGGAGCGCATGAGGCGCCCTGACCGCACTTCCCCGTGGTGGAGGCTGTCCAGGCCTGAGCAAGCTATTATAGCATAGTGCAGGACAGGCCACTGTCCTATTGGCTCATATTTTTCGCGGCTATGGCCAAATTTTGATTCACGGTGCCCCCGCTGCGGGGAAGAAGAGGAAACCGTGCCTCATATTCTGTTTGACTGCCCCAGACTTGCTGATCTCTGTCTCGACAGGTCTGGGAAACCCAAAATTCTCGACCTGTATGGCGACATTTATGCACTACGCAAGACAGCAGGGTTTCTGTCCAGGGCTTTTGCAAGAGAAGATTTGAGCCTCTCAAGCCCTCACTCTAATGGAGTTTGATGATGATGATAATACTTGTTTTTCGGGTAAATCCGTAAAAATATTCTTATAATTCTCAATTAGTGCCTTGATTTCTTTAGCTCTTTCAAGAGAAACTCCATTCATCGCGACAACCTTCCATGTTTGCCTACTTTCTGTTGCCAATCTCTATTTGTCTAAACTTTTCCTCTGTCTCCATTTCTTCCGTCACACAGGCAGCCATTACTATCAACTCCTAGTTACCCCTTTCTTCACTTCTTTGTCTTGGTCTAAACTCTTTTAACAAATCCACATAAATATTTTTAACATCGAATCAATGTCATAATCCATATCGCTAATTTTCCTTGCTACTTTGTATGGTCCCAGCCAATTTGTGCCCAAAGCATCATTGTTATCCTTATGTAAGACCAAAACATATTGTTCTGCCTCTAATTCCGTCATTTTTCTATGTTCATTCACTCTGGAACGTGTTAATTCATTTCTGTCTAGCACCTGTCTATCCGCTTCTTCACATGCCTTTATAACCTGATTTCTAGTTTCTGTCACAATATCGTAACTGTCATTAGTTACTACATGATCATGTGGAATTATCAAATCTTTCAATATTGCCATTGTACCTCGTGGATTTCCTTAATAAATCAATTGAAATGATGAAAACCCTGTTGTTTCATTACGACTCTCCCTGTATGCAAATAGTATTGACGGTATTGCCATATCCCACTCTTTGGGTTTATCTTCCCCTACTTTAGATAATGCTTTCTTTAGATTGACATTAAAACGTTCACAAGTGCTCTGTGGATAATACGAGGTTGTAAACCTTTGCTGGATCCCAAACATGTTCAAGAATGTTGTAGCCAATTGACAGTTGAATTGAGTGCCCCTATCTGACAATATTTCTTTTGGAAATCCAAATCTTGTAAATAACGTATATAATGCTTGTACTACGTCTCTAGCTTCAATTCGTTTGAGTGGGATAGCTTCCGGCCATCTGGAGTACACGTCTATCACAGGATATAACGGTGAACCTATTTGATACCACTGGCATTGGACAGATTAAATCAATCGCTATTTTACTAAATGGTCTATCTGGTACATCCACCCTTTGTAATGGTGCTTTTATGTTTCTTGCTCCTTTTCTAGAACATGATTGGCACGAAGTCACATAACTTTTTATGTCCTTATTAATTGATGGCCAATAAAAATTCTGAAATATTCTTTGTTTCGTTTTGTGCAGTCCCATATGTCCTATTTGTGCTATATCGTGTACTTTTTCCATTACCAGCTGCCTGAATTCTCTGGGTACCACAAACTGAATTATTTTTTTTCCATGCCATTCAATCTCTTTAACAAGAGTTCCTCTTTCTACATAGAATCTTCCTCTTATACCTCCATTCTTTGCTAGTTGGCGTAACTCTGGATCATTTTTTTTGTTTTGTGATAAATTTTTCTTTGTTAAATCCTATGTCTTTGATTTCAGTTTCTGTGTTTTCATGTTGTTCTTCATCTAGCTCTTTTTCTTTAGTTTCCTTAAGAATTTCTCTAAATCTCCTTCATCCCATCTTTACTACAAGATCGAGTATTGGCCATTCCACAACAATTTTTCCAATCTTGTATCTCCTTTTCGTGCACTTCTTTATGCTTGTAATATTGCCAATAATCAAATCAATTTGATCGTGGTCTATAACACATGCCTCTACGCTCCCTGTATAATACGGTGTTTTAATGTTCACTCGGGCCATGGGTAATCGAACTGTTTTACCATCTAACATAATACACGCTTTGTTTTTTCCAGTATATTCATGATCTTCAACCAATTTTCGGTTTATTCCAACAATAGTGCTCCCAGTGTTCCTTATCGTTCTTGCAGACTTATTTCCTACAAATGTTTGAAAACAATTTAGAAATCCTGAGCTCGACAACAACGACAAACTTTGATCTCTTCTATTTCTTCTGCCGTCATATCTTCCTTGTCTGTTTCCTTGATATCGCCCTCTGTAGCTATTATACTGGCCTTGTCTACTATCTATTTGGCTCCTTCCTTGTCCTCTAAACCTATTCTGCCCTTTATATCTAAATCTTCTATTGTTGCTATAACTGTCTTGTGTTTCCCTAGCTCTATTAAATGCTACTATTTCTTCAATATCGCTATCTCTGTTTAATTTTTTTTCAGGATGTGCCACTTTGTGAGCCCTTATTAATTTTACAATCTCATCTACAGATTTTGGCTCCAGCAGGAATATTTTTAGTTCGTCCTGACTCTCATAAATAACTTTATCCAGCATAAGAAATACCTTTAGTCCATCAAACGTCTTCTGTATTTTTGATGACTCTGTCCAGTTGTCGAAGTAGCTAGTCATCTTGTCTAAAAATGTCTGGGGATCCTCGTTGGTTTCAATGGTGCCATTAACATATTGTTGACGATAAAACGCCTCGGTTTTTCCAAATGTTCGTAATAATTGCTCCTTTACTATTCGGTAATTATTCTGATTCATGCAAATCTTTGACGGTACCTCTGGTGCAAATGATTTCGATAACAAAAATGTCCATTTATCTTCAGGAAAAGCCAATTCTTTCATTTCAATTTCAAACTTCTTTAAGAAAATATCTATTTTATTCTCATCAAACATTGTACCTTTATATTTTGCCAATTTATTTCCAGACACGTCATTTTTCTTTCCAGTACCTTCATCTTTAGCTTTTTCTTTATTTATTGCCAACTTTTCTTTCTCTATGGCTAACCTTTCTTTCTCCAAAGCTAGCTTCTCTTTCTCAATTTTTTTATCCGTAACTAATTTCTTATTACTGATAGCCAACTTCTCTTTCTCTATTTCTTTATCCATAGCTAATTTCTCTTTATCAATAGTTAACTTCTCTTTCTCTCTTCTTTTTCATGGCTAACTTTTCCTTTTCCATGTCTAAATTTTTTTTCTCTCTTTCCTTTTCTATTTCTTACTCTTATTCTAGAAATACTTTAATATTATAACAATTTATGTAAACATCAGCATTTCATCTCTCTTCCTGTCACTTTTTCCCGGCTTCCTCTTTTTTACATCCCTTTCATTCATTACACCGATTCGCACCTTTATTCATGCACACCATGCTGCGCTACGAGTCTAATTTAGTTTGTTGTCAAGTGTATCATGAAGGTATGTCAAAACTACGCGCAATAAAAGTAGTTCTTTTTTTTAAAACTAAAATGAAGTTCGTATTAAAATTATTTTTAAAAACAACATTTGAATCATTATTCTATTCCATGAGTTAGTTAATAAATGGAAAATCTATTTTATTATGATCCATTGATACTTTTTCCATTGTGACCTTAGATGGTTCACTTTCGGAAAAGAAAAAAGTAGCCGTTGCATCAGAACTTTGAATGATCATGATGTCCGATTTTTATTTTCTCTTTTAGTTTCTGAGATGTAAACGGGACGGACGGACTGACAGACAGGCTACACAAATTTAATAGGATTTTTTCCCCTTTCGGGGTCGCTAAAAATTATTTATGACACATTCAATGTTTAAGCAAAGAAGTCTGCATAAAATTATAAAATATAAACTGTAATTCCTCGGGCTACTGAATTGCGTCATAGAAACATTACTCACATAAACTTGTCATCAATTTTATTATCTTTAGATGTTCTATCAATATGGAACGTAGCAAATTTACAATGATAGGATTGCATGAACTTCAAGTATAGCATGAAATTTAAACTATTTTTTCTAAAATTAATAAATTATTAACTAAAAGTAGCTCCTTCAAAATTTAACATAAATATTAATATGCTTGAAAGTTTATGTGCTGTTATTTTAGTCATCAAGCTGTGAGAAGAAGTTTGCCTAACAGATATAGTGGAAATTTTTTTGTTATCATCTTGTATCAGAGCAAGTATGTCAATGATATGTTGATCAAAATTAAAGATTCGTTTATAGTTTAATTACTTTCCATATGTTCTTCATAATTTAAGATTTTGTTTTGATTTTACCTTTCAACACATTCAGCTTAGTAAACTTTTTCTTTCAATATGATCAACCTTATAGACTTTTATGTAGCTAGACAATTTTAGATGTAAAAATTTCATAATTTTTTCCCTTAAAAAATTAGTAAATATTTTAATAATAGTTAATATACAGCTTTACCTACTTTTTGAAAGATAATATAATATTGTCCAACTTCATGTCTGTGTTCACTAAGCTTAAGTTTCAGACGACGACCCATAAAGGGTACTAATTCAGTTATACCACGACTTCAGCCAAGTATAATTTCTTTCCATTGTTCCATTCCATTTACCAAACAAAGTAATTAATTACCAATTATTAACTAATTATTTTTTTTAATTGATTTTTGTGTTGTTTGGTAAAAGAAATAAAAGTGCAAAATGACTGCTTGATCCGAGATTGGGTCTGAAAGATATAACGTGTACAAACTTTCAATAAAGACATGGAAAAGGTTCTATTTGTGTTGAAGGTATTAGGGTTAAGGTTATTAACATTACATTGAAAGCATTGAGAAATTGACCTCTGCTGCTACACTCTTGGAATTTACCAGAACGCTACTATTAACCATAAAAAACTTGCTAGATAGAGGCATAGACAAACCAGATACTCAATTGTCTGGTAAAAACGTGATCACAGCAATAAATAGATTGGCCTTTCCAGTGCTCCTTTATACTTTCAATGTCATCTAATGGAGCGGCATCGACCAACATGATATTGATAGACTCAAAAATAAATGCTTAACAAAATTTCGCTGCCTTCACCCCAAATCTTCCACCATACGGTTATATCTGCCTACACCCCATGTCTTCTGCAAGGCTATATCTGCCTAGGAGGGATGAAGGCCGTGGGCTACAAAGAATCTACAAGTTGTGTAAGATGCAAGTTTTAAAAACAAGATCAAAACTACACGCTTCTAGCAATGAGCTAATCTCCCTCCCTTTGGAAAATATCACTCTGAGGCTACTCCACTGAACCTGAAAAATACTGATCTTAATATTGATTTAGATGACGCAGGACATGAGATTCGCCAATGTGACAAGACCGACAAAGCGTGGCATTGCTCAAAGCAGGTCATCTCTTCCTGAAAAAGACTGTTTCGTCACAGCAATACAAGATAGAGTATAAAAATTATGGCTATCAATAGCAAAAATACACCCTGTTGTTCTGGTGTTATATCAACCGAAAGGATAATGACAACTGGCCTCGCAGACACATTGAAAGCCCTAAGCATTCCTTAAAGGATCCTTATTATCTGCTGCAGACTTGCCACATCATCAGAAAATTTTCAGTTTAACGAAGCTTGACCCTGGCAGTGCCATACAATGAAAATTATTTTATTTCCAGAACATTAATAATAATATCGTAATTATTCATGCGAAAAATGCAGAGAACAGAAGTAGAACTAAAACCTATACGCTGCCTTTGTGGATCTCACCAAAAACTTTTGACACGGTCAGTCGCGATGGCTTATAGAGGATTTGGACCAGGAACGGATGCTTACCTACGTTCATATCCATTCTTAACAATGGACATGACCTCCAGATTGCGATCAACAAATTAACATACCCTGCTGCCTCTTTCGGTTTATCTAAAAACCTCGGGAAAACAGGTCATGTTCCAGAAGCCACCAATAAAACCTACTCAGGCCCAAAGATTATCTTAAATGGACAGTCCCTTAGCGTGGTAAACGACTTCACATATCTAGGAAGCATAGTATTGAATGATGCATCGCTATTAAGTGAAGGTGTGCACAGATAACCGTCTGGCCATGGCCAGTAGTTCTTTTGGACGCTGTGTCTACCAAACTGTAGTTCTCTCAAATCTTCTAAATGGATCCGAGACATGGGTACTAAACAGAAAGCCACTAAAACTTCTTGTATGCTTTCACCTAAATGTTTGCGTTCCATCATGGATATACGGTGGCACTACAAAATGCGATGTTCTTGCGAACGCTGGTATGGACAGTATAGAGGGACTTCTTATAGTCCAACATATACGCTGAACAAGGCACGTATCCCATTTGAGGGACGAACGCATGCCAAAGGCAGTCTTTTTTGGTGAGCTTTAATGTGGTCGACGTAACAGAGTTAATCAATAAAAACGCTTTAAATAATAGCTTTAGGCGCCAGCTTGGTTTAACTGATATAGAAAAGAGCACCTGGCTTCAGGCAGCCTCAGAGTGATACAGCTGGAGATCATTTACAACGGCCGGGATACACATTTGAAACCAAAAGAAAATCCACTGCCGAGGACAGACGCAGGCGGTGAAAAGAAAATCTAAATCGACCTCCGGGGGACAAAGTTTATGCATGAGCTATGTGTGGCAGAATAGGTAGATTTTAGCTGGAGCTGCGACGGGAAATACTGCATTCCTCATTATTCTTTCGACTCGAAGACAAGCCTTATTATTATTCATGAAGAATTTCACGCTTCAGTGCGCGATTAAATGCGAAAAACACGCAAGAGGGAGTTTGTTACACCTTAGAGCCCAAGCTGGGAGAGGAGAGTTGACAAGTCATTAAATGACATTGTGTATTTTAAGAGGGTGACCTTGGAGAAATACTGAAGTAAACAAAACATAATTTCATTAATATTTAGAAAAAAAGATCGAAGGTTAAGAAGGAAGGTTAAGAAGACACAATGACGCAAACAATCCAGAAAATCTTTGTACGATAAGGGACGTAGCTCTCGGAGTCATTGTTTCGATGTTCAGTATTATGGATAACTATTGATCATCCGTATTTTCACTTTCCTTTATTTAGTCAATGATAATACCACGTGTCAGTAAAAATATTAGTCTAATTGGTTTGTTCATAGCTGGATTACTTGTTTATTGAACTGAGCTTGTAAGCATTAAACTCAGGGAAAATATATTTAGCGCTGCGTTTCTTCAGTGTAATGAAATAGAGGTATACAAGCGCTTTCACAGTAGCGAATGTCATTTAATTTGTGGAGACATTTCTTCTCTCCAAAACAAGAGACTTTGCCTTACACTTTGTGCATTACACATAACAAAACGTTATAACGATAGAAAACGAATTATATAATCATATCAGTTTCAGACATTGCATGGGAAGTTAACATAAGATATTAAGATTATATTTAATAATTTGATTGCCAGGAGGAAAGAAGCTTTTGAAAGAAAGAAAGAAAGAATAAATTTGGCCTTTCTTACCATTCTTAGCTGTAAGGTCCTTTCCCAGTAGTCCCTCATTTTTTATTTGGTCTACCCTAATTTTATGGCGCTCTTTTTTTTTAGCATCTTCCTCATTTCGTCCAGACACTTGAATGTTTAAGTGGATATGAGTCTCTTGTACTTTAAAATGTCTTTGTCTGGAAACACTTGGTTCATAATGATCATGTCTAATTTGGTTATGAAATTTAGTATTTTTAGGTTTGTATTTAACATTGCTATGACCATTTTGATCATTTCGACGAAGATCTTGGTTGTTGAGTGAATGTATATGGTTATATTTAGAGTGGTTGTGTCTAAGGTTTCCTTTTGAATGAACATGCACATGGTCTTGTAAATTATCATCATCATTTTTATTCGATTGTTTTGAGTAGCTTTTAGAGTGATCTTTTGTTTTTCCTTTGCCTAGTTCTTTTTTATCGTTATCTTTTGAGGGCTCTAAAAGAAAAACACAAAATAAAAAAAGAATTAGTTAGCAACAAACATTATCATATATAGCTATCTTGTTTCCTTTTTTTTAATACTTTTGTAGTGCAAATGAAGAAATCACATACCTAACTCAGTGTAATTGTTTATTTACTTTAACCAATGTGTTAAAGTATAAAGTAGATCTATCATCTTGAGTTAGTGCTAGCCTATATCTAGACTAATCTAGAGTTAAATATTGGCTTGGATTGAGTTTTTTGGCGGGTGGGTGGAGGCTTCGCTCTGCGCATGCGTGCCTTTTTTTGTTAGATGTACGGAATCATGAGTGGAAATATTAAAATGTATGTCAATACGGCTAATCTAGCAGCTGTAGCGAACGAATGTATGAAAAATGCTTTAGAAAAACAAATTTGAATGTTAATTTGATTAAAATATGAAATGAACGGACTATAATTAGTATGTTTATGTGTTAAAGTATAAAACTATCTTTGCGAAGAGAAGTTCTATCATCTTAGAGAATTAGAGTTTTAGACCTAGGAATAGAGAGATGTATATCATTTCGGTCTTGTCTAATGAAAGAATGTACGTCAGGACTTCTAACTTCGCAGATATAAGGAACGAATTTATATAAAAATGTTTTTGAAAGACAAATTTCAAGCTTAGTTTTATTAAATAATAGAATCAATAGACTATATTTTGTAATTTTCATGTATCAAAGTGTAGTTAGATCTAGATCTAGATCCATTCGATCTTTTCTCATGTAAAATTTGATATAGCCTAGATTTATAAGATACTAATACTTTTATAAAGTTGGGCAACTTTTTTTTTGAGTGTCTTAAGTTTGTTTTATGGCTATTATACATACGTTACGGTTCCAGTTAGCACCCAAGGAACATTTCCACCAAGTTTTATCAAGATTTATCAAACGGTTTTGATTTCTATGCGGGACATACATACATACGCCTTACTTTGTACTTTATAATATAGATAGATATAATACCTGACATTTGTGATGATTTTATCTTTTCTCCCTTGTAAATGTGGATCTGAATTGGATTGTGTCTCTCTTTAACGTATGTTCTCATGGATGACAAGTCTTTCTTTAATTTGTCTATTAAAAAATGGAGATTAACATGTTATCATTTAATTAGAACTTTCATTGTCAAAGCTGTACCTTAAGATTAAAATTCCTTTACTATTTCCACCTATCACTGTGTATTTTCACTTGTACTCTCGAACGAAGGCTATCACTGACAAAACAGTGACTTTGTTGTATTTTTAATGGGCTTTGTTGCGCTTATGCGTTTTTTTTGTTTTTTTTTTGGTTTAAAACTAGAATTAATAATTGGGCCGAAAGTACATTTTTCCTAATTTATCTTTTGCATTTTACAGTTCTCATTTAAAAAAAGACATTATTAGGCTGTGAATTTAAGTCTACCTGATAGAAAAAAAAATTCTGCACAAAAATAGGGATAGTTGGGATCAAACCTGATAGAGGCTATAAAAAGAAAAGACCTGAAACAAGCGTGTGAAACTACATATTTACAGTACTTTATTTGATGAGTCGTTTACCCAAGATCTGTGTATTTTTTTAGGACTAGCTTACTTCAAGTACCCGGCATTTTCCGATAAACAATTTCACACACAAAAATTATTGTAGAAATATAATATTGCAGTGATTTTAAAACTTTAATTTTTAAACTTTTAATGATTTTTAAAAGGTGTTACTGTATGTCACTGTCTATTTTGTGTCTGTTTTAATTTCTTAATGTTTTCTTTAGTTAAGGGGTCGTGTTTTCTCCTGATGTTTATACCCGATTTCTCTTATCAGCCATTGTGAGACATTGGTCCAAAATAATGCTAAGCTTATAAAGAAAAAGAATTGCATGTGAATATATGAATAAACTTGTTTTAGATTAAGTCCATTAATTATGGTTGCTTTGAAAAATTTATCTCACATGCCATGAACCTTGTCATAATAGCCATAGATCTATAAAATCTAGTTATAATCTGTCTGTATCTATATAATCATAACTATTCAAGTTGAATTCAAATTGTAACTATAGAATCAGTGTATATCTACTTCTAGAATATGCCCTCACTCAAATGGATTTTGATGATGATGATGACTTCTAGAATATATATCTAGGTTATAAATATAGTAGAAATAGAATCTAAGATAATCAGAATTTACTCTAAACTGTTACTCTAGGTAGTCTAGATATAGAGTCGTAGACTTAGTCTTGATTTTAGACTAGATAAGAGTCTTGTATACTATATAAACCTATATATACGCTGCCTTTATGGACCTCACGAAGGCTTTCGACACGGTCGATGGTTTTTGGATGATTTTGGCCAGGTTCGGGTGCCCACCTACGTTCCTATCCATTCTCAAGCAGTTTCAAGTGGTACAAAAAGGCCAGATTAGACACAACAGAGACCTGTCTGATTATGGCGTGAAGCAGGGCTGTGTAGTTGCTCCTACTCTATTCGCTATCATCTTTGGCATAATGCTGGGTCAAATGAGGCAGTGATTTGCAGTTAGGCATCTAAATCAGGTTTTGTTCAGACGGCAATATGTTCAATCTCCAACGTCTACTGTCCCATACAAAAACAAAAGAAACGATCATATCAGAGCTTCTCTAGACCGATGATTGCGCACAGCTAGCCCACAATGAACATGATATCCAGATCGGGGTCAACGAATTCGAATACCCTGCCACCTCTTTCTGTAAACTTCGGGAAAAGTCACGTTCCAGAAGTGACACGATAAAACATATTCAGCCCCAAAGATCACCATTATGGACGTCCCCTTATCGTGGTAGACCGCATATCTAGGATATGGCCAGTAGTGCTTTTGGACTCCTCCAGGCGAGAGTTTGGAGGAATAGATCGCTCCGCCTACCTACAAAAAAAAAAGTGTCTACCAAGCTGTGTATTATACAGAAAGCAACTAAAACTACTTGATCGCTTTCACCAAAGATGCTTGAGCTCCATCATGAACATACAGTGGCAAGACAGCGATAACCTAGCAAACGCCGGTATGGACAGTATAGACTAGTATAGAGGGACTTCTTATGGTCCGGCAGTTACGCTGGGCAGGAATCGTATACGGTATGGGGGAAGAACGTATGCCAAATCCAGACTATTTTGGTGAGCTAAAAGGTGGTCGACGTAACAGAGGCGCCCAACGGAAACGCATTAAATACCAACTTAGACGCCCACTTGCCTTAGCAGACATAGAAGAGAGCACCTGGTTGCATGCGGCCTCATAACGAGAAAGACAGCTGGAGGTCACTCACAAAGGCCGCGGGATGCACATTTGAGACCAAAACAAAAACCGCTGCCGAGGACAGACGCAAACGGCGAAAAGAACATTTTAATCGACCACAGGCTGACAATGGTTATGCTTGCCATGGATGTGGGAAAATATGTAGATCACAGCTAGGGCTTCGTATCCACTGGAAATATTGCATTCCTCATTAATTTTCGGACTCGATGACAAGCCTTATTATTATTATATTAGTATATTAGGTCTTGGCGTTGAAAAGTACATCTTTAAGTAGAAGTATGCCTGTATTCAATATTGTATATATAGTAATTCTACTGAGTCTGATCTAGACTAGCTATAGAATTTTTCTAGATCTAGATATAGACTCTATATAGAATAATCTATATAACAGAAGTCAGTGGTGTAGGGTTAGGGTATTAGCTAGAGTATTTGATGCCTGGTGCGGCAGGCTTTCATGGTGCCCCCCCCCCCAAAAGAATGAAACAGTAAAAAATTTTTTCCTCCAAAAGAAATGTGTATTCAAAGTTCAAGTAGAAGTGGGAGTGACAGATTTTGCTTTGAGAGAAAACGAATGATGTCCAAGATTCTCTTTTGATAATCTCTTTACTCGTCCCCTATTTTGAAATTAAATCTTGCGCCTTGCTGTCTACACTGTTCCCTACAGACGAACTACAAATTCCCTTCCAGCAAGCGATGACTGAATGTGAGCTCTGTTGGCCTCATACTTCTCAATTTTCGTAGATAACCATCACTCATCAAATCTATTGTTGGATTTAAATGTAGATGTAGTACTTGAGAAGAGTAAGCAGGGGAAGCAAGTGTACTGAACAATTGAGTAAGATATGTACCAACACAACTTTGTCCCTCACAGCATTGAACAATGTAGTACTACTATACGATGTATCTCTGAAGAAAGTGTAAAAGCGCGTTGCCTTCAGAGCTTTAAACAAATGTAACTAATTTGATTCAAGATAATCTACAGCAACGGTTCTCAACCTTTTAGCTCGGCGACCCCTTTTTACAATTCCCCACTCTGAGGCGACCCCACCCCTCCTTTACAACAGCAAAGCTATTATCGTTCATAAGTATAAGTAATTGTTATAAAATGGAAATCTTCTATAAGTATCTGATATTTATTGCCAAAACTTAATGGTAAATCACGAAACAGCTTGCAAGAATATTCTTCAAATTGATATTTCTCCTTATCATTACATTTCACATCAATGAATTTCGACCTTTCCTACGTCTACGTGCATCTATTTACTTTTCTATTTCTTAGCCGCCCTATTCATGTTACAGACTTAGATGAAAAATTTGAAAAGCATGACGGAGCATGGGCAGAGATCGAGACAACGTTAAGCTACGATCTTGTTGCGACTGTGAGTTTGTCTCTGTTTTACCAGACTAAAGATTCTCGAAAAGATCACAACTACTGTCATCTTCTGCATGAAGTCTTATTCTTTATTTAGAATTCATGGCTTAAAAGCTGGAAAACCATATTACGCGAAAATAATTATTTGAAATGGAGAAAAAAATCGCGAAACAGACACAAATTGAAACAGGACTGCAAGTACTTGATCAAGATTAAAGACAAGTCATTTTTTACTGCATCACTACTTTTTAATGTCTCCGGAACATCTTCAACTTTGACTATGAATGGACTTCTCACAAGTGCAAACGGTAGGTCTGGAAGCTTTAGAAAGTAGGATGAAATTTCATGCGCATGCATGCGCAAATGTTCTTTCACAGAAACTATCAATTTTATCTTTTAGTCAGGTTCGTAGTGATCGGATAAGATTAGCAACATGTAAATATTGATATTGTTTCTTCTATTTTCGTTTGCCAATTTGAAGTTTCATTTGGCAGAGTCAGATTGTTTCAGACAACTCGAGCCATGTTACATTTGATTCATTCAGTTACGCTTTTAATTACTTTAAATTCTTGTGGCAGTGTCTTTGTTAATATTCGTCGATGAATACCTATGCTGTTTTTACCTTAAAGTACTGGGTATCATGTCGACAAAGCTCGGATGTTGAGTATCAGAATGATGCATTTATTTCGGCTACTTAGATTCGACTTATGGAAGTTCGTTACAAATAACGCACTTGGATTTTTCAACTTCTGCTTAAACTAGTGAAGTAAAACCATATCCACATTTTATTTTATTTTTTCAACTTTCTTATGTGCGATAACTTTTGTCATGGCTTGTTCCATAGTGAAAATATTACCTTCAATAACGATGGCGTATTGTTAATTAAACGAAATTGCATATATATGATTCCACAAAATGTAAGTTTGCGGTATGCATTAGTTTACATGAATTTAAAAGTGTTCAAAATAGTTAGGCTGCAACTATTAAAATGTATAAGATCATTCTGTTTTAGTTGTCTAAAACATCTATTCTAGAATTACAATAACAATGAAATAGTAACTTCAAATGGGAAAAAAAAGGTTTGTAAAATATCGAGTTTTAAATGATAGAACACACCACCCGCACATGGCTAGCTACGCCACTGGTAGAAGTAGGCCTATCCTAATTAATAAACTTTAGTCAGGTACAGCTAGATCTAGACTAGTGACATTCTAGTCTTAAGATTGAATGTAGATTTCTAAACTAGATTCGATATGAAATGTAGATATAGATATAGAGTCTACTTAATGACAATGTCATTGATTCCGAAGATTAATGATGAGTGCAAAACTATTTATTTGAATGTTTCACATGTGCCCATGTGGTGATATGACTACGCCTACGGTATACGCGCGACCGTTCGTCTGCTGTGCTGTACTAGATGCCAAAAAAAATATGTAGATTCTAAAATTATAGAGCAATAGATCTATTCTTACCACTTAATTTATTAACATAAATCTACTAATCTCATTTATAATATGTAGCTTTAGATCTACTATATTACCAACGCATTCATACAGATTTTAGAGAGACTTAAAGATTTAATTATACTAATAAAGAGATGTAATTTAGATCTATACGTAGTCAGCTAATAGCGTTATACAAAAAAAGGATCTGGGTTTTTCTAAAATCTGATACTTGGTGTGTAATAGTAAAACAGCACCTAGCTAAATAAATCGTAAATAGAGAGCTAATACCTACATTTATTGTAGTATATATTGGTCTGTGGTTTTATATTATATAACTTTCGTAACTTCTTCTATAGAGAAATGACTTTTGTAATTTCTTTTACTGAAAATTTGGGCTCTTCGCGTCTGACACACATATAATTTTTATGTGCAGCAACAAAGCCCATAATCAAATGTGAAAATATGAACATATGAACACTAATTATCATATGGCCGGTCATATTTTATTCCTTTTTTTTTTCATTAAAAAAATTAATTATTGTATTTTTCAAAAAATAAAATGAAGCAATTTTTTACCCATTAGATGATGTACATGGCAGTCACAAGACGTAGATGGTTTTTTGTAAGACTCCGAAGAATTTAATAATGTTTCATCTTGGGTTATATTGACTATGTCCAAATCAGAAATGTGAGTGGATGCATTCAATAACTCAATCTGTTTGGTCATAGTTTGAGTCTCTACTGATGTAATATTATCTTTTGCGTTGACAGTTTTTAAACTGATAGTTTCATTCATATTTTCTTTACTGTCTTGAGTTTCTTCACTTGTAATATTTTGCTCAATGTTATCGTTCAAACTGACATTGCCACCTATATTGATAAATTTGTTTTCTTTAATTTTTAGATTAGGTTTATATTGTTCATTCAAATGTTTATCTTTTTTACTGAATTTTTGACAATGAACTGATAAAATAACAAGAATCGAAACAAGAGATAGTACCCGTACATTAGACATTTGCATCGGTTTCATAGATAAATATTCTGCAACTTCTGCAAAGGTTAACATAAGATAATAATGTTCTGGTTGTAGCGAACTTAAATATAACTATTTTATTGTCACGTGGTTAGTGGTAACGGAATTATCAGTGTAATATAAACCTAGTACAAGAAAAAAAAAGATAACAAAAGAATTTAGTGTAACATAAGTCCAGTCTTGAACTATGAAATGTTGGGACCTTGTCCCAGAGGCGTAGCGAGCATAACTGGCGCTTGGTGTGAGGCACTTTATTGGCGATTTTCCCATTTTTTTTCAGATACAAAGTAATATAATGCTATAAACCTGGTGGTGGCACAGATGGGGGTAGTGGTGTGAGTGTAGTCAGCCGACGCAAATTGCCCCAGGCCAGCGCTAGACGAGCGTCAACCGTAACGAGTTACGACGGTCAGCCGAGTCGAGTGTCAACAGGACGGTTCGGGAAGGATCGCCGTCATGAACAGAGCTCAGAAGCGTTACGAGGGATGTAGTCATGTGACGAAGCTAGAAACGTCGAGCGATGTTCCGTCCGGTTCTAGAAGGCCAGTAGGGACCCTATATAAAGAGCGGAGGTGTCGCAGTCAAGACGGTTCACGAGAGAAGGTTCACGACAGAAGGTTCACGGCAGGGGTTCAGAACACGGTCGACTAAAGCACAATTCAAAGGTGTGGTTCTGTACGGAACATTACGACGGTTCAGTGCGGAATACTGTAAAGTACAGTTGAGACGACTGGCGTCTTGATTTTGGTCTGTGATCGAGTCCGACACAACGAGCCCAGTGTGTGAAGTCAGTCCTGAACTGTTGAACCCAGTACAAGCCCGGAACGAGACGGAGAGGCCAGTACAAGAGTTGATACGCGGTACGGTGTTATCGGAGAGATATTTGTACAGTGTACGTGTTGCCAATAGTACAGTATTGGCTGTTATTTTTTCAACTATTAAAGTGTTACGTTATTCTGGAGCCCTGAGTTGTCAAGTTCTTTACGTTGGTGGTGTATGGTGCAGTTTGCAGAGAGCCTGGATAGTGAGATTCGTAACAATATATTATAATAAAAAGAATGTATTTAATTAGAATATATATATATATATATATATATATATATATATATATATATATATATATAATTCTCTTCATGGCTCCACAGTTTGGACACCAAGAAGTAAAGGAAAAATCACTCTTTTATTTCTAAAAGTCGGACTAGAGTTACCCCACGTAATTTTAGTGGCGAAAAAAAGCGGGGGGGGGGGGGGGGGGGGGGAGAACAAGCAGTATTCACTAAATAGCAGGGCCGGAATTAACCATTGTGACCGAGAAGTCATGGAAAGATCACTCTTTTAATACAAAATTCATTTATTGTTTATATTTCGTCCTATAGTGGCCTACATTTGGTTAAGCTTAGCGCTAATGCTTCGTTTATTCAATGACAAGGGTAATTTATAATCTTATCAAAACATTTATCTTATCTTATATAATACAGACGTTACTTCAAAAAGAAGTTGATTACGTCCTACGCGTCATGCATTTAGTCATGCATATTAACCAATGACTTAAATTCTGCCAAGTCACTGGTTTTTCTGGCTAGCTCAGGCAACCCATTCCATGCCCTAATAGCACTAGGGAAGAAGGAGTATTTGTACAAATTTGTCCTAGCATATGGGACGAGGAATGTGCCTTTATTTTTCCGATATGTCTCTAACACATTTCTAAAAAAAAAAGAATATAATTTAGTAAGGACAAGGATTCTAGACTATGTCTAAATTCTAGTACGGACTTATTTGAAAACTTGGTCTTGAATGTAGATCCAGATCTGCTGCCTATTTGATCTTCTTGGTCTAGATCTAGATTCAAGTTGTAGTCTTTACTTAAATCTTGATCTAGATCTATCTATAAATTTAAATCTATTCTAGATCAGATTTACATCTAAATCTACACGAGATCCAGTAATTAATATATTTAGGCTGAATCTAGATATAACATTATTATCTAGATCTAGATTATATTTACAAAATAATCTAGAGTAGATCAAGAATCCTAAAGTGTCTCTTTTTTCTCTTTCTCTCTCTATCTCTCTGATATATAATCTATATATTGTAATAACTTAAGTGAGGCAACTCAACGAGGCACATATATCTTTATTTACACGACATCACAAGTTCATAAAACATCATGTTTATTAGGCACAGTCTTTTCACTTCGGCTCTCAACTTGGGCGGAAATCGTTCTCCCTCTCTTCCTAATGTTGACATCCTTTTTAGTCTAGTTTATCACAGTGCGCACCTTCTAGCATAGATGTCGGTGCGCATGGCGGAGTTATAACATTGCCCCCTTCTTAGAGCTTTTCGTCCCGAAAAGAAACAGTGCAGTGGAGCTTTGACAGTTCAGGTGGTGGTCGATCGGTGAGAACCACAGACGTTAGGGTGCCTGTTGCCCACAAAGCCATCTGCACAGTTTCCCGTGGTCGTCGCTTCCTCTTCTTCCAGTTGGCCAGTCTACGCTTGAGGCGATATCGTGGTCGCTGCTTCGACCTCATGACGATAGTCGCTGATGCCAGCCAGCTGACACATGGAGAGTTAGTGGAGGTCAGGGTTGCCAGCCGCGTAACACAAATGGATGTTGTGGTGATCACCGTAGATTCCAGCTTTGTTGTTCTAAGACGCTGAGTCAGCGGACCTTTTCCATGGACGTCTCGTGACACAGTTGTAGGCCCACTTGTAGCCATGGTTTCAAGCACATAGTCTTTCTCAGCCTCATCTGTAAGGTATGCCCATGAAGCATCCTTGTAATGTTCATCCACCACTACATCAGGTTTTGCTGGAATTAATTCACCACCGTTCAAGTCATTCTCACTGAGGTGGGCAGAAGTACACATTTCTGTCAAGTTCAGGTCTTGTAGCTGGGTTTCTTGGCATAGGCACTGTCCCCACAGGACGCCGCATATACAGTTCATGTCAATCGCCTGGATGCAGTTGCCAAGCATGGAGTTCTCTCTTATGCCGCTGCCAAAGTCAAATTCGTTGTTTCTGCCTCGGCCATTGTTGGGGCCCGTATTCGCAATTTCACCCGACAACATCCAAGGCAAGGAATCAGAAACGGTCTTGAGGCTTTTATGGTTTGAGTTCTTATCAAAGGTACTGACAGATAAACAGAGGTCTTTAAGGTCCATAGCAGCCAGCTTGGACGCAGACCCAACGTTGTCTTGATCTGTCCGGCTCGTTGCAGGTATACCAGGAACAAAGGTTTCAGGCACATAACAGACTTCTCTTGTTTCTTCATTTGTCTCTTTCCTTTCGAATCGGCACATCCCATTGAGATCGTCGCAGCAATCGTTGTCACGTTTCTCGCCCTGAAAGTCATCCCCGCCAGACTTGCCCACAACACAGTCACAGACAGCGCTCCAATCCCCAGCGCCTCTATCACCACTGTTTGTGCAGCCACTGTCCTGACCAGGCAACTGCTCCTTCCCTAACGAGTTTAGTCCTCCTTTTGCTTGCGACACAATTTTATCACTTTGGTCTATTTGGCCTTCTACTTGCAATACACTTTCATCAACTTTGTTCAACATTATGTTCCTGCTCATGTTCAGTTGTTCATCAAATGCATCCAAAAAGTCCTGGATCTTGCCAATGAACTGAACAATCCAAAGTTCAATTTCAAATATGTAGGTCTCCGGATCTTCTTCTTCATTGATCAGAGCTTGTCTCAGACGAGCCGTGAGCGTTTCCCTGCTACCGAGGAATTTTAAACCTCGATCCCGAAGCTCTTGCCTTATCTCTTTAATTAAAAGCTGATTTTATAGCTTCAAATATGTCATTGTAATCAAACCTCCTCTCGTTGAGTTGCCTATAATCCCACTTCTGACACCAATTGTAATAACTAAAGTGAGGCAACTCAACGAGGCACATATATCTTTATTTACACGACATCACAAGTTCATAAAACATCATCTTTCATAGGCACAGTCTTTTCACTTCGGCTCTCAACTTGGGCGGAAATCGTTCTCCCTCTCTTCCTAATGTTGACATCCTTTTTAGTCTAGTTTATCACCTTCTAGCTTAGATGTCGGTGCGCATGGCGGAGTTATAACAATATAGATGTAGATATTTATTCTATATCCAAAGTAGTAGATCTTGTGATACTACAGGCTAAGTTAAGACAGTTAATAAGGTCTAAAATCTATTTGAATTAGAATATTTAGACCTACTAAGAGGCTAAAGATTAGATTTTACATCTAAAATATACTCGAAATAGTTAGGCCTCCACGTCTGGATTGAAACTCTAGATCTATTTCTGTAATTTGTAATGTAGATATAGATTCTAGATCTATAATACGTTAGATCTAGATATAGATGTGCATGTGTAAGCAGGTGGTGGAGGATGGCTCTAGGTCAGATCTAGGCCTTGCGCTGCTATACAGAATTTATCTCAGTAGCCAGATGGTGATGCTACTGGGTGGGTACAATCTGTGACACCTCAGTCTGTGACCAAGGGGCTATCTGTGACCAAGGGGCTAGAGTCATCTAAACAACAAGACAACTAGACTAAATTAAACTTATAACTAAACTAGCTACAAGAAAGCAAGGGCGAAACTTTAGTTGAAAATAAATACTAAAAATGGAACTCTATTTACATAACAAAAATAAATCAATAATATAAAATATGTACACTAAAACCCAATCAACTAATACTAATCCAACCCTAATTGAACTATGTACTATGCTATTACAAACACTAACAATTGACTAAACCAACTATCAACTAAATGACTCCAACTGACTAAACCTAGATCTATACGATGAAACACCCAACAATAAACTTAAAACTAGTCTAGATCTACAATACTCCACAACGAACCTGTAACACTAAAACGCACTTTACTACAATCTACAACTGAAACTAAATCTATAAATATACTACTACTACTAATAATAATAATAGTAATAATAAATAATAAAACACTACAGCAGCAATAATACTACAACAGCAGTTAAGCAGCAGAGGTTACAGCAATTACAAAAAAAAAAAAAGAAAAATAAGAAGTAGACCTAGTCTAGTACATACACAAAATATAGGCATGAGGTCAGGGCCGGTCCTAGGGCACTGCAACCTATGCGGCCGCAGTGGGCCCCGCACTTTTTTAGGCCTCGCGCTAACACTAGTTGTAATTTATTAAATTAAATCACTTTATAACTTATAACAGGGTTTCCATGGCCTCCTGACTTCCCAAGAGATCATGGAAAATCTCATGATATTGCAAAGTATACGAACAAGAGTCACGAAAATCTCCTGAAATTATTAAATTATGCTGAAAACTCATAAAAATGTCCTGAAAAATAGATAAAATTGCTATTTTGGGATGTCTTTAAATATGGAAAACGCCAATCCTAATCGCGTAAAAAAAATAACGGCATTGTCAACTTTCATTTAATAAAAATAATGAAAGGCAAATTTAAACCAAACAGGAAGTTCCAATAGTTTTATTGCTGTAATAGTCTGTGGCATGTAAATATAGATCTAAATCTATCTTGATCTCTAAAAAAAAAAATCAAAAGTATTATTTTGCTAGTCGATAGTAAATCTAAGAGTCAGATGTGAATGTAAATCGGCTTTAAGTTGGAAAACTACCTGCTATTGTAGATGGCTCGTAATTTAATTTGACCGTGATTTTGCTCTTAGTAAAGTACGAATTAAATGTATTGACGAATTTATTTTTTTACAAAAATTCTTAATTTGCACTTATTATCCTTTACCCTTACCCAGACTGAGCCCCGCGCTATCCGTTTCGCATAGGACCTAGCAATCTGTAGGGCCAGCCCTGCATGAGGTAATAACAATTACCTTCATTTAGCCATTCATTAATGATACATGATAACAACAAACATCTAGGCTCCACAAAGCCGCCATCATGGAGCGCTGGGTAGGGCGCAGCCATCTTTTACATTAAAATTATAACAAACTGCCAACTTAATAAAGCAGTTATCTAACAATAAAATATTAATGAAAATACTTTTAGAAACATAATATAATAAAACATTTAGACATAGTAAAGAACAAAAGTAATAAGAGGATTATTAAGGATGGCGGGGATGACGCTACCCAGGTCTATGGAACTTCCGTTTCCATTATAGACAACAACGGCTAATTAATTAGCCAGTGATGCGACGGCACCAATCCGTCTACATCTAAACTATCAAAACAAATCTATAAAAATAATCAATCCTAATTAAAATAAAGTAAAAATAAAACTATTCCTCAACTTACAGGCAGTCCACACAGAGAACCACACTAAAAATAACTTTCTAAGTTACTGCTTGGTCACACAGACCAGCTAATCACCCACAGACCAGTGGTCCACACAGGAAAAAGGAGCCAGGAGCCGCAGCATCCATTCTATTTATAGAGCCCGGTCATGACCAATATAACCTAACTTTAAAGTTAAAGAGGTGGCGTAAGTGCACGCATACAGTTTAGCACTAGCCTATAAAAGTAATTAAAAATAAAAATATACAAAATAGATAAAAATAGCTCTGAGAGCGCAAGCTCACATATGTAAAAGGATTTTTTTTGAAAATATTAACTAAGTCAGTAAAACTGAAAAGTCGTGATTTAGATTTCAAGCATTTATGGGACATAGTTATGATACATATATTACTTTTTTTTTCTAATCCGTGCTATATATAGAGATTTTATAAATAATAAGCGGAATAGCAATGTTTTTAATGCAATATTTGAAGTTTAAAAGTTTTGCGCGCAATGTGGTTAATAAGCTCAAACAATTATGTCTTAAAGTTTTTAAATAGCACATCGTTTGCATCTTTCTGATTGGCCAAGGCTAGATCTATTCACTCTTCAAAAAGATAACTTTTTAGTTTGAGAAGTGAACCTACAAAATATAGTATATATATGAATATATGATTATTTAACCAAATTTACCTTCAAATGGGCGTTTTTAAAACATATTTAGAACTTATGTTAGATTGTGTTTAGAAAAAACAACAACTTTCAAATTACTATTAGAGGCCCACTTAAGTAGCCTATAAATTTTAAAAATTATTTTATTAAAACTATTAAGGTATATTTCAAGTAGATCTACGTGTATAATCTATTTTGTTCATTAATTATATTTAAAAGTACTTAAGCACACACTCCACTAGCTCACGTATTTTCTAAATCTAGTAGGCCTACGGTAACATAACCAGCCTACAAACAAACAAACGTATTTATAACAAATAAAACAAAAAGTTTATGTGCCAATCTTGAAGAAACTAGCCATGAATATAAGAAAACAAAAATATAATTAAAAACCAGAAAAAAAAAAGCTGCGTAAATAACAAGTTGTAAATAATAATGTATAAAATCTGGCAATCTGTGTAGATCTAAAACTTGAATATAGATTTAGCATGATTTAGGCCTTTTCCTTATTTAGTATTGATCTACAGTGTTTACAATCAATCTAGATGCCTATTCTACACTGTCGTAGTATATAAACGTAGAATAAATCAAACTGACATAGATTTATACATATTAAACATAAATAAACAGCAGCACCAGGGACCAAGTTTGTTTTTAAATGAGAGAAAGTAATGAATTAAATGCGACGAAAATAAGGGACTGCGCCGACCAAGGCTCGAACAAGTGACCCTGGAAACGACAACACCGCCTAGCGATAACGCACTAAGCGAACTTAACCACTAGACCAGGGGTGGGCAACCTTTTTTCTACCGAGGGCCGCATTAAAAAATTTGGGGACTGGTGGGCCGCATATTTTTTTTAACTCCCAATTGAGGAATTACAACAAGAGTTAGCAATTTCTTGAACTAATTTTACGAATAATTGTACTTAATGTTAAACGTTTAACTGTTTACATCCATGCATAATGTTCCGAAACTGTAGAACTAGCTTACTAGTTGTTTTGTTCTTGCGACTGCTGTAAAATTACAGTCAGTGAGCATCGACCTGCTCTAACACTTGATTATTTTCAAGCAAACGAAATAAAGCGTGTGAATTAAGTTCCGAATAATGTAAACGCTTCGCAGCAAAGCTTTCTTAAGAATGGGAATACAGCTTCTGGCAGTCATGAAACTTCCGTGGAAGAACTCACTGGCATTTTTCTTTCAGGTCATAATTTGCTTGGAGGTATGTCTTCTGGAGCTGAATCAGCTTCTGCATTAAATGGTGAGCAGATGGTACTGAAAACTAGTTCCAAGTTTTTGACGTCTTAAAATTTGATTTCAAATTCCACAATCAAGGAATCAAAACAAGTCTTGTACTTTCAACCATTTCAGCTTTCAGCAAAGGAAAATGATAAAACCTGCTTTCACTTGCTGGCTCGAGAAATGGAATAACTTTGTTTGAAAAGATTTAAGATGCACATACATTTCAATTGCAAACAAAACAATGTCTCCAATGATAAACATGAAGTCTGTCTTCAACTCTTCATTAGAAATATTAGTAACAAAGTCACATTCAATGTCCTTCAATGAACCTAACTATTTCTTCCTTGAGATTCCATATTCTTCTAGGTCAGCGGATTCTACTGTGTAACCGAACATCGGAATCTTTTGTTTCCAAATCTTCAAGTACTTCTCAGAACTGCCAGTCATGGCCGGCAGTTAATTGGAGACCCTTGACAAAGTGAATTAGCTGGCCTCAAATAAAATATTTTTAAAAAACAGCGACAAAAGTAAAATTATTCAATTTATTAAAAACCTATTGTACGTCAACAATAACATTGATGACAAGTTTCGCTATTTCTTATCTAAAACAGCAATAAGGAGTATAAAGTATGTAGTGCACGGCCCTCACCAATTGGGGGCTCTAAGCAGTTTGTCTATATCTGAGACTGACCTGTGCCAATAAGATCGTTGAGATATCAATCCCAACAATACATTTGATATTCAATGCTTTACCCTATTAAAAATCCTGTTTTCCACAGTCAAAGCACGGGATCCATTAGTTATTACACTTGCCACCTGGTACAAAACAACATTCGCCAACGGCATTCTTCTGGTCAAGAGCTATTTCGCCCGAATGCAAATTACCACCCCAGTGGTCAATGATCACACGCCCTAGCTAAACCCTCCCCCACCTCGCCACACCCGTTCACAAACAACTAACCCCTTTACAGATTAAGTCATAATTGGACATTAAAATTTGTAATAACAAAAATGTAGAATGTTTCTGTGATTTGTTTCACAATAGAAGCTGGGAATTTTAACTCTTCTTTTTCTTCCAAAATAATGAAAGATCCGTCTAGTAAACTTGTCTGTATGTCACATGTCATCTGTAAAACGGATTAATTTTTTACTAATAATTATACTTATATTATATTATTATACTAATAATTGTTTATTTTAGTAGAGATTTTAATACTAAACCATCACTGCCCAGCGCAGCCGAGGGGGTTTGAATTTAAAAACCCTACCAGGGGGTTTAGCAGTTAAATCCCCCTCTTCTATAAAACAAAACAAAACAAAATAATGCAAAGACAATTCCCTAATTCCAAGAGCATAGCTAAAGAGGTTTTGATTTTAAAACCCCCTCCAAAATTTACGATAAAACCCCCTCTTCAATATAAGACTATCCATACATCAGTCACCAGATTCTATGAGCGTAGCCAAGAGGGGTTTTGTGTTTAAAACCCCCTCCAGCGGGGTTTACAGCTAAAAATAACATCTATATAAAAAAAAGCAAATTACTTTACTTAGACTTAGGTCCTCCCGCGCCGTTCGGCGTGTTGGGCGGCAAGCTGTCTCCACAGAGATCTGTCATTGGCAATGTCTGAAGCCTCCTCCCACCTGGTGTCCACAATTCTGAGGTCCTCCGTGAAGGTATGGCGCCAAGTAATATGAGGACGTCCCTGTTTGCGCTTTCCTCGTATTGGCCTCCATGTCATCGCAACTCATGGTATACGTAGTTCATTTTGTCGTAGGACATGTCCCGCAAACCTCATGCGACACTCTGTCACAACCTTACTAAGTGTTCGACTTCCAGTTCGGCATAAGATTTCCTATGGAAAAGCAATTACTCACTCAAAATTCTATGAGCGTAGCCAAAGGGCGTTTTGAGTTTAAACCCCCTTCAGCGGGGTTTGAAGCTAAAACATACATCTTCAATATAAAAAAAGCAAATTACACACTTAAAATTCTATGAGCATAGCCAAGCCAAGTGGGGTTTTGAGTTTAAACTTCACTACTCCTGTGGTTGTTTTTTTTTAAGTTTAAAACCCCTCCAGATGGTTTAGAGTTTAAAATCCCCCTGTCAGGGGAGGTATGGCGAGAGTTAATGTTACTTTGATATTTTGGTATGATAATGATATCCCCTTGTTTAAGTACCGGTACTCCCAGCTTATGAATGTGAATAGTCTTTCACGTGTTATGAACTGAATGATTCCTTGAATGTGCGAGAGAGTGTGTTAGTTAGTGAGGTATTGTTCCCTGTCCAGGAAGGTGGGACGTTTACTTCCTGGACTGGTGGTTATTTATTAATATTAATATTTATTGTGCATTATTAGTGCTCTATAGGATATTAGTATTATCTATATTTCCATGGATAACTTGAGTGTATTTGTTTAGTAATATTTATTTAGTAACCCTAACGAGCAAAGCCAAAGACAAGCAAGCAAGAAATGAAACCTGACATAATTGGGATCTCGTCCGGACAGTATTGGAGAGTCTTTTTGACACACACGGAGTAACTTGACATTATTTACATTTTAGAGCATACGAGAACACGTAGGAACTATTTTTTTTCGCCAGTAAGAGCGTGAAGTACATCAAGTTTTTTTCTTTTCTCTACAAGTGCAAGTTATTAAAGTTGACTATACTAAGTCTAATTTAAGCCTGATTTATTCTACATCAACTATTTTAAATTGTAACCAGTCAGTCAACCAGTTATTGTTGAAGTAAACCAGTCTACAAAAACTCTACGAAAGGTCATTGAACTAATCATTAGCCGGAGCCTGCAATTTTTTTTTATTGGTTGACCTAAGTTCACCCTGACCTCACACAAGTGATCAGCACACGAAAGTATGTTTTGATAGTAAACTCAAGATAGAAACTGAATGAAATTGTGTACTCCAATATATCGTTTACGTAAACGTAAACAACGCCTAGTGATAAGTACATATATGTTTAATGAACTCTATGTAAAATCACATCTTAATAAAAATAAACAAGTTCACATTTCTACTAGAACCGTATTTGTCCTTTGCCATTGACAAATTTGGACTTAATAGCTACTTCTTGTATACCGAGGTCAATGCGTCACTCGCCATTTTTGTTGACGTCTTGAGACTCAGCACGGCGTGACATCACCATGTGAAGAGACAACCTTACATCGGTGTGGGTGAAACTGAAGACTACAGACGACCATGATACTAAATATGTGGGTGAAAATATCAGCACCATGGTTTATTTAAGACGTCGCTTGAAGACAGCTGAGACATCGTTTCTACATTGAGTGTTCGTCACCACTTTACTGACACGCTCGTACACGATCGCTGTCAAAACAGCACCTGTTGTATGCAGGAGAGTGCTCTTTGTGTAGACCTCTCTACTTATGGTCATTTTAGTCTTTTTACATACTTGTGGATTATTTGAGCTGAGGTCATCTACCTTTTACATTAATGCTACTACTCGAGTACTCTTGGATTGTCTACCTTTGTTACATTGAAGTTGGATTATACTGGACTTGTGCGCATCGGCGCCCTTTTGGTCATCGTTGTACGCCAAGGAAATAGCAAGTGCCTGTATCACTGTGTCTAACCTATGGGCTTACTAGATCGTCGCGCATTGAACTGATTGGATTATTTGTATATCTGGTATCTTTTTGGATTATTATCGTACAACCTGACTAGATAATCATTTTTTATGTACACATTATTATTACTATTAGTATATATATATCGATGTTCAAATAATTTTGTTTTGTATTTGTTTTATTCTCTATATCTGCTATGAGAAATAAAGCGTTTACAAGGAGGCTGAACACTCCATAAGTGGGATTTAACACAGTCGTGTGGAAAGAGTTGTCATCCCTTCCCTGGCATCAGACAGAGCACAGATAAGCTGTTTTCTTTTATTGTCTGTTGTATGGGACATTCAGGGTCGAATCGTGCATTACCTTGTCAGTAATGGAGATAGAGGGCGAAATTTTTTGTGTGTGTTGTATGTAACTAGAACATTGTTACTTTTTAACTTAACCTCTATAACTTAATTTAAACGTATAAATTCAGTAATTTTCATTATAAATTATAGTTACGATGGACGATTTTAAACCTTGGTCCATCGATGTAATAATAGAACAGGGCCACATGCTAGGGATTGAGGGTAAGGAGCTAAGAGAGATCGTTTTGAATCAACAAAAACTAGATTTAGAGAGATGAACTCTAGAAATGGAAATAAAGGCAATGGAAGCAGAGGAAAGGAAACAAATGAGGGGGGGGGTGGAGGACAAAAAGTTGGAAAGAGAACTGGAAATAAAACTGTCCATACATGGGGATGGGCCCTATAAGGTAGAAATAGACATTTCTTATCTAAATTGTAATAATGTAGAAAACCGATCGTATAGCATGAGTAGTCTTACTGAGCATAATGATAAGTCAGACAAAGCAGATGATGCTGCTGTAAGTGCGATAGAAAATAAGACTAAAGAAATTGAAAATGTCTTTAACTAATAATGAGCTAAATGATTGTCAGCATATTGCTAATAATATGAGTGAGATAAAAGATAATGGAGAAGTAATTGAGAATGTCTTAACTAATAAGGAACTAAATGATTGTCATTATATTGGTAATGATGTAAGTGAGATAGAAAAGGAAGAAGTAATTGAAAGTCTTATTAACTAATAAGGAACTTATTGATTGTCAGTCTATTGTCAATACTATTGTTCAAATTATTAAACCATTTTACAAAGTACACAAAGCTAAACCATTGAAGAAAATAAACCTAACTAAAGAAGTTTGTCAAGTTGGTGGTGGTGGTAAAGTAAAACCAGACCTTAAAAGGCTACAAACTTTCTTATACATAAAGATCCCCAGAAAAAGAAAAAATAATTCCAACTAAAGAAATTTGTCAATTTGTGGTGGGGGTACAGTGAAACCAGACCCAAATAGGCTACAAGGATTCTTGTACCTAAATATCCCCAGAAAAGAAAAATAGAGATCTTGATGTAGTGTTTCCATTCTCCCAGTTGCTTAGACACCTATGTGGAACTAAAGTCACAATCCAGTTTGACCACAGACCATTGTCGCCTGGCTGATACACTATCAAGACTAACCGAGTAATTGTACAAGATTGTATTAAGTTGTAATTGTCAGTGTTTTTTTTTCCAAAATAATGAGAAACCGTAGAAGCCAACGCGGCTTTAACCGTAAGAGATTGTATCTTTTTGTATATTATTGCAATAGACATACGAGTTGATCTTTTCTTTTGTTTCTCTTGTATTTACATATTAAATATAAACTTTGAAACGACTAGGCCTATTTCAAATTGTAATTTAACTCTCCATGCCACTATTTTTAGCGGCCCCCGAAAGGGGAAAAGACGCTATTAGTTTTGTGTGAAACGTCTGTCCGTCTGTCCCGTTTAGATCTCGTAAACTAAAAAAGATAGTGAAAATCCTACTTCACAATATTTTAGACCATTCAAAGTTCTGATGCAAAGGCTACTTTTTTCTTTCTGAAAGTGAAAAATCAAATTTTTTAAATCACTTATGCAAGCAGTTTTTTCATAAAAATACACCACTTTTACAACGATTAACTATTAAACACTCAAACACTTGAGGCTCTTTATCAGGGGTGATTGTGACTTGTCATATTCTTTAACACATTTATGCAAACAGTTGTAGATTTTTGTCAAACATTTTTGTTTTTATACTTGTCTTGTTAAGTTATGTAAGTTCTGTTATAGTAAGTACTATATTTACACACAAACAATTGTTTACTATTTTTTTTAAAGAGAAAAAATCAATTTAGTATCTATTATATAAAGTAGAAAGTAAGGCGTATGTATGTATCTATGTAAGTATGTATAGAAATAAAAACCGCTTGACCAATCTTGATAAAAATGATCCTTGGGTACTAACTTAGACTGTAGTGTATGTATTGTAGCCCTAAAACAAATTTAAGACCCTCAAAAAAAAAAGTTGTCCGACTCTATGTCAGGACTGAGTTCTGGTCAGCCTGGGTCTCCTGTTAACTGTAGAGGAGAAGGGGGGCAATTCAGGTTGTTGACTTCAAAACTGTTATTGTTTTGGATTGTTTTACTTGGTGAGATGTTTTTGTTGAATATAATGTAACTCATAATAAGGCAGTGTAATTTTGTTCCTAGTCCAGGACAGTTGGACTTTTGGATATAGATATAGTCGAATTGTAGACTCTATTTATTTTTCTGTGTTGCCACTATTCAGTCTATGTATTATTAAGCTGTTATATTTTTAATTGATACTGGATATTTCAATTGTCTGAATAGGTAGGTAGGTAGGTAATAGGCAGAGTAGGTAATAAACATGTTATATGTCTGTGAATTGGCATTCTGAATCTGTATTCTTTCGTTGTATGTGTCGTTATGGTATTGCCCAGGACTTGGGTACATTTAGTAATCAGCATTGGAGTACACATACTTATATTAGAGAGGAAAGGAGTCTTGAAACTCTATTAAAGCTATACTATTTATGGATCTAGGCTTTGTTTACAATGTTGACGAAAAGATTTAGATATAATTTTAAGAAATACTTTGACACATGAAAATAAAAAAGAAGGTCCACAGATTTCATTATATAATAAAATTAACCTTCAAATTTGTGTTTCAAAACCATTTTTTACATACATTAGTTCCTTATATCTGTGACTACAGAATTCCTGACGAACATTCTTTCATTAGACAATACCGTAATGTTACACAGCTTTCCATTCCTAGGTCTAAAACTCTAATTCAACTCTAAGATGATATAACTTCTCTTCGCACAGATAGTTTTATACTTTAACACATGAACTTACTAATTATAGTCCATTCGTTTCATATGTTGATCAAATTAACATTCAAATTTGGTTTTCTAAAGCATTTTTAATACATTCGTTTACGAAAGCTGCGAAGCCGTGTTGAGATAGACCTATATTCATTCATGAATCGCGTACTAAAAATTATTTCGTTTAATTGTTTACTTTATAATCCCATTCATTTAACAAATCGGGTAAACCCGTTTTAATTGTACTATTAATCTATCGCTCTTTTCGTTTTTAATAGATATGAGTGTATCGGCTTCGGGTAAACCCATTTTATTGTCGTAGCGATAGAGAAAAACTTGAATGGATCATTAGCTAAGTTTAACATACACCTAAATCCAATCCACCTTCCCCCCTCCCCGCGAAAAAAAAAAGTTATTTATGTGTGTGTGTGTCCTCCCGCGCCGTTCGGCGCATTGGGCGGCAAGCTGTTTCCATAAAGATCTGTCACTGGCAATGTCTGAAGCCTCCTCCCACCTGTTGTCCACTGTTCTGAGGTCCTCCATGAAGGGTGTGTGTGTGTACATCATCTTTATTAGATTCTGACCCTTCATTCTTCCGGAAGACGTTTACTGTGCCCTTGAATACCTTATTCCTGGAGTTTTTGTGAAAAATTGTAGATTCCCCGCCATTGCCAGCAAGGGGGTCTGGGGGAGCGCCAGGAGCTCCCCAATTGCGGGGCAGAGCCCCGCCGCCAAGCACTATTTCTGGTATTGAAAGCCAACAAAATGCATATTCTGAAGTATCTACAGTGCATTTACCTGCTATTAAAAAAGTTTTGTTTCAAAAAACTTAATGTGCTATTTTTACTAACTTAGACCCTCCCGCGACGTTCGGCGCATTTGCCGTCAAGTTGTTTCCTTAAAAATCTGTCACTGGTAATGTCTGAAGCCTCTTCCCACTGCTCTGAGGATGTCCATGAATGTGTGGCGCCAAGTTGTACTAGGATGCCATCGCAACTCTTCTTATGCGTAATTCATTTTGTCGGAGAACATGCCCCGCAAACCTATTGCGACACTCTTCACAATCTTACTAAGGGGTCGCCTCATACTTCGGCATAGGATTTCCTTGATTTAGACCCGATCTCTATAACTGACTCCTAAAATCTGTCTTGGCCATCTTTGTTGAGCCACATTTAGTGTTTTTCAATTAATTTCGGCAGATGACTATTCACTGCACTTTATTAATGGATCCCCGCCACTGGTAGAAATGTGTAACTGTAGTTTGTTTTAGAATAATATTGAAGATTTTCCACCTCAAAACACTCTGTAGGGGAATTTTAAACTCAAAACCATCTGGAGGGGTTTTAAACTTTTAAAAAAGCCATCTGTAAGAGAAAAAAGTTTAAACCTAAAAATAGGATTGGCTACGCTCAAATAATTTTAGTGTGTAATTTGCTTTTTTTATATTGAAGAGGTATTTTTTAGCATCAAACCCCTCTGAAGGGGGGTTTAAACTCAAAATCACTTTTGGCAACGCTCATAGCATTTTGAGTGCGTAATTTGCTTTTTTTCTTACACTGTATATGTATTTTTTAGCTTCAAACTCCACTGGAGGGGAGTTTAAACTCAAAACCCATTTGACTACACTCATAACATTTTGAGTGTATAATTCGCTTTGTTTTTAATATCAAAGAGGTATTTTTTAACTTCAAACCCCGCTAAAGGGGGGTTTAAGCTAAAAACTGAGTCAAAACCCATTTAGCTACGCTCATAACACTTTGAGTGCATAATTAGCTTTTTTTTTTTTTATTGAAGAGGTATTTTTTAGCTTCAAACCCTACTGAAGAGAGGGAGGGGGGGGGGGGTAAACTCAAAACCCCTTTGGCTACGCTCATAGAATTTTTAGTGTGTAATTTTCTTTTTTTTTTATATTGAAGAGGGGGTTTATCGTAAATCAAAATCTTCCTTAACTGTGCTCTTGGGATTTGTGGATTGTCGTTTGCATTTTTTTTTTGTTTTGTTTTATAGAAGTGGGGGATTTAACTGCAAAAACCCCTAGTAGGAGGTTTTAATATCAACCCCCCTTAGTAGGGGGATTTAAACTCAAAACACCCTGGTAGGGGGTTATAAAATCAAAATCACCTTGGTTGTCATTTCGGGGAAGGGGGGTTAAAACCCAGACCCCCCCCCCGGCTACGCCCATGATTTTCGTAACTTTTTTTTATGTCTTTGTTTTTGAGGAAAGGTTTTTTTTTCTTGAGGATTCGAATAAGAGTATGAGCCTTTTCAAAACAATTAGATCAATTATAAGACATCAGTTAGGCCAGGGGAGGCGCGGTGGCTGAGTTCGAAACTGGGATTTTCAACTTCGGAATCCTTGGGCGCCTCTGAGTCCACCCAGCTCTAATAGTTGGGGAAAAGTAAAGGCGGTTGGTCGTTGTGCTGGCTACATGACACCCTCGTTAACCGTATGCCACATAAAAACAGATGAACTTTACATCATTTGCCCTATAGACTATAAGGTCTGAAAGGGAAACTAGTTAGACCAGGTTCACATCTAACTTTACATTCACTTTCACCTATCCTTTGATCTGCTGGACCGATGGGGCACCACAAAAGATTTGTCAACCTTTTTTCTCCATTCTTCTCTGTCATTTGTCGTTGATAGAATTTCATTATCATGTTCTTTCTGAAAATATTGAAACCTGCCTTTTTACCTGCCTGGGTGGACCACTCCGGGGGCTGTTTTTGAGTTTGTGTTTCCACACAAACTGTCCTTGTAACCTTGTTTTATGTTTTAACATTTTTGTTGCAAACGCCATTTCACGCATAAGGCTGCAAAGCTTTCTCCACGGGAATCAGTCTAAGGCGACTTTCAAAGTCTCAGCAGGTGCCCACGAAATTCAGGACTTCTACAAAGGTGTGAAGCCAGGTTAGACGTGGACGGCCATGTTTTTTTATGTCATCTTTTCGGCTTTCATGTTAAGGCTGACTTTAGTAAACGTGTTTCGTCTTGTCTAATGATATGTCTTACAAATGTCAATGGACGTTCAGTCGCCACTTCCATTAGATGGCGAATGCCTGTGTGCGAAAAGATTTCTCTATTGGTAACACTATCTCGGGAGGATTCGTAGGATCCTTCTCAGCCACCCCTACTCAGTCTCTTTTCAACCTGCCACGCCTCGAAGCGTAGATGGGCGTGGGGACAATGATTGTATTGAGTAGGTGGATTTTAATCTCCAGGCTAATTGATTTTTTGTTCAAATAAGCTCTACTTATTGAAAGACGGCTCCTGCTTTCCAATCCGACAAGCAACATTATGAGATATATCTCCATCACTGCCTAAATAGGTTAACTCTACTATTTGTTTAAGATCTGTATGACCAATGTTGATCGGGAACTGGGTAACCTGCACCCTATATGTATAAATTTGAGGGCTTCTTTATCCGTCAGCTCGTGTATACATTTAATTGTATTTCAAAGAAATGTTATGTCTTCTGCATAATCTATCATGGTTTGATTTACGCCATGGCAACCAGAATACAGCCTGTTTAATGACATCGTCGATGGCTACAAGAAAAAGAAATGTGGATACGATACACCCTAATCTCATATCCGTATCAATGTTGAAGAATTCCAGCGTATATAATGAGACAACAGTTTGATTTGCTTTAGACAAGTCGCTGAATCTGGACAAATTGTTGCAAGATACCTTACTCTTTTGCTATTCTCCAGAGTGATTCCGCTGGACGCTATCAAACTATTTTTTTTTATCTACAAAACTGAATTTTTATTTTTGTCCTTTGTTGGTATTCCAGGCTTTTTTGACGAAGTTTCGCAGGAAGTAAACCTATTCAGTGCTTGATTTGCCTTTTCGGAAGTAGCTGAGAAACACTAGTGTAATTTAAGACCTTTTCCTTAAGAAGCTCTTAAATAATCTCTAGTAAAAAAAATGTTTAACTCAAGGTTTCTAAATTCTATGATTGTACAATATTAATTTATACAATAATATTTGATAAAATGTGAAAACTAATGACATTTTAAAATAGAATCGAAAACCATTTATTAATTAGCTTACAGTTTTATTGTTCAACATAAAGAAAGTTTTTTTGTTTACGGGAAAATTATTTTTTCTTGGGGGGGGGGGGGGGGAGGTGACACCCCGAGCATACCGCACCGGGTGACACCGACCCTAGTGACGCCACTGCGGCGTACCGTCACAAAAAAAAAAGCACTGGGTCTAGATCTTGACTAATAGATATCTATGAATGATCTTTTTGCTAGGTCTAGCTATTACACAGGTATATAAATTCAACCTAAAACAAGGTTACAAGGACAGTTTGTGTGGAAACACAAACTCAAAATCGGCCCCCGAAGTGGTTCACCAAGGCAGGTAAAAAGGAAGGTTTCAATATTTTCAGAAAGAACATGATAATGAAATTCTATCAACGACAGATTTGGAGAAGAATGGAGAAAGAAGGTTGACAGATCTTGTGTGGTGCCCCATCGGTCCAGCAGACCAAAGGATAGGTGAAAGCGAATGTGTAGTAAGAAGTGAACCTGGCCTAACTGATGTCTTATAATGAATATCTAATTGATCTAATTATTTTGTATAGGGTCAATCTCGTATTGAAACCCTTAAAAAAAAAAAAAAAATTCCGTAAAAAAATCCTTTAGTTCATTATTCCAAAGTATTTATTCAGCGCTGCAGTTCACGCGATAATATAATATATAAAAATTACTTATAAATTGTTGTTTTAAATTATGTGCAACTTATATGCATATACTACTAAATAGATTTTTTTACAAAAAAATCTAAACCCATTTGCATAAATGTGTTTAAAATATGGTAAATACTCATCTCCTACTAAAGAGCCGTTGCATCAAAACTTGAATGGTCTAAAATACTATGATGTCGGATTTCACTATCATTTTTAGTTTACGAAATCTAAACGGGACGGACGGACAGACAAATCATACAAAACTAATATCGTCTATCCTCTTTCGAGGGCCGCTAAAAAACGGAATTCGCACAAATAACCGGTTTCCCATGCGGGCCCATAACTCAGCCCGTACCTGAATATGTAGCTTTGCTTACTGCGTTGAGACTTAGAGTAGATCTAGAAATCCAGATTTAGATCTACTTTATAGATCTAGACTAGGTTTAGAATATGGAATTTATCTAGAGCAAGATAAGGATTAGTAGTATCAGGTAATAGTGCACTATGCTGTTCGCATCCGATTCACTTCTTAATGTGATAATACTGTTTACATAATAAATAAATCTTCACCCCCTAAGCTGTAAGAAGATGAGCTATTGCCTTAATAATTTATAGATGTAAATTTTGTTCACGTTATTAATACATTTAAATTTAGATCTACATATTAAATAGCCAGATTAAATAGCTACCAATCAAGATACGCCGTCTCTTCGTTTTGGCATTAAGGTGTGCCAGGTTAAATAGCTTTCCATCGGATCTACTGTGGAAATATACTCCATCTTCCAGGGATTTGAAAGCGCTGGTGAGTACAACGGAAAAGAAGATGCCGAATAGAGTTGGAACCAGAACACATCCTTGTTTTACTCCGCTTTTGATGGAGAATGGCCTAGAGGCGGAACTGTCAAACTGTACGGTGCCCTGCATGTTTTCATGAAAAGCTGACACTAGTTTCCGTAGCTTGTTTGGACAACCAATTCTCTCTAATACGGAAAACAAGCCGGTTCTGCTGACAAGGTCAAACGCCTTGGTCAAGTCAATAAAAGCTATAAAGAGGGACTGCCTTTGTTCTTTACTTTTCTCCTGTGGCTGTCGCAGGGTGAAGATATCTGTTGTGGATCTACCGGCCCTAAAGCCACACTGCGATTCTGGTTAAACTCGTTCTGCCAAGATCTGTAGCCGCTTCAGTATTACTCTGGCATAAGCCTTCCCAACTATGCTAAGAAGTGAAATGCCTCTAAAACTGTTAAAATCGGAGCGGTCGTCCTTATTTTTGTAAATTGTTACTATGTTGGCATGCTTCTTTCCTGGTGGACTATTCCTTGCTCCTAGCACAAACTTAGCAGTTCACGGAGTGATTTGATTAGAGCGTGCTTTCCAGCCTGAATGACTTCAGCAGGAATACCATCTCCTCCGGGTGCTTTCCCTTGTGCAAGCATGTCAATGGCTGTGCTCAGTTCCTTTTCAGAGGGTGTTTCGTTTTATTCGCTCAAAACTGAAAGTGGTGGGAAGTTGGAAACAGCATTTGGCGAGATGATATTTTCAATCTGGTAAAGTTCTGCATAGGGCTCTACCCATCGCGCCATTTACAGTGCACGATCACTAATGATTGAGACATCTTTTGACTTAAGTGGGGCACACTTGCTGGTGTGAGGTCCAAAGGCTTTTTTCATGCCCTCGTATAGTCCTCTGATGTTACCACAGTCGGCACAGGATTGGATGTTTTCATATAGGTTCGCCAATATTTGTTTGCGCACTGTCTTGCTATTCTTTGGGCATCGTTTTGAGTAGATCTGAGCGCTTGTAAGTTGCTAGGGGTGGGCTCCTTCTTGTATTTTAGCATGGCTGCTCTCTTGTTTCTAGTGGGAGTTTCCATTTCTTGCAGACTTGCTTCAAACCAGTCTTCATTTTTCTTTGTTTTGTTACCGAAGACCAGTGATGATATTTGGTAAATAGTATCACGTATGAGCGACCAGGTTTTTTCTACCTCAGTCACTGAGTTTTTGAAAGCTTCCTCTAATTTCTTTGTGAATTCGATGCTAAGATTAGCATTCTTTGTGTTTGCAGTATTCAGGCGTGCTTTTCTTTTTCCCTGTGATGAATGGATCCTAGTAGGCAGCAGTCTTGTCCGGCAGGACACTAAAGTGTTATCAGTATCACAGTCCGCACTTTGAAAGCTACGTGTTAGCAGTATGTTTCCAATGTCCCTTTTTCGTGTCCGTATCATATCCAGCTGGTGCCAGTGTCCAGACCTTTGATGCCACCATGAGACACAATGCTGCGGTTTTGTCCTGAAGTATGTGTTCGTAATGCAGAGCTAATGGTATGTGCAGAACTCAAGAAGTCTTTGTCCGTTCTCATTCATCCTGCCGATTCCAAAAAGCCTAAGGAAGTCTGGCCAGGTAGTGTGGTCTGCTCCACTCTTGCATTGAAGTCACCTAGAATGACCAAGTGCTCTTTTTGAGGGATAGTCTCAAAGGCTTCCTTTAGGTCTTCGTAAAACTTGTCTTTGACCTCTTGGAGTGAAAATAGTATAGGGGCATAGGCACTAATTAGAGTGATATAGATATAGTCATATAGTCCAGATATAGTCATCATACTTATGCTTAGTATTCTTTCCGAGCCACCAACTGGAGGGACTATTTTGGAAAGTAGACTGTTCTTGACAGCAAAGCCTTCACCATGCATTCGCGTCTCTTCCTAAGCTTTTCCTTTCCAAAAGAAAGTGTAATCAGCCTCGCGGAGCATGTCGTCTTCGGCTAGTCGGGTTTCTTGGAGAGCTGCAATGTCAATACGTAGTCTTTTCAGCTCGTTGTTTAAGACTGCCGTCTTCCTTGCATCGTCAACCTGTAGGTCATCTGTAACACCATGACACATTGTCCTGACATTCGATGTGGCCAGTAGCATAATAGGAATGTTCTTTTACATTTTTCTTCTTTTGTTGCTTGGTGCAAGTTTCCAGCCTACTTGTCGTTTTAAACTAAGCTCTAAGCACCCATTAGAGCAGGCAGGCTGTGACAGATCAGCACCTAACTGTCTGGGGGCTGCCCAGGTTGAGGTGGGCGGTAGCTGATCAGTGAGGCCCGAAGACCTCTCCCACCGACAGAGACATCCCTTGGCGTCAATACATTACACCAATCAAGTTGGACTTATTACCCGTAACTGTTGTCTCCCGTGTTGTTTTAGCCGCTTTGCAACAGCACCAGAATTTCCTCTGCGGGGCGCATTCCTGGGCCCTAGATAAAGGGGTCATGGGTGGCCCATGCGTCATCTTGATTAGAGAACTGCTGTTCGCTGACGTTGCCGCACTCATATCTCATTCAGAAGAAGGATTGCAGAGGCTTGTGAATGCAATGGCAGCTGCTTGTCAAGAGTTTGGCCTCACAATCAGCCCCTCCAAGATGAAATCCTGTCACAAGATATTGCAGAAATACCAGTGATATCACACATTGGAAATCACACACTTGCGGTGATGCAGGAATTCACATGCTTGGGAACAACAATAGCCAGCGACCTAGACTTAGGCAAAATAATGATAATAAATAAAACTTTTTAATAGCTGGATAATGCAAAGAATATGCATTTTGTTGGCTTTCAATACCGGAAATGGTGCTTGGCGGCGGGGCTCACAGCGCTCCCCCAGACCCCTTTGCTGGCAATGGCGGGGAGTATATAATTTTTTCCACTAACGCCAGGAAGAACCTAATCTAGATTACAATAAACGTCTTCCGAAAGAATGAAGGGTCAGAATGTAATAAAGATTAATCATTTACACACACACACATTTTTTTGCGGGAAGGAGTTGAAAAAAATCCACCCCGAAAAAATCCTGGCTACGCCCATGGTATTTTTTTAAACTTTGGTATAAAAACTTTTGTATTTTTAATTCGAACGATTTTAGAAGTTTTCTTACAATTTTATGTTTTGTATTTTTGGGGTACTGTGAACGAAGGAATAGTGAAATCATATCATCGCGAAAATTGTTATAAATATATGGTTATCGATAGAGAAGGCATGGTTTGGAACATCAATTTTTGTATCGCCCCACCCCTCCCCTTTCAAAAAGTAAGACCCCCTTCAAAAAAGAAGCTTATGTTAAAGGTTAATTTTGAAGGGGAGAGGGGATTTTATTTGTCGTTAACACTCCCCAATCCGACTATGTATCTATTATCATAATTTTTTGCTTTTGTGGGGAATCATCTTTACCTCCTATCTCCTGATTCCTGTGATTATAAACTGACTCTAAATCCGGAGCAAGTTTTCCTCATATTCTCATAATTATCATTTTTTCCCGTTTTGTCAGCTTTTCTTTTGTCTTATGAAAATGCTGTTAGAAATTGGTATAGTTGTTATTTTTTATAACGTTACCAAGAGCCCAAAGCTCTAAGAATGAAAATTAAAATATACTTTATTTTTTTTAATTATGATCGAAATTTAGGACGCTATTTAAGTAATGCCTAATTTTCCTGTGCCTAAATTTGCGCCTGTCAGATCTATTAAAAACGAAAGGAGCGATAGATGAATAGGATATAAAGTACAATTAAAACGGGTTTAATAGATTTGTTAAATAAATGGTATTATAAGTAAGTCAGGACCATAGACATAAATAAATATAGACTGGCCGAAGAAAGTAACTTAATCTAACTTGAAAACGTATATCTATTGTATTCGGATTTCCGAATTATGAAAAATTTCATGATCTTCATTCTTAGAGATTAAACAAAACTACACTGCCTCCTTATTTAAAATATATATAGGTGTGTGGCTGAAATAGATATGAATACTTAACTTTTATACTGCTCATAAATGCTGTATAAATAAAGTACACAAATTGCAAGTCACAAATTTTCGTTTCATAAAACGGCCAGTCTATATTTATTTATGTCTATGGTCAGGACGTTCTGAATTCGCAGATATATGGAACGAATTTATGTAAAAATGCTTTTGAAACACAAATTTGAAGGTTAATTTGATTAAAAAATGAAATCAATAAACTATATTTTATATTTTCATGTGTCAAAGTAAAAAACTATATGTGCAAAGTGTAGTTCTTAAAATTAGATCTAGATCTAAATCCTTTCGATCTTTTCTCATGCCAACATTGTAAACAAAGCGTAGATCCATAAAATACTATAGCTTTAATAGAGTCGGTCAATTTTTTTTTGAGCGTCTAAAGTTGGTTTTAGGGTTATAATACATACACTACGGTCTAAGTTAGTACCCAAGGAACATTTCTGCCAAGTTTTATCAAGATTGGTCAAGCGGTTTTGATTTCTATTCGTAACATACATACGCCTCACATTCTACTTTAGACTAGCCTGACATTACCCTGCGGGTCCTAGTTTGTGTTTACTAATCTAGTGGATTAAATGTAGATGTATGTTAAACTTAGCTAATGATCGTTTCAATTTATTCTCTTTCGCTACGAAAATAAAATTAGTTTTGCGAAAATGGGTTTACCCGAAGCCGATACATTCATATCTATTAAAAACGAAAGAAGCGATAGAAAAATAGGGTATAAAGTACAATTAAAACGGTTTTACCCGATTTGTTAAATGAATGGTATTATAAGTAAGTGTATGGGGTGTCTAGGAGGGGTAGCACCTCTAGTGGACAGGCAGTCGTACCCTCTTTTTGAGGGAAGCTTGGCTCACTCTTGGTACCCACTCGGTACCCAACTCTCACCTGTATCTCCCAGAAGCTGTAGCATGTGCAGCGGCTACACCCCGGAAACGGCTTTGACTGGCCGGCTAAACCAGATAGAGGGTATCTGACGTGTCCATGGCACTCAGTACACTGAGGTTCTGTTAAACCTAGCATGTGAAGTCTGGACTTGGCGGCCTGTGCGTAACGTCACAAAACTAGACTAATCGGACAGAAAGGCAAATACCAGCACAGTGCTGTGGAGCACTCAAGAGCAGGACAAGACACACAGAACGTCTCTGATCATCCACTGCACCCAACTTTGTCCCTGGACGTTTTGACCAAATCTTGCTTACGAAAAAGGATGGGCTTTAGGGCGAGAGAGTGAGGTCGACGTGTTGCGCGAATCCTCCTCACTTTAATCCAAATTCCAGCGCAAGTCACTTGTCATCCCCCCCCCCCCCAAAAAAAACACAACCAAACAAAAGTCCTGTGGCGACAGGCAAGCAGTGAAGCGGTAGGTGTAGGCACACTGGAAGCCGTAGCTGCAACCCTGCACACTTTCGACACAGGCCATATGGTCGTTCATCACTGACACAGAGCAGCAGTGGAGTCCGGCAGCCCCCTGAGTCGCTGAGCAGCCCTATTTAGGAGTGCACTGCTCACCTCCATAGAATGAGGACAGGGCTAGGAAAGGTGCCCCAAAAATTGCTTGCTCTAAACTACCTTAGCCAGCCTACCGCAGTTGGCGGGAACCCTACTCAAGCGGTCGAAATTCAAAGAAAAAGACGACGATAGTTCCTCTTACCTTAGGCGCATGGAATGTGCGCACACTACTTGGCAACGACACATCTGATAGACCTTAAAGACGAACTGCACTAGTAGCCAGGAAGCTCCACAGATACAACATAGACATAGCAGCACTAAGCGAGTCTCGGCTTGCAGATGAAGGCGAACTCTGCGAAAGAGGATCTGGATATACCTTCTTCTGGAGCGGTAGAAGCAATGAAGTACGACGTGAATCTGGATTCGGCTTTGCAATAAAAACATCAATAGTATCTAAACTAGTCGGGCCTCCTAAATGAATTAGTGACAGGCTCATGACCCTAAAGCTGCCTTTACAAAACGGAAAGAAACGCATTTCCATTGTTAGCTGTTACCATGACCAACCCAGATGATGTCTTATCAAAGTTCTACGAAGAATTAAACTCCACCTTACTTGATATTCCAAAAACAGAAAAGCTACTCATTCTCGGTGACTTCAACGCAAGAGTCGGCTCTGACCATCACATCTGGAAAGGAGTCTTAGGCAAATTTGGGATAGGTCAATGCAACAGCAACGAATTATTACTACTCCAGACCTGTGCTGAACACAAGCTGCTCATATCGAACACAATATTCAGTATTCCAATGAGCAAGGGAATTTCCTAGATGCATCCCCGCTCAAGACACTGGCACCTCATAGATTACGTCACCAGACAATCTGACCGTCAGGACATTCGTGTTACCAAATTTGCTGTGGTGCAGAATGTGGAACAGACCACCGCCTTATCATCACAAAACTAAACATCGGTATTCAACCAAAGAGACGTCCACAAAAATCTAGACCCCTAAAAAGGCTAAACACGGCCAGCTTAGCAGATGACAAAACTGAAAAGTCACTTGCAGATGCGATAGAGAACTGCCTCAAGTCCACCCTTCTAACTGAATGAAATGTAGATAAAAGCCGTGAATGCTTCAAAGAAGCTATCCATAACACAGCATTAAGCATACTTGGACCTATGGAGAGAAAGCGTCAGGACTGGTTTGATGAAAACAGTACTGAGATCAGAAAACTATTAGATGAAAAGCACAAGCTCCATAAACTGTATCTGAACAACCCAAACTCCCAGTCCACTAAAGATGTATTCACAAACATCCGCAAAAACGTGCAAAAACAGTTATGCCAAATGCAAGATACCTGGCTTAGCAAGAAAGTGGAAACAATACAGGAATTTGTTTTTCTAAAGCATTTTTTGTTCGCTTTACTTATAACATTATTATTTTCTTTAATCGTTTCTAATGCACTAAATCAGTGACTATATCAACAATACGCGAGTTAAGACCCGCGGGCAGCGGGTAATATCTGTCTAGTTCTACTTTATAATATAGATATATATAAGGCTTGTTCGAAGATAATTTACGTGGCCCACATATTTTTGCCACACCCAGAGCAGACATCGGTAGTCAATTTCGATTCTATTTTCGCCGTCTATGTCTGTCCTCGGCAGTGGATTTTCTTTTGGTCTCAAAAGTGTGTCCCCGTGGCCTTTGTAATTTATCTCCAGCTGTCTCGTTCCTAAGCCGCCTACAACCAGGTGCTCGCTTCTATGTCAATTAAAACAAGTTGGCGCCTTTGCTGGTCTTTAAAGCGTTTCCGTGGGACAACTCTGTTACGCCGACCACCTTTCAGCTCACTAAAAAAGATTGCACACACGGGATACTTGCCCTGCACAGCATAACTGACGAACTATAAAAAGTCTCTCTATACTGTCCATACCGGCATTCGCAAGAAAAGAACATTGCTGTTTATAGTGCGGTCTTGCCACAAGTCCACGATGGAGCGCAAACATTTTTGTTGAAAGCATTCAAGAAGTCTTAGTTGCTTTCTATATAATAGCCATATTTCAGATCCATATAGAAGGATTGAGAGAATACAGATACTGTGCTTCCCAGAAATGTGCAGTGGTCTACCACTTGAAAGGGGTGTCCATTACTGTAATTTTGGGGCTGAAAAGATTTTATTGGGTGACTTTTGGAACAGGACATCCTAGGTTTATAGTTAAACATAAAGAGGCGGCAGCGTACGTAAATTCGTTGACGGCAAGCTGGCGCTCATTTTCAGAGTGAGGAAGTAGGGCACAATCATCGGCATAGTGAAGCTCTGTTAAGACCATTTCTTTTGTTTTGGTATGGGAAAGTAAACGTCGAAGATTGCCATCTGAGAAAAGAATTGCACACATGGGGAAAACTCTAGTTTGACACTTTTAATTTTTCAAGCTCATCATTTGACCCAACATTAACACAAAGGAGATAGCGAACATAGCAGGAGCAAGTACACAGACCTGGTTCACGCCATTTTCTATGAGGAATTGATCAGAAAGGCTTTTTGAACCACATGAAGCTGTTTGAGAATGGAAAGGAACGTGCGAGCCTGATAAAAATCCTCAATAAGTTACTGCGACTGACTGTGTCTGAAGACTTGGTGAGATCAACAAAGGCCGGTTTAGGTTCTGCTCTCTGCATTTTTCTTGTAATTGTCGCAAAAGAAATATCACGTCAGATGTACCCCTACTAGCTCTAAAACCACATTGTCTCACAAATAGCATCTCGTCCACTGAGTTGTTTAGTAGGTCAAGCAAGACTCGTACAAAGATCTTTCCTGCTACTGACAGAAGCGTAATGCCTATATAGTTGGAACAGTTAAACTTGTCACCCTTTTTATATAGGAATATGATAGCGGCATCTCGGATGTCTGGTGGAACATAGTCTGGTAGCCCTCTCAACGACCTGGTCCCTGTTCAGCCTGGGAATTCGAGCTCCAACTCGGGCTGCGATTCAAACGCAAAAACACGCCAAAATACCTAGGCATTACCCTAGACAGAAAGCTCTCAATGCACATCCAGGATGTTGAACGAAAGGCCTCAGAGAAGTTAGGGTTACTCAGAAAGCTAGCCAGTACTAAGTGGGTTGCCCGAGCTGACATGCTCCGCACACTGTACACAGGGGCTGTCAGATCCCAAATCGAGCACAGGTGTACGCAAGCAAGACGGCCCTCGAATCAATTAACCGTGTACAGGCCTAGGCTCTCAGGTTCATTTACGGCACCTATAGAACGAGCCCAACTTCCGCTGCAGAAATCATGTCCAACGTGGCTCCTCTCAGCCTGAAGAGAGAGCGCGCCGTGCTAACAGCCCTGGAACGCTATAAAAGGGGCAAACCAGTGCTCCCGACCCATACATTAGTCACACAGTGGAGAGTACGTAACAGGATCAAACGGAAATCATTCATGCACCAAGCGGAAAATTAAGCACGTGCCAGCCCTGGAGGAGACAGCCCATCCCTCCCATAAATTTCACAATGCATGGGTTGGAGGGGGCCACAAAACGACACACACACCCGTCACTTACTAAGAAAAATGCATTAGACACATTAAAGACCTACCCCCTAATGCCATCTATTGCTATACAGACGTGTCGGTCCTGAAGGACCCCGTAAGAGCTGGGTATGGGGCCTATATCTGCAACCCAGACCACGAACCAGACAAGCTGTCAGGCACATGTGGCCTCGCCGCATGTAGCTTCGACGCTGAAGTCACGGCGATAACAACTTCTCTTAAACATTTGCTCCAAAAACTGCGTGAAAACATAACCGTTGCGAAGATCGTTGTAATGGTTACCGATTTCCAGTCCTGCCTCCAAGCCATGGCTGGCTTAGGGAGAAAGTCCCAATTGGTGGAAGAGGCATTAGGCGCCGCAAATAACATCCGCCTACTTATTGGAGCTGTCATCTTTGTGCAGTGGGTGCCCTCGCACTGCGGCGTGAGGGGCAACGCTGTGGATGACGCTCTAGCACGAGAAGGAAGGCTGGCCGTGCCCACATTTGAAACACCAAGTACGTTTCAACAGGCTACCAGTTATACAAGATGGGTACATGACAGATTTTTGAAATCCTGGGATGACATTTAGGGGAGTCTGGCAGCACATGCGCCGCCCAAATCGAGAGGACCCGTGGTGGAGGAAAAAAGGTCGGAACAATCGATAATAGCGCAGTGGCGTACGGAACACTGCCATTATTGGTGAGTTCTTCGCCCGGTTCCTGCCAAATTTTGATGCCCGTTGCCGACACTGCGGGGAATCAGAAGAGACGGTTGTACACGTCTTGCAAGAGTGTCCGCAGCTCGGGGAGACGTATCCAGTGGCACACTTAATTTGTATGGAAGCTATGAGGCACTACGCCACACAGCAGAGTTCTTTACCAGGGCACTACGGGAGACCTAGGTCTCCCTGCCTTGTCACCAATTGGAGATCAACTCAGGTAGCCTTCTCAGTTAAGGCAACACCTACCATCTCTCTCTCTCTCTCCCTCTCTCTCTCTCTCTCTCTCTCTCTCTCTCTCTCTCTCTCTCTCTCTCTCTATATATATATATATATATATATATATATATATATATATATATATATATATATATATAATTTTCTTCATGGCTCAACAGTTTGGAAGACGCGTAAAGGAAAGATCACTCTTTTATTTCTGGAAATCGGACGGACTAGAGTTACCCTAAAAAAAAAAGAGGGGGGGGGTAGAACAAGTAATTTTCACACGTTACAAAATAGCACGGCCGGACTTAACCGTTGTGACCAAGAAGTCATGGAAAGATCACTCTTTTTTATTTCTACCCCACGTAGTTTTAGCGGCGAAAAAAAAAGTGGGGGGAGGAGAACAAGTAATATAATTTGTATTCACCCGTCACTAAATAGCAGGGCCGGACTCAACCGTTGTGGGGCCCTATGCAAAACGGATTTCGCGGGGCCAAGTTTGGGTAGGGATACGGATAATAAGTGAAATTTAAGATTTTGTATTAGAAAATAAATTCGTCTTTGCATTTTATTCATTCTTTACTACGTACAGAACTACTTTACGAGCCTTGCGTGTAGCGAAGTCATACAGTATATCATAAAATTTTTATTTCCTACATAGATCACGCTCAATAGCAAGAATTACCAAATGTTTCAATCGATCTACGAGAATTGTTGACCTCAAGTAATTCTTCATTAGTTAAGAGGCACGAGAAGCTTCTTCCACAATTATCGGTATTGCATAATGTCTTTTTTTTTCCTTCGCGCGTAGGATTGGCGTTTGAGTTTTCACAAGATTTTAATAATTTCCGGAGATTTCCAGGACTTTTTCGTATATTTTGAAAGTGCGAAGCCCACTGCGGTCGCATAGGTTGCATTGGCCTAAGGTCGGCCCTGCAAAATAACGGCGTATACTACACCGTGGGTCGACTAGTTTTAAAGATTTTAACCGGAATGCCTTCAGAGGCAGGTGCTTTTTGTTTTTTTAATAACTTATGAATTATAATTTCAACTTCTTCAAACGTTAGTGAGTCCTCGACTTCCTCTCTAATAATTTTCAGAGCGAAATAATACTAATAATAATAATAATTTGAAGCGATTCATACGATATATAAGCTAATTTTTGTCCATAAATAGCATGCCATAGTGTTCAGTTTAGCGATTTAATATATTCGCCCTACTTGTTAATAGAACGAAACCCACGGAGGATCTTCGTGGCGTCATGGCGTTGGAAAGAGCGTGTGCCACCAGCGTCAGCATGTCCCTGCATGTTTACGGACAGTTCATGGTACCATTTATTTTTTAGATACCGGAAATTTGTCTGCAGAATGTGACATGAAGCTTTATAGAGGATTGCAGTGTTATTAGGGTTTGCAATAAAATAACGATAGCAGTTGCGTTTTTGCTTTAGCAGCTCTTGAATTTCCACATTGTTCCCATCAAACCAGTATCTATTGGGTTTATTGCAATACCTCACGATTTTGTCTGTAACGTCATCTAGTGTCGTTTTTAGCTGTTTTAGTTACTCTTTGGTTCATCATCCCTTGACTTTCTGAAATCAAGACAGACAAGCGGAGAGACAGACATCACAAAACGATATAATTACGTATCGTATAAAAAAGTTGTTTTAATTTAAATTTCTTAAATAGACATAATAGCATTAATAAGGAACTTCTAGAACTATTTGACTGCCTAATAAGCAATGTGTACGTTTTGATAATATATGGAAAATGAGAAGAAAAAAAAAGATAAAATGATTATTTATAACTGAATGGTGAAAAACAATAGGTTCTCTAATCTTCACGTAGGTAATTAGGAAGGGTTTGTTATCTAGAAAGTCTCAGTCAGAGCAACGCTTAAGATTGTCGGCTACATATTCTTAGATTAGAAAATATTCCTCATGTTTTAAATGAATGACAGCGAAGTATCACTTTCGCGGGGCTCAATACAAAATATAATATAAAGCTATATGAAATAATTTTTTTTTAAATATGTGGTTAAACCGGGTAACGAGCACTGTCAGATGCGTGAAAGTGTATTTTCAATTCAGCCACTAGGAATTCGTACTTTTGAGATTATTTATTTACGGCCCATTTAGATCTCAGAAAAAAGAATTGAAAATGAAAATCGGACATTAATACTTATTGATATTTTAACCGATCGTTATATTATGTCGTTCCCCTTCTGGTATCTTGGCCGCTTCTGTTGCGGTGGGGGGTGGGGGGCGATTACAGCGATTGCCCTCAATTCTAGACTTTTAAGTGGTGGGAGCGGTCCAATTTTTAAGCATCAATCATAGTGAACGAAAAAAATTAGTTGAGAATCTTTATAATATAAGCTAATTATTGATATTTAAACCCATTTGTATATTATGTCACACCACACTCTAATCTCAAATTAAATCATTAGTAAATATACAATGAAAGAGGGTTGTACCAGGAGGTAGAGGCGATAGATGTAATCACTTTTTCCCCATGAGGCAGACTGATACTTTTTCTTTTGTATTATAGTTATGAAATTACAAATTTTGTTGAAAAAATCTTTCAATAAAATAAGTTATAAATTACATTCTTATATCGAGTCGCCCCAACCCGTATTCTTTAATGCCAAATGCAATCATTAGCAATAATTATAAAAACTAGAGAGGACTTTTACTGTCTCTTACAAAATAGGGCCCGTTTCCACTCTACCGGCATCGACGAAAACATGATGTTTTAAAACAGAGTGGTTAAATATGGCGACAGAGTTTGTGTAATTGCGCTTGAATTTAAAATAATTATTGAAAGGTTATGCTTTGGTAATTTTAGAATTCATAAGGAATTTTAAAGTAGAGGAGTAACAATTGAGATGAGTTCTTGAAGTCAAATATTTTTTTCCTAGTCGCCTTTTCCCAACCTTTACTAAATCTGAAATGTTTCTGTTGTATAAATAACTATGGGACTATAACTCACATATTTATAAAAGATATACAAAATTGATTAGAATCTAATTGGTCTACCAGATTTCTTCTCCATCTTCCGAATTTTTGTTTATTTTGTTCAGAGCTTTGTATTATAGTTCTTTAACAAAAAGAAGTACTGAATAACTTATATATGAATTTTTGAGCGGCAGCCATAAGGGGAAAAGCCGCTATTAGGTTTGTGCAAACTGTCCGTCTGTCCATCTGTCACACTCAGATCTCAAAAACTAGAAGAGAAATGAAAAATATTATTTCACCATGCGATGCGGCTTGCAAAGTTTAGGTGCAACGGCTACTTTTTTCGAAAAGCACACCGTTTAGTTAATAAAATTAATTATGCCAGCGATTTTTTCATAAAAATACATTAATTCTAATACAATACATAAATGTAAGGGAGATAATGTTACAATATGTTAACAATGAAAGATTATTTTTTGGTGTATTTTCAGAATCACTAAGTCAAATATACATATTAAATGTACAAGAAATGTTCACAACAAATATAAATATTAGTTAACTGTGTGTTTTTTTTCTGGTTAACTAGCTGCTCAAATTAAAAGAAAACATTTATTGTTGTTTATAAAGGCTAAGAATGCACTATGTATGTAAATATCACGCATATTTTTTGGCGGTCCCTGAAAGGTGAAAAGACCCTATTAGTTTTATGTGGTTTGTCTCTTCTTATGTCCATCCATCCGTCCCGTTTAGATTTCTAACTAGAAAAGATAGGGAAAATCCGACATCATAATAGTGCATGAAAAAATTAGTTGAGAATCTTTATCAGTTAGACCATTCAAAGTTCTGATGCAACGACTACTTTTTTCTTTTCTGAGAGCGAAAACTCTAATTCTTAAAATCAAGTATGCATGCAGTTTTTTTTTTCATAAAAATACACCATTTTTACAATTATACACTAATTATAGTAAAGGGGATAGTTATCTACCATGTTTATGCAAACAGCTTCAGAGTTTTTGTCACCTTTTTTTTTACTTTTCCATTGCTAAGTTCTGTCACATTTGCAAAAAAAACGATTACTTTTATTTTTTAAGAAGAAAAATCTATTAGAATGCATATAAGTGTAACGTACTTTAAAACAACAATAGTAGTTTTTAATATTTTCGCATGAATTGCAGCGCAGTGCATTGTCAATAGAACAGCGAATAAAGGAAGGGCTTTTTTCTTTTTCGGGATTTTATATTGTATTTTAAAAAAAAAATTTTAACTTTTAAAAAGAGATTGACCCTTTACGAAACAATTATACCAATTAGATAATCATTATAAGACATCAGTTAGGCCAGGTTCACATATAACTTCACATTCACTTTCACCTATCCCTTGTCTGCTGCACCCTTGGGGCATCACACACGATCTGTCAACCTTCTTTCTCCCTCTCAATTGCCTTTGCTATATTTTTATTCTATTCTTTCTGAAAATATTGAAACCTAGATGGACCACTTCGGGGACCGATTTTGAGTTTGTGTTTCCACACAAACTGTCTTTGTAACCTGTTTTAAATGGACTATTTTTTTACATCGAATTTCGTGCAGAAGCGTGACGGCCGCGAAAAAATAAGGTACTAAAATAATTCCCTCGAAATTTGTATTTATTTTTTTGTTTAGTGCCCCATCAGGATAAACGCCGCTTATTTTTGTGCGTTTTGTTTGTTGGTCGATCACCTTTATATAACAAAAAAACTTAAAGCTATTGAAAATCTGATTTAATCTTTTATGTTCCTTCCAAAACATCGCAATAGATTTAAGTAGGGTAGCTATAATAGATTGTTCCGGATGTTTTTGTTTTTGTTAAAAACAAATCAATGCCAACGAATTTTTTGTGTGCTCGTCTAATTTATATTACATTTAATTTCCGGGCTTAAACGTTGCAAAAAACACATGATCAATAATTTGTTCCGTTTTTTTTATAAATAATAATAATAATAATAATAATAGTGCTTGTCTTCGAGTCCGAAGATTAATGAGGAATACAGTATTTCCAGTGGCTGCGCAGCCCCAGCTGTGACCTGCATATTTTGCCACATCCAGGTCGTCCTTTAATATAGATATATTTAGGTATTTTTATTTTTAGAGCGTTCGGTTGTGGATGGAGCATTAAACATACACTACAGTCTCCGCAAAGATCTAAGGAACATTTATGCCAAGTGTTATCAAGATTAATCAAACGGTTTTGATTTCTATGCGGGACTTACATAAGCCTTACTTTCTGCTTTATATATTAGATATCAATCTATAAATGAAATGCTATTAGAACTCGGTGCACCAATGTCTATGAACCCTCGTCAGCTTGCTTGTATTGATAAAAACATTTTTAGTCTAACTAGGCCGTGTGACGTAGTGGATTTTGTTTTCCTTTAACGTCATATGGAATGAATTCATCAAATGAAATGCATAAAGAACTCGATGCATTAATGTTTATTAAACCTCGTCATATGACTTGTATTTTAAAAAGACAAAATAGTTAAATTTATATTTATTCTAGATTTTTTAAACTAGATCTAGATTTATATTCTAATTAAAATCATAGTAGATTCTACATCTAGAATTTCTAGGTCTAGCTTAGAATAATATAGACTAGATCAAGATCTAGAATTTCAATTACTAGACTTAAAGTGTATATTTTGATTTCCGAATGTTTATGTGAGCTTGCGCTCCCATAGCTATTTTTTATGTGTATTTTTATAGGTCAGAGCTATTTTGTGTATTTTATTTTTATAGGCTAGTGCCAAATTTATTATTTGTACTTCCCCCTATTGTTATATAGGTTAGTGCGGGATAGTATATATTGCTATGTACACGCTGTCTTAAAACAGTGGAGTGTACAGTTGACCAGCGGTCAGTAAAGTATATCATTGTCTGCGTGTCAGTTGATGATCTTAGTGATCTGGCGAATACTTATTTAATCATTGTTATATTTCTGTACCTGGGACGGCCTGTAAGTTTAGAAATATTTTATATTTTCTTTTACTAGATCTGTGTCACACTGTGTAAATATGCTAGATATATTTTAATTTAGTTTTATTTTCTAGTTGGCAGTTTATGTTTTGAGCATTGATTTAAAGATGGCGGCGTCCATTAGTCCCGCTATGTGTGTTCTAGATATAATAGAATATATGATTTTGTATTTATAGTTTTGCATTTATGTATTGCAGGCTATTGTTACTGCTGAAATACATGCTACTATTTTTATTGCTGAATGTAACTGCTGAATATAACTGTTGTGTTATTGCTGCTATTACTCTGCTGTAGATCTAGATTTATTTTGTTTATGTAGTGTTGCCTTAGTGGCTTAGCCCTTAGTTATAGTCTGTTTCTTTTCTTAGTGAAAAGTAAAGTATTAAGATGTTCTTGTTTTAGTTATGGGTTGGTTGTAATAGTAGAATTGTAGATCTAGACTAGTTTATTGTAGTGTGTTTGTGTAAGTTATAATGCATATTAATTACCTTTTTCTCTTTAAAAAACTGCTTGCATAACTGATTTTAAAATTAGATTTTTCGCTTTCAGAAAGAAAAGTAGCCGTTGCATCAGAACTTTAAATGGTCTAAAATATTGTGATGTCGGATTTTCAATATCTTTTGTAGTTTACCAGATCTAAACGGGACAGACGGACAGAAATTTCGCACAAAACTAATAGCGTCTTTTCCCATTTCGGGGCGCTAAAAATCATATATTCTATTAGATCTAGAACACTCAAAGCAGGACTGATGGGCACCGCCATCTTTAAATCAACATTCTCAAAAACAAAAGCTGCCAACTAGAAAATAAAACTAAAATAAATTATATCTAGCATATTTACATACAGTGTGACATAGATCTAGTAAAAGAAAATATAAAATAGTTAAAAATTTACAGGCCGTCCCAGGTAATAAAATAATTACACGACAGGCCACAAAGATCTTCAGCTGTCACACAGACAGAGATACTGTACTGACCACTGGTCAAATGTACACTCAACTGTTTTAAGACAGCATGTACATCCTTTTTTATACTATCCCGCACTAACCTATAAAAAATATGCGGAAGTACAATTATAAAATCTGACACTAACCTATAAAAATAAAATATATAAAAATAGCTCTAACCTATACAACAAAAATACATATAAAAATAGCTAAAATTGCATATAAAAATATCTCTGAGAGCGCAAGCTCACACATAAATCTTATCTAAATTATCCCAAATTGATATTTTAGATCTAGATCTAGTAGATATAGATCTTAAGATTGCTAAATCAGAAGTTTAGTTTACATCCTCATCCTAGTTCCATTTAAATGAAAATGCCAATAGCTCTGTTGGTAATTGTGCTGGGACATCGAGCAGACGTTGCCGAAGTACAATTTCGATACCGGTACCTGTTCTTTTCTTTTTTTTTTTCAATTACAAATCAATGCCGAAAGTTTATGTAAAATTGCTCGTCTGACATATTATACATATCCGGTAGTTGTCATGCATAATATATTTCTTAATCATTAATAGGCTATTGGTTTGTTAAGTTAACAGCAATCTTCTTATATAATATAGACGTTACTTCAAAAAAGAAGATGATTACGTCCTACGCGTCATGCATTTAGTCATGCATATTAACCAATGACTTAAATTCTGCCAAGTGACTGTTTTTTCTGGCTAGCTCAGGCAACCCATTTCATGCTCTAATAGCACTAGGGAAGAAAGAGTATTTGTACAAATTTGTCCTAGCATATGGGACGAGGAATGTGCCTTTATTTTTGTGTCTTTCAGAGTATTTTATTAAATTTTGTTTTTGTATTTGAAGATTATGGTTCAGTGTTTTATGTATAATTGCTACTTTACCTCTAAGTCTTCTGTCCTGAAGGCTTTCTAAATTTAGTGATTTTACTAATGTTGTTACTCTAGTCAAATGTGAATATTCATTTGTTATGAATCTCACTGCTCTATTTTGTGTTTGTTCCAGTTTCTTAATGTTTTCTTGAGTTGAGGGGTCCCAAACAGTGGATGCATATTCTATTATTGGCCTAACCAAGGTTAAATAACATTTTAGTTTTATGTTCTTATTTGATTTATAGAAATTTCTTTTAATAAACCCTAATGCTTTGTTTGATTTTTTTTTATAGTTTCATCAATATGTGGATTCCATGCCAGTTTTTCATTTATTATAACATTTAGTCTGTGTTACTGTGTTACTGGTTTGCCATGAATAAGATAAGTGGAATTAATTTGTTTTAGTTTTTTTGTTACTCTTAACAATTGACATTTTTCTGGGTGGAAAGACATGCTCCAATTTGATTCCCATTTCTGTAATTCATCTAATTCTCTTTGTAAAATATCTGTGTCTTGTGTTGTTTTTATTGTTCTATATATTATGCAATCATCTGCAAATAATCTGACTTTTGTTCCTGAACTAATGCAATTTGGTTGCAATTAGTCCTATTAGTTGTGTTTCACATGATCTATATTTCCTAAAGCCATGTTGGTATGGAGTAAGGACATTATGTTTGTCTAACTGGTTTATGATGTTGTTACATATTATGTGTTCTAGGATTTTACATGTTTTGCTTGTAAGTGATACTGGTGTGTAGTTTCCTGGGTCTGATTTTTCTCCTTTTTAAATAGAGGGGCGACATTAGCTTCTTTCCAGTCCCTTGGTACTCTGCCCTGGTTAAGAGATGCCTGAAAAAGTATTTTGAACACTTATGCTAGCTCATTGCTTAGTTCTTTGAGTAATCTAGCTGGAATACCATCAGGTCCAGATGCTTTTTTAGGTTTGATGTTTGCTAATAGTTTTTTGTTTCCATTTTCTTAGACTTAATGTATGACCATGGTTTTTGTTGTTATCTTTAGATATTACATTGTTTATGTATTCACTCTGCAGCTGTCTGCTTACTTTTTGGGTTAGGTGTTTGATTTTTATGTACTTTTTATAAACTCTTTCTGCCTTAGTTACTTTAAATTTTCTATATAGGTTTTCCTTCTGTTTACAAAGCTTCTGTAATCTATTATTAAACCAGCATTTATTTATTTTGTTTGGTGTGTATTTAGTTAGTATATGATTTTCTATAATGTTTTTAAGATAGTTTTTTATGAAATTCCAGAGGTCATCGACTGGTTGGTTAATGTCTTTTTCTGATAAGAATGTTTGTTGGAAGTTTAATGCAGCTTGGTGTAGTTGTGTTAGTTTGCATTTGTTCCAGAGTGAGATCTTTCTTTTGGGTTTTATACTGGCTACTGCTTTTATCTGACTGTGTATTTTTATGATCTCATGGTCCGATAGACTAGGGATAATATCCTAATCTACTACTAATCCAGGTCTGTTGATTAAGAAGAGATCTAATGTGTTGTTTAATCTAGTTGGCTTTTTAAAGATTTGATTTAAACTTAGGTTGTGTAAAGTTTCTATGAAAAGCTCATTTATGTCCTTAAGGTTTTTGTGTTTATCTATGTTTAGTGTTTTCCAATTTATATCAGGAGGTTGAAATCACCCATAATCCAAAAAACTGCATTTTTATTTGTCTCTTTAAGTGCTTGGTCGTGCGGTTAGCACACTGGACTGATTATCTCGACGGCCCCGGGTTCATATCCTGCTCGCTGCCATCCCAATTTTTTAGCTGGAGGTTTGGATAAGGAAGTAAATTATCTTTAACTTTGAAGGAACATCCGAAACATTTAAAACATTTTACAGAAAAAAAAACATTTTTTTACAACGCCAAATGAATCTTTGCAATATTATTACTTTGGACAAGGATCCGACTCTGACCAGGCCGCCTCTGTCTTTGTGTAATAACACAAACTCTTTGTAATCTTTTTTTTTTTTTTTTTTCATTGCTTTAGTGTGGGAAATGCGTATTTTCAGATGATAAACCGTACTCGCAAGATGCGTACTTGTATTCCAAGAGTAAATCAACACTTACTTACTATAACTGTATCTTGTTTGTTACATTTATTGTGTATTTTATAATTATTGAAGTTATGTATGCATCATCATTCAATGTTAATCTATGGTGAACATTCACTTTTCACAATATACAGGTAGACTAATTTTTATTTCATCTTGATATATTTCTTTTAGCAAACATCCTTCTCAAGTATATTATTTAAATTAATCAAAAATTCATAATATTCCATTACACCATTAGTCTTTTTTCATTGCGTGCTAGCGGTGTGCCTCAACTTTATTATCCCATTTGTGTGGGTTAGAAACAACATTAACTTTCCCTTGATCTGCTTCAAACTTAATCTTCGGAGTTAAGTTAATGCCTTTTTATTATATATTTCAAAAAGAGGAACAAGCAAAAAAAAAATCCGTTTAAAAAATATCTAAGGTGAAGAACTCTGCAATTATAACTATATATTTCTATAATGTATAAGTTATTTCCCTTATTTGATCAATATCAAACAAAATAATTAATTAGGCTACCAATAATTGACTTGTGGGAAGCGTGGTCGAGAGGTTAAGTGCGCTTGAACTATCTATGAAGGGGGCTCGAGGTTCGACACCCGACTCGGTCAGAGTTGTGTTTACTGAGCGCCTGAAGGCAGCACGGCAAAACCTTCTCCCAGATACCCCTCCCCCCCCCCCCCCCCCCCCCAACTGAGATTGGAAAAAAGCGCTCTGAGCATTATAAGCATGAAAGTAGCGCTATATAAAAGCTATAATTTATAATTTAATTGGTAATATTTCTTTAAATTGATATTTTGTATTGTTATGTGAGCTTGCGCTCCCAGAGCTATTTTTATATGTAATTTTAGCTTTTTTTGTGTATTCTATTTTTATAGGCTAGTGCCAAATTTATCATTTGTACTTGCCCCTATTGTTATATAGGTTGGTGCGGGATAGTATAAAAAAGGATGTACATGCTGTCTTAAAACAGTTGAGTGTACATTTGACCAGTGGTCTGTATAATATCTCTGTTTGTGTGACAGCTGAAGATCTTTGTGGTCTGTCGTCTAATTATTTTATTATTCTGTACCTGGATAGCCTGTAATTTTATAACTATTTTATATTTTCTTTTACTAGATCTATGTCACACTATGTGTAAATATGCTAGATATATCTTAATTTAGTTTTTTGGAATATTTTTCAAAAGAGTTGACAGTTGTTCCCAACATGCTGTATTGAAAATGGCGGCGACCAGCTTAGCCTGATATGAATATGTTGTTCATGTTCTTGATCTAATAGAATATATGATTTTGTATTTATAGTTTTGCATTTATGTATTGCAGGCTATTATTACTGCTGTTTTAACTGTTGAATATAGATATAACTGCTGTGTTATTGCTGCTTTAAGCTGCTATTACTCTGCTGCATTTATTACTGCTATTGATAGTATTCAGTATTGTTATTGTTTCTGTAGATTTAGACTAAATCTAGGGAATCTAGTGTTATTTTGTTTCTGTAGTGTTACCTTAGTCGGCGTTGTGGCTTATACTGTTAACTATAGTCTGTTCTTAGTGAATACTAATAGTAAGGTACTAAGGCTAAGGTGTTCTTGTTTTAGTTTTAGTTATGGGTTGGTTGTAGTAGAATATTGTAGGTCTAGATTAGTTTATTGTAGTGTGTTTGTGTAGATCTAGGTCTAGTGTAGTAGTTGTAGTGATTTAGTTAGATAGTTGGTTTGTGAAGTTTGTGTTAGATAGTTGATTTGGTTAGTTATTGGTGTTTGTAGTGGAGTAGATTTAGAGGGTTTTAGTTAGTTGTAGAGGTTAGTGTATATATTATATTTTTTATTATTGATTTATTTTTTTGTATGTTAATAAAGTTTTGTTTATTTATCCTAAACTAAAGTTTCGTTGGTGCTTTCATTTAGTATAGTCTACTTGTCTGGTTACTTAGGTGACTCTAGCCCCTTGGTCACAGACTGAGGTGTCACAGACTGAGCCCACACAGTAGCGCTAACATCTGCCTACTGTTATAAAATTTAATGTTGAGCAGTAAGAATAGGTCTCCACTCAGCGCCTCCTGACCTGCTCACAGTTACAATAAATAAGTTTAAAGTTTGTGGAAGAAATAGCATATATACAATTATCTAAGGCGACCAAAACTTACATAGTTAGCCATATTTGACAACACTGAAGGAAAATTTCCCTTGTTGATACCAAACGAAATAATTATCAGTAATTAATTTACTTATTGATTAATTATTTTTTATTCATGTGTTGTCTATGCCATTGAATAATTATGCAAAAGTTCCAACTTGATCTGAAAATCGGGTGTGGGAGAAAGATGGTTACAAACTTTTTACCAGACATACAGACGGAGTGACTTGATATAAGCTTTGTGAAAACTCAAGATGAGTTGGGGAATATGATGAGAACATCATACAAGTAGAACATCTGGTACAAGATACTTTTTTTTTTATTGCTTTATAGATAGGTTTACTACATTACCATTTCTTTATATCTTCTATATTATAAAGTAAGGCGTATGTATGTATGTGCCAAATATAAATCAAAACCGTTTGATCCATCTTGATAAAACTTGGCAGAAATGTTCCTTGGGTGCTAACTTAGACCGTAGTGTATGTATTGTAGCACTTAAACAAACTTAAGACCCTCAAAAAAAGTTTTCCAACTCTGTGAAAGCATTACAACCTCATCGATCTAGGCTATGTTTACCATATTTACATGAACAGATCGAAAGGATTAGAATATTCAGCTCGCAGCCAAGTGGGCAACACAAGAGGGATGTATAAAGGAATCAAAAAGGCTCTCGGACCCTCCCAAAACAAGTCAGCACCTCTTAAATCAACCACTGGGGAAATTATCACATACAAGTGCCAACAAATGCACAGATGGGTTGAACATTACTCTGAGCTCTATGCCACAACAAGCTCAGTCTCTGCCTCAGCCCTTAAAGCTATCATTCAATTACCCGCAATGAACGAGCTAGATGAAATACCAACCCTGTTAGAGCTCAACAAAGCCATAGACAACATGGCAGCCCGCAAAGCACCTGGATGCAATGGTATCCCCCCAGATCTTCTAAAACAATGCAAAACTACACTAATCCAACCTCTACACGAACTGCTTTGCAAATGTTGGCAAGAAGGTGCTGTGCCACAGGATCTGCGGGATGCAAAGATCATCATCCTGTACAAGAACAAAGGCGACAGAAGCGACTGCAACAACTACAGGGAAATCTCTCTCCTAAGCATTGTAGGCAAAGTCTTTGCTCGAGTGATACTCCCCAGGCTACAAAAGCTTGCTGATCGAGTCTATCCAGAATCTCAGTGCGGCTTTCGCTCAAGGAGATCCACAATTGACATGATTTTCTCCATCCGTCAACTTCAGGAAAAGTGCAGAGAGCAAAGAATGCCTTTGTACATCGCATTCATCGACCTGACAAAGACCTTTGATCTAGTCAGCAAAGAAGGCCTCTTTAAAATCGTACAGTTAATAGGCTGTCCATCCAAGCTACTAAACATTATTGTCTCCACCACGCGTTTGACAAATCCGCCGAAGGCATATATCTTCATTCAAGATTGGACGGCAAACTTCTAAATGTTGTTAGACTGAGGGCCAAAACCAGAACCAAAATGGAAGTCTACAAGGCACCCTACTGTACGGTAGTGAATCATGGACCACCTACGCAAAGCAAGAGAGAAAACTTAACTCATTCCATTTGCGATGTCTCCGTAGGATCTTGAAAATCACTTGGAAAGAAAAAGTGTGCAATACTGAGATCCTTGCACGAACAGGCATTCCCAGCATCTTTTCAGCCCTCAGACAACGCCGCTTGCGCTGGCTTGGACATGTTCGCCGGATGGAGGACAAACGCATCTCGAAAGTCATCCTCTATGGACAACTCGCGACTGGCTCAAGAAAAACTGGTCGCCCCCACCTCCGTTACATAGATGTAATAAAACGGAACCTCAAATCAGTGAACATCAATACTGACCATTGGGAAGACATAGCTCTAGACCGCACCAGATGGAGAGAGCTATGGATAGCGAAAGAACATGGGCCTCAGCCCTGGAAGAAAAACGGACAATGCGAAAAGTGGCCAGCTCCTCTACCACCGAAGCAAAAGCCACCTTAATCTGCGATATTTGTGGACGAGAGTGTCTCTCCAAAATAGGGCTCCACAGCCACAAGAGGAAGTGTGCGAGATGAGCCATAGTCGTTCTACGATTGAAGGAGGCCAATGGAGATGAATGACTGTGGTGATTGTGTTTGTATAGACCATTGTGGACAACACTTTATAGAACCTTGGTTGTAAAATGTGAGGATTTCTGTTTATTTATGTTATTTATTATTATTTCATTGGTTGACTAGGTAAAGTGGGGTGACGCCCCTTGAGTTTTGTTATTACTTTAATGGCCTGAGTTATGGAGCCTATCGGTACGATATGAGTATTATAGAAGCCAATTTATAATTATGTGTACATTCATTTAGTTGAAGTTTGATGTATTGTCTTCAGCTACAGATACCCTGATTACTTTTATTAAAATTATATTTTGTTAATTCATCTCTGGCGTCTCTTGAGTTATAATAAGTATAAGTACGTTATGTGTCAAGTATAATCCCAGTAAGGAGTTCACAATCACATGTAGAATTGTAAACCAAATAGAGATGTTGACATGTAATTTTTTGTGATTCTGTCATTTTTCCAATTTGGTACTAAGTCTAATGCCATTGATGGTAGTGTGGATCTGTGTATTTTTTGTTTGGTTTCTTATAGTTATACTGTTTTTTGTTTGGTGTAATGCACAAATTGTAAGAGAAATTTCCATACGGACACTAAAGATTATTATTATCAGGGCTTTTTTTGTGACGGTACGTACCGGTACTGCGTACCGGCACCTTTTTGAAAAAGTTATTATTTTTCTTGTATTTTAACGTATATTATTAATTTTTAGTAGTTAAAAGTTAGGCATTCAACTACTGAGTACTGGCACCTAATCACTGGGTACCGGCACCTATTTTTTTTAAAAAAAAGCACTGATTATTATTATTATTCATACTATTTTTACATTCACTCTACTTATAACATTATTATTTTGTTTCATTGTTTACAAAACACTCTCAGTGACTATATCCACAGTGATACGCAAATTAAGACCCGCGAGCAATATATGGCTAATATAAAATAAAGGAACTGTCTTAAATAAATACAAAAGCATTTTAAAATAATGAGTATTATGAATTACTTTGAACTTTTGTAAGCTGTTACTATTAAAAAGTTTGACCGGTTAAGTACCTAAAGTAAGCAAAATGTTTCTGCATTTAGTAATTTCTTATTACAGACTAGTTGTTAGAATAATTAGAAAAACCTAACAATATTATTCTTTACTAATATGATTACTATTTTTAAATATGATTTGTGCGTCAGGGAACACTGGCATAGTATAAAGACATACTAAAGTATTTTTAATCTTACTATATCCTGCTATTTGTATTTTATTTCTAAATATCTTTCTGAATTGTCTACATTTCCTGTCAAAGATATCTAGGCATTTTGTAGAATGCCTAAACATTATGTACAATGTATAAAGTAGGAAATGGTCATAATTCTAGCAATGTCAATGACATACATGTTCATAAAATTAAAACCAAAAGAACTATTTACAAAATTAATTAAAAAGAATATTAGTTGGGTATGGTAATTTATATTTTATTTACCAACATTTAAATGATACAATTGTTTCATGATTTAAAAAATATAGCTACACATAATGAACAAAATTTTTCTTATATAAATTGAATGAAATTCATAATGTTTAATTATTAGGGTAATCTTTAGTTTCTTTACTTCTTCCTTCAATATAAATTATATCAGATTAAAAAAAAAAAGGAAACATTCAATTACTAGCCTATATAACTTCTTTTCCCTAAAAACATTTTAAATCAGAAAACAAAAAGGTATGCTAACAAAAAAGAAGAAAGGCTGCTAAAGAAATTTTAAAGCCTTATTTACAAAGGAAAAAATCATTCATATTGTCTACACTTTAAAATTGTCCTAATATTTCCCATTTAAGGGAAAAACCACTAATATGAGCACTGAAAATAAATAATAAAATTTTTCAAATATATCTTTATTTTCCTTCTCTTGAAATGTCAAGATATTTCAAAATTGTTTTAATACGTACAACAGATTTAAAAAATACTAATCAAATGTGCACTCAGTGACTGTTGACATTGTTTGCTCTGGCATGAAGCTCAGTCCATTGACGAGCTGGGATAAAAATTAAAAAAATATTTAAAAGAAAACAACTTTTTTATTGGTATTACAAAGTAGTCTTACTGGTAATACAAATAACTTAATTTCAATAAAATGCTATGATGATGCCTTTTGTAAGTAATGTAGATAAGTAATTACCTTGATCTATAGCACTCTTTTCATTAGTTTTCCAATGTTCTGCCACACTATTATCTAAAGGATCATCAGGATTGGGAGCACTTAATAAAGCTTGAATAGACAGAAGAACAGTACGAATCTGCAAAGCTGGACTCCATTTATCTACAAAATAATGTTTTTAAAAAAAATCAATACACTATCTTTCTATTTATCCCAATGTATGTATGTATGTATATATATATATATATTGTTATAAACTGTGGTGGTGATGTGGACGAGGGTGGTGGTGTGTGTGTGTCAGCTGACACAAATTATCCAGACCAGCGCTAGACAAGCGGTCAGCCATGCTGTTTGGTGAGACAAGTGGCAGTACAACTGTACAGCAACGCTTCAAGAAAGATATATTGTTAACACTTCTCAGGCCAGACAAGTTAGATATAGTTGACCATCCAAATGGTTAGAACGAAGTTCCGTTGGGTTCCAGGTAGCTTTCGACGATCCTATATAAAGAGCAAAGGTGTCACAGTCAGATGGTTCGGATTCAGAGTCAAGACACTAGACGAGTATGAGACGAAGTCATGATTCAAAATAATATATCAAGTCTGGCATGATACAGCGGTATGGAGTTGATATGGCAGTACGGTTATATCTCCAGGTTTTCCAGTCAGATTCCACTATAGCATACAAGTCGCCCAGTATTATAAGGTTGTCTGTTTTGGGTGTTTTATTTATTACAGAGTTAAGATCTAAACAGGAGTTTTTTTTTATGTGTCTTGGTTGGACATAGTTGGGGCATATGCACTTATTAAAATATTAGAATGCATGTCGTGTTGAGGTCAAGGATAGGCTTAAAATCATTAGACGGTTATTTATACCTTTTGGAAGTCCCGCTAGCTTGTTGACTAGACTGAATTTCACCACAAAGCCAACACCAGCTCCATGCCTTTCCTCATTGTTTTAACAGATCCAGAAAAAATATAGTCTACACAAACTCTGTCATCCGACCTTTGTCTGCAAGTCACGTTTCACTCAGAGCAGCAATATCTCTTGCCAAATGAGCAGTACCATGTACGGGACGGTTTGTTTCAGCACGGTCTAGAAGAGTGTGGACATTCCAGGTACCGTGAGTTCTTGTGTTTTGATTTGTTTCTTCTTGAGATTTAGATTCATTTTATTTTCCCACATTATTAGGAACCTCACCAGCTGCGGAGACTGGCAATGTTTAGTGAGGGATTTTCATTTGTTTTTTCATTCTTCCATCTTTGGCCAGTATGCATATATTTTTATTGCCTTCTAATTCATTCATTCTTCTTACACCCAGCTTTTTGGTAATTTAACAGAGGCGTGTGTCCTGTTCTTAGTTGGAAGATTGTAGATTGCTCTTTGCGGGAGAGGAAGTTAATACTGTCCGGTTTGTTCGGCATTGTCATTTCTTTGTACATGGCTCTGCCTGTGTTTCCTGATGCGCATTGGTGGAGCCAATCCTTTTTGTGATTGTTGACTAATATTGACCTTAGGGTGAGGTAGTTAACAGATCTATCTGGTTGTTCCATAAATGATCCTGCCTTTGATAGTTTATCAGCCTTTTCATTTCCCATGATGCCAATGTGTCCAGGGATCCAAAGTAAAGTGATATTGATATTTAATTTTGACATCATCTGATAACTGTGTATAACTATCTTAAGGTTTTCTTTTCAGCTCCCAATGGTGTTCCTGCTAGGTTTTTATTATGTATGAATAAACAGACTTTTTTTTTTGTTCATTTCCATAATTTTGAATACGTGGAGATAGTTGTGAGGACTCTATTTAATTTGGATCTAGTCGGCACTGGATATTTCTCTATAGTCCAAATTAAGAGGTCCTGTGCGTAAAGTGCCTTATTGGCCGAAATGAGGTCCGGGAGGTCATTCATGAAGATTAGAAAAAGAGTGTAGCTAAGGGCTGAACCTTGTGGTAGACCTACTAAACTTTTTTTTTTTTTTACTAGAGATGGCACCTTTGAATCGGGTTTCGATGGTTGTTTTTTAGGAATGTCCTGATCCAGCTGTACATTTCTCCATGGATGTCCATTTTTTTCATCTTCAAAAATAGACCTTTTCCCAAAGCCTATCATAGGCTTGTTGCAAATCTATAAATACTGCTGTTGTGTGCTTGTTATTGTGAAACCCTTCTGCTGTGTCGTGGATAAAACGAAAGAGGTTCTGTTCTACTTGCTTTCCTGAAGCCAGTACTTGCCTTTCTGCTCTATGGCAGTTGCAATTTTCTTTTCCAGTCTTTCTCTGTTGGGCCATTCAATTCGCATGCCAGCTCCTCCGTTTGTGTTGGATTTTTGAGAGGATCCATCTGTGTAAACTCTGACCCATTGGTTGTTGGGGTAATGGGTTTTTAGAAACAAAGTTCACTAATTCCTTGAGCTCTGTTTGGTTGTGATCAGATATTTTTGTTACGCTTCCGATGCTGTCTCTTATAGGAGGGAGGGAACTTTGGTCCCAGAGAGGGAAAGCATTATGCTGCTTCGCTGACTGAATAGTTATATTTTTAAGTGGTATTTCTTTTAAAGGTTCTGTGATTCCAGAACAAAATGGGTTCTTTATAGTCGGTTTAGGGTGCTAGTCTTGTGGATTTTTGGATGGGTGCCCGTCTAAGGATTCTATTTTAGTGAATTGTGACAGGTTTTTTTCTCTTCTTTCATCCAAAGAAACCAGGGCAGCAATTTCCTCCATAGCTCTAATGGGTGTTGTTTTTATAGCCCCTGTAATAATCCTAAGGACTATATTTTGTACCATGTCTATTTTCTGTAAGTTAATTTTGGCTGCTGAGCCCCAAGCTGTGGCACCGTATTCTAAAGAAAAAAAACTATTGACAGATAGGGAAGAAATCCCAAAACAATGAGCAGATCATTTGTGAAAAGGTTCTCAATATACCCTCCATAATGAATGATGCTATAAACAGGCTATAGCAAGTACCAATAAATGAGAAAATGGATGACATTTCCCACTCCCTTCCAATGTTAAAGGCAACTGATCTTGCCATTCAACAGCTCGCAAGTGGAAAAGCCTCAGGAGCTGACTACATTCCTGCAGTGGTCTACAAAAAGTTGGACAAGCCCTGATTGAAAGGCTTCACAAGCTGTTCTTACATTATGTGGAAACAAGAGTCAATACAACAAGAGTTTAAAGATGCTACAATGGAAGTGTACAATCATAAAGTAAACCGCCAAATCTGCGACAACCAGAGGAATATTTCTCTCTGTTGCTAGGAAAATCCTAGCACGTATTCTAATTAATCGGCTAATGCATCATCTAGAACATGGACTACTACCAGAAAGCCAATGTTGACCTGACAATGCATTCAACACTGTAAGCAGAGAATGACTCTGGAACATCATGTCTAAGTACCAACGTTAAAAAAAATCATAATCATGGTGAGACTATTTTATGATGGCGTGAAGGCAGGCTCCTGTTCAGTAGAGGGAGAACCATCAGAGCCCTTTACACTATCAAATGTGGTTAAACAGGGTTGTGCCCTAGCACTCATGCTGTTCCATAAAGGTAAAACCTACTCCGATCAAAGCATGAGATAACAGTGTTGGCAGAAGAAAAGCGTCGGAGGAAAAAGCAAGATCAATGACACTACCTCCAGCTGGAATAACCTGACCAAGTGTGCAGCCGAACATTCCGGGTTCACATAGGTCTCACCAGCCACATGAGGAGGCACAAAACCCAAGTACAAATCCTTCAGCCGTTAGGAAGACAAAGGTGATAACCATTAAACTTCAATGGACGAACTACATTGACCCAAATAATAATTTATTTTAACCATATAAAATAATTATTATAATATGAATCAAAGAAGCTAATTGAAGCTAACTATGCACTGCATAGGGTAAAGAATGCATTTCTTAGTTATCAACTAAAAATTCAAAAATCCAATTTAGATACCTAAGCATAATAAGCATAGTTTTGTTATGTTTTTTTTAAATATTACATGATTAAAATAAAATTTAAAAATTAAACATACATTTCATATTCATTTGTAGACTTTCCTGTACAGTCTTTATATGTCCAAAAAGGAATTCTAGGAAAAAATTCTTAAGAATATTCTTCAAGTAGCTTAAAGAAGAGTGCAGCATTTTAATTTATTACCAAATTCCAGCCTTATTGGGGCACATGTAAAAGCTGCTATTTAAACCAGCTTGATATGAAACCGATTGCTATACGCAGGAGGGGGTGCGCTTAAGGGACTTTCAGTTACAATCACCATGCACAATAACATTTAAAACTAATAGAATATTCCTCATTTTCGTCATTACAAAAAAGCTTTAAATTCTGGAAAATATTATCTCACATAATTTACGAAGGGATTATTTCAACAAAGAATGCTCGGTACTAATACCTAATATATTAAGTCACTAAACCCTTGCTTACAAAAACACATTATTAAAAATACTCAAACACAAAGATAAATTCATATTTCTTATTCCATATGCTAGGACTAATACCTACAAACTACAAGTGTTCCTTCTTTTCTATTGTCAGGGACCCAAAACCGATCTTTCAAAAAAGGTCCTGTAGCTTTTTTTTTTTTATTTGGATAGAACTCGCGATTCTAAGACCGAGGATACCAAATTAGTGCCTATAGCTCAAATAGTAAGCAAGTCACACATTTTTAAAAACTCGTTTTTTTTTTAAAAATATTTTTGGGGCCTTCCAAACCTGTGTTTTTGAAGTACCTTTAAAAAGAAAAACTCCTAGATATGAAACTTTTTTTTTATTATAGCTTTTATATAGAGCTTAGTAAAAACATGCTTGTGCACACAGAGAACACGCGCAATTTTTTTCAAACTTGTCAAAAAATGTTTTGAATTTATTTACTTACGTCGAATGTTGCATTTTATCATTTTTAGCATATTTCAAAAAGGGAGGAAATAAACACAAAAAAATGTGCATTTTCAAAAATTCGTAACACAAAAACTATAAATGCTAAATGCATGTAACATGTGTCAAAATATGGGGAATTTATAGATCTACAAGAATAAATTACTATAACTAATATTTTATTTCAATATTTTGCTGTACATATAAAATAACATGCAACGGTTTACTAAAATGTTAACTTTAATGAGCTAAAAATATTACAAGAATATAGCAATAACTACAAACCTCACGCCATATTTTAGGAAACTCTCACCTCATCCATTATAATATTGAATGACATATATTTATGTATAGAGACCTCTGTAAGTGTATTGAAAACTTATAGTACCGGTAGTAAAAAAAAAGGCATACAATCCATAGATTTACTTTAATTTTTAGGATAATGATCTATAAAGCCATTTAGCTCAATGCTATTGTATTATTTCTTTTGAGTCTTTAAATATATAAGCTGATTTGATAAACTGAAAATCAGAACTCTCTTTTTGTGCAGAAAAATTTTTAAAAAAAGGCTTTTTTTTATCTCTGCAAATTCAACGACCAGTAATTTCATTTAAATAAAGCTCAACTCTTCTAAATACTTTTTTTTTTAACGCATTCACTGTCTAAACAAAGAAGTCTGTATAAGAATATAAAATATAAACTGTAATTCCTCAGGCTACTGAATTATACCATAGAAACATCACTCACATATATCTGTCATCAATTTCATTATCTTTGGATGTTCCATCAACATTAAAAGTAGCAAATATACACTGATAAGGTAGCATGAAATTGAAATATACCGGTAGCATGAAATTTGAACTTTTTGCCTAAAATTAATAAATTATTAAACAAATGTAACTCCTTCAAAGTATATTTAAATAAATTTAATAGAAGAATATGAATAAAATCCAAAGTCAATGTGCTGTTATTACAATCTCAGCAATCAAGTTGTGAGAAGTTTGCCCAACAGTTATAGAAAAACATAAGTTTTTATAATCATGCATCAGAACAAGTATCTCAATGACATGTTAATCAAAATTTAAAGATTCATTTTTAGTTAGCTACTTTCCATATGTTCTTCACAATTTTCAACACATCCAGCTTAGTCAATTTTTTCCTTCACCATGATCAACCTTATAGACTTTTATGTAGCTTGAAGCTTTTAGATGTCAAAGTTTCATAACTTTTTTTTTCTTAATAAAATAGTAAATGTTTTTTAAATTGTTCATGCAGCTTTAACTACTTTTTAAAAGATAATATAAAAATTAGGTCCTAAGATTATCATTGTTATATTTATTTTGGAAATTACTGCCAAGTTAAGCATTAATAATTAGTATAAATTGTTTAATGTCTTATAAAAATATCAAGTTTACATAAAATGGTCTGCAGGCTTTTTCAGTGCACAGACCAAAAGTTTGGAACTCACTCCCCATTGATCTCAGACAGACAATATGCTACACCACTTTTAAGAAGAACATAAAGACTTTGTTTAAAACTTTAAAAAAAAACACTTTTTGTCATGTTTATAATGTTCTTACAGCGCCTTGAGCCTACATTTTGTTTGTTAACAGCGCTTTATAAATAAAATTATTATTATTATTATTAAAGCTTGCTAATGATCTTAAGTTTATAACAACATTCTAATCCATTTTTAATTTTAAGAATTAAAATGTATTATTATTTAATCTCTGGTGATTTTGTGAATATTTAGTTAATTGGAGTTTAATCAAGAGGTTTTGAATGATGTTGAGAATTTTGAACTGAGATCAGTAGTCTAAATACAATACCTATTGACTTTATTATAAAAGAAAATATGATCTTTTATTGCAACTAGAGACTTTAAAGCCTACACATGTAGATCCAGTTCTAGATCTTTCTAGATATTTAAATTTCTTTTATTGGACCTGTCCAAGCTAGCAAAATAAAATATAATAATAATATATGAGTTGTAATATAGAAATGGAATTTTTTTTCTTCTAAAAAATGCAGTTTGTTACTAATCAGAGTCTAGATCTATTATATTAGATCTAGTAGTGTATAGAAAGTGATGGTAAGACAATATAAAAGAATGGTCTGGCCTGTCATTAAAAGAGATTTTATGGAAAACAACATAGAGGAATGGACAAAGGCGTACAGTCGTATAAATATGACAATATGTGTGGTGCCCAAACTGTTCATCAGACTAAGGGATATGTTAAAATGAAGTATTGTAGGATGAGCTAATAAAATGATCGAAAAGATGTTTAAAATATAAAAGTGACATTTAGATCTATATAGACAATAAGACTAAGATCTAGATCTATAGGCCTATAATATGTATTAGAATGTAGATCTAGATAGCCTGCCCTATAAGCTATTAGGCCTAGGCCAGGGGTCAGCAACCTTTTGAGTCGGAAGAGCCAAAAATTACAATTTACAAAATTTCGAAATTTTTAAAGAGCCACAAAGTTTTTTCTTGCAAACTATAATGAGTTCTCACACAATGACTTTTTTTTTTTATTAAAAAAAAACGAAATCATATATAAGTAGTGTTTTTCAAAACAAATTAGATAATATATATATGGCATTATTAGATAATTATTTTTTATTTCGATAACTAAAGCCATTAAACATTTACTTACAACACTAACTTGTACTTCAATAACAAACAATTGAGCAAATAAATTCAATGGGAGCAATGGCTTTGGTTTTAGAAAGTTTGGATACATTTGGCTCATACGGTAACTTGATGTTTTTAGTTTCAAACATGAATCTATGTTTTCATTTGTTAGTTGGCTTCTTACTTTACCTTTAATTATATTCATGTAAGGAAGGCTTGCACGCACGAATATGTCGATCTATAGATAGTCAGCACTCCAAATGCCAACTTCTTCACCTCACTGTAGCAATCTGGAAGATTAGTCCATGCGCCGAATCAACTCGCGGCATTCCTTTTTAGGCTGTCCACTTTTGTTGCGTTACATACATACATTTCTGGACCTCCATCTCTTACAACTTGCTTTTCAATTCTGGAAATTTTCCACTCCACAAAGCTTTACTATTTAAATCGATCAATCGCATTTCTAGTGATCCTGTATCAATTTTAAATTCATTAATATGGATTTCGTTACTATTTGTGTTGAGATGATGTACTAGGAATGCTAGAATAGTTTTGTTGGTTTTGAACTGCTCAAATCTATCAAGAAATTCATCTTTTGATTTTTTTATAGCCGTGCTGAAGTAGTTCGTGTCAAAAGTTGCACGGTATTGCTTTACACATTGAAAATGAAGTAACTTACCGCACTGAATATTTTCTGCAAAAAGAATTATTTTTTCTTCAAAACAAACCAATTTTTCTACCAAAACATAGGATGGGTTTTCCTTTCCTTGCAGTTTTAGATTCAGCTCATTTAATTTCTCTGTTAATGAATCATAAAGTAACATTTTTGCAACTATTTGTCCTTCTATAATTCGGTGTGATAAATGCCTTTTTCATTTAGAAATGTATATATTTCATTCAAGCACAAAGCAAAACGTTTCATCACCTTACCTTTGGAAAATCATAGGTCAGAATACTGAGTTTCCATTTCGTTTAAGTGGTAGAGTGCTTTTGACAAGAAGCTGTTAATAATCTTGATTACCAAATTCATGACCTCATTTATTTCGGTCGGAATCGTTTTTGGGCACAAAGCGCTTCTTGATGCATTATTCAGTGAAACGTAAAAATTTCTTGGTTTATTTTGCTCCGACGAATTGTTGTTTACCCATTTATTTTTTTCTTGTCATACTTCTGGCTCTATCAGTTGCTATTTAAATGATTTTATTTAAATCGATCTTATTGTCTTCAAGGTATTTTTGCATGGCATTCGCTCTATCGTCCCCACTAGTAAGTCATGACAGTGGCAGCAATCCTAGGGAAGACATACCTGACAAATTGGGTAACTTGTGCCGTTCTTTATGTCGCAAGGCTAATCTATAGCAAGTGATAGCGCAGAAGAAAGTTAAATATCTTCCACCTGCAAATATGTTACATTTGAAGACATTTTAGCTATTATATCTTGTACTGTTTCAGCGGATAGTGGCAAGTCTTTGAATTTTTTTTTCAAGATTTCTGGTTTGTTTTTGAAATCACGAAACTGTTCTTCAGAAGCACGTAGAAAACAGTCTTTGACATACTCATCATCAGTAAATGGTTTGCTTTTTTGTGAAATTTCTAGTGGTAAAGCTTGCCAGAATAGCATTACTTGTAGATCGCTTCTAACTTTGAGAAGATAATTCGCTTACAACTCGTTTACTTGAAACAACAAACTATACGTCACAGTCAAAGCACTGGTTGAGATGCCAATCCTTCTTGCGTCAAAGCCAATTAAAACCTACATAGAAACATCCGAAGACAGCGTCATTCGAGACCTTCCGAGAATCCGACAGACTGACAACAGTGCTGACGAGTGTAATGGGGGAGGGGTGTGGTGAAAAGCGATTACAAGTGGCTGAAAGATAGAATTGGCGCCTAAGTTTCGTTAAAAGATTCAGAACTATTTTAAAAGTGTTTCGATAAAATAAATAATATTTGCGTAGGGAACTAAAGAGCCGCATGTGGCTCGCGAGCCGCATGTGGCTCGCGAGCCGCATGTTGCCGACCTATAGCTATTATAGGCCTTAAATGTTGAAGGCTTCATTTTATAAAAGTTCTTTGGTTTTAAGTTTTAACTAATAACGTGACTGACATTTGTTGTAGATGTCTAGACCAAGATTAGATCTAAACTAGTCTAGACCATGATCTCGAGCTAGGACTAGACTCTATAGACTAGTCAAAACTCTAGAGATCTATGTCCCTATGTCTAGAACTTAAGACCTAGATCTAGTTATAGACTTTATTAGACATCTAAATATGTCAATAGATATAATTTAATCTACTTTAGATTTTGATAGATCCACTCAATGCCGAGTTTTGTTGATATTAGCCATGAATAAAGCCAATATGTGATGACTTTCTATACATTTATTACACTTATAATTATTAATTAAACCCATTAAAACATTAGTTTTTTATAAACTGTAAATCCTACTCTTTAATTGTATCAATCACTTTTACATAATACGTTTTTTTTTTAAATTGGGTTTACTTTCGAAGACAAGACCCCTTAGAAACAAAAAATACTTACAGATTTGTCGCACATTAACATTTCATTAACGTAGTGATATCAATTTTTTTTTATTTAGAATAATAGACAATGAAAAAACAATACATTGTATATCTAATGTTCAAAATCTTATTGACCCATCTCAGACATTTTACTTACAAATTATATGTTGTAAATTTAATAAAAACCATTATTCTATAACGACTCCTGTGTTGCTAAAAATCATTCTTGCTATTTTCGAGCAGACTACGCATACAGGCGAAATCGCTATTTTATGCGTCTTGTTTGGTTTAAAATGGATAGCACTTCAACGCTTGTTTTTAAAATAAAATGTATAAATTCTGAGAGAAAAATGGACTAGCTTTTCAATGGTGACATTAACTATAAAAGTACATGTCTTTATTGTAAAGCTATTCTAATTTTTTTTTATTTTTTCAATCTATTTATATAAAAACAATGTTAATCAATTAGTTATTAGTACCATTGTAAAGCTCGTTCATTTTTCTATAAAATACACGTTAACAAAAATATTCATTTGTTGACATTTTAAGGAAAAAAAAACAAGATATAAATACGTTATCATCTTCTTTTTTGAAGTAACGTCTGTATCATATGAGATAAGATAGGTATAAAACGATCATAGCCGCTAGCACGATTATTCTGTGCGGTGATGTTACATGTAAATGATTATTACAATGATTTTTTAACCAAATGGAAAAACGTTATACATGTTATTAAAGGGCTTAAAATAACCTTTCTAACGGTACGATTTTTACTGTAATCGGATGTTCATGCTTTAAGATATTGTAGGGTGAAAAACGGCTAAAAGTTTTAAAAATGTTATGCAATTTTTAAAAAAGCGTGATTTTTTATTCGTTTTCTTTTTGGTCCCTACTATTGTACATATAAATATAAATGTGAAGCTAGGGGTGACCGTACAAAATAATCTAAAAAAATCTATCTAAAATTTCCGACAAAACAGTGCAAGACAAAACAGCGCGGACGTACATGTGAATTTCTGATGTGTATAAAAGTACTGGATTTTAGTAAGTGAAGGTGCTGAGCAGCAAATTTCGGTAATTCTGAATGAGTGCATTGGTCAGTCATCTTTATTGTTATTGTTTAGGTTCCAAAGAAATCCCAAGATTGTGCCTTTAAAAATTCCAAGAATTAACATAACTACAGTGTTTTCAAAGCAATGCTATTTTCTTTTAAAAAATAAAATTGATGTGTTATTTCTTTTTTGTTTTTATCTTCCTTTATCTAAGTCTTTTGAAATGTACCAGAATACAGGTAGTCCTCGACTTACGAAGGTGTTCCGTTCCTACGCTGCGTTGTAAACCGAATTTCGAGGTAAGTTGGATCATACATAGTACTGTAGCATAATAACAGTACTGTACTGTGCTGCAAACACTTAGCCTATCCATACACCTAATACATAATTATCAATAAAAACAGTAAAATATTGTGCAGAAAAATAATTTTAATAATGAAATACTGTACTGTAAGTGCTGTAACAGTAATAAACAAAAATAACAATGCCAAAGAGAGAACAAGCTTATTGGGAGGAAGCTACAGAACTTGCTGGAGATACTGGGGCAGGTGAGTCAAGAGGGGCAGGTGAGTCAAGAGAGGCAGGTGAGGTAGAGGGTACAAGTACAGGATCTGTTGGGAGGCTCTGCTGCAGGCTCTGTCTACCTTCTTGAAGTACGCAGGGATACAGCGTTAATTTTGGTCTTCCAACCACAGCACCAATAATCTTTTCATCTCAATAATAAGCCAACTACGCTGCTTTATTATCACTGTCGCTTTCATAGGAGCAGATCCTTTCACATGTTCAAGGATACGATCTTTATCCTTAATAATCGTAGCGACAGTCAAACGACTAAGTTGTAATGACCTGCCAATTTCTGTTGGTGTTTCGGACTGAGCCGTCGTAAACAGCGTCGTAACCATGAAACGATGTAAGTCAAGACCGTCATAACCCGAGGACTACCTGTATCTAAATATGTTGTTGGCTTTGTTTTTAAAAAAAATTTTTGTATTTTTTAAATTTTCATTTCTCTTTTAAACTTGTTTTAAATAAAACTTTTATTTTATGTATAGAATTAGACTTTTGGTCGGTGGCTTATAAATATGACATTGAAAACAATAAATTTAATTTGAGGGGAGGTTAAATAATAAAGAGGGGGGGGGGGGAGGAGGAAAAAAGAAAGATGAATAGCAGAACACGGAAAGAACTTGAAAAAGAAAAAAAAAACATGCAAAGTTGTTATGAACAATGAAATTGAAACTTGTATTAGTTCATGTTCTCATGTCAACAAGTTCAATAATTTGCTTTATTCTTAGTATATATACATGCTTTTTATGATTTTCTGTGCTAGGCACTGCTAGATAAATAATTTGGAAGGCCTCTAACCAATATAAATAACAAGTTATTTTTAAAAAGTGTTTATTTTTTAAGTTTATGGTGGGTAAAGCCCTTGTCGTATATCCAGGGCTGTATTTACTAATACTGAGCATGCTACAAGCAAGAATTCTTAATCACAACATTTTTGCCAGCCGTAAATATGTGAAAAAAAAAGATAGAAAAAAATAAACTTAAAATTTTATGGCCCGTTGAAATTCAAATATATTTGTATCTAGAGCTGTAACCCTGTCTGCCCTTTCTTAAATCTGGCCCTGGCTTTAGATCTAAAAAAAGTCAAGATGATAGATCTAGATCTAGCATATTTTTAGCGCCTAAAATAAAAACAAAACAAAACCCAAATGAGAGAAAACCCAAGATTAAAGATTACAGTCAAAACAATAAAGATGGCTGACACATGCACTCATTCAGAATTACCCAATTTTTGTTTAAGCCTCTATCTACTCCAATATTAATAGATATGTATAAATATGACATGTTTGCAGAGAAAGAGAGTGCTTTAAAATTTTATCTCATTTTCCTTTTTCCCTAATGTTTAAAATGCACAACAATTGTTTTGAAATGTGGTTCAAGGGTTAGGAATGTGATGATGTGTGTGTTATAGTAAAATAAAAACTCTTGATTATCTGCTGCATTTTTCTTTGATCATACAAGGGGGTCTTTTGCCGCAAAATTGGTAAAATTGGGTGTGTAACGATTAGTTAAGCTGGCGATCACTATTCTTATCTGTAAGTACTGCTTTCAAAGAACTAAATGATGCTCTCCCAGATGTTGTAGGGTGTTTGTATAACCATTGGGAGGACAATTATATTGGTCCCCAGAGATAAAACTACAGAGCGACTCCAAGATTTCCAATAGCATTATGGTATGGTGGAGATCAAGTACAGAACTATCTATCACAAACAAACAATTCATAAAGGGATGGCACAATTCATGAAGGAATGGCATCATGCATTTCAGTTGTCTATTGACAGTATTGCCCCCAATCTCAAAGTTAATCTTTCACTTCCTCAGAGAACAGGATAACACTGAAAACAAGATTCTGGGGTACAATGCTGGAAGTAAAGCTGCAAGCAAGACAAAATACCTCCAACTTAACAGACATCTTGCAGCTATATTTCAAATGTACCGAAACAAGCTACTGACGGAGTTTCTACTGACATTGCAAATAAATTTGACTATGTGAAGGTTTGTGCATGTGTGTGGCCAGTATGGAAGTATAAAACGTGCTTTTGAAGTGCACTTTTGGAAGTTAAATTAATGATATATTTAGAAATTATTCATGTTAGTTTATAATAATTTTTGCATAATGTTGCATATTTATATTTAAGGATATCTAAATTTTCATGCAAAATTACTGAAAAAGAGAACATTAAAATAAAACAAATTGGCCTCTATTGGTATCTTACGATATCTAAAGTAGTTTTTGCAAAATGACTGAAAAACATTATTTCATGCTATTTTGTCAACGCTAGCACTATTTTGTCCGCGCATTTTTGTCAGGGAACCGAAGCTAGGTGCTGAAACAAATAAATGATACATAAATTTAAAAACTTGGTCCCTGGTGCTGCAGTTCATTTATTTGCATTTAATTCATTTGCATATAATTCACTACTTTATCTCATTCGCATTTAATTCATTACTTTCTCTCATTCGCATTTAATTCAATACTTTCTCTCATTTAAAAACTTGGTCCCTGGTGCTGCAGTTCATTTATTTGCATTTAATTCATTTGCATATAATTCACTACTTTATCTCATTCGCATTTAATTCATTACTTTCTCTCATTCGCATTTAATTCAATACTTTCTCTCATTTAAAAACTTGGTCCCTGGTGCTGCTGTTGATTTGATTTGATTTTGATTTTAGCCACATCGGCACAATTTAGGCCATGTCGTGCCTGCATTCCCTTAAGGACTACTCTCTCTCTACATAACAAGGGCTAAATTCTATACAGTTAAAAAATAGTAAAGGTAGTAAAAATTAAAAAATTTGGTAAAAATCTAATGTAAATAGTACATGTTCACAAATTCATAAATCAGATCTTCGTAGACAACCCCACTTCCCGGATAAAGCCCAGTACCTTCCCAGTGTCGACATTATGGAATAGTGTTTTTAAGTTAGTGGCTCTAAAATATTTCTCCCTGACATCCTGGTATCTGGGGCAATCAACGAGGATATGGTCTACGGTGAGTCACAGTACTCACAAAGTGGGGACTCCTCTCTCTTCAGCACAAAAGAGTGCGTGATGTAGGTGTGGCCAATCCTAAGTCTGGACATGGTCGTTCTACCATGCCTTGTCAGACCCTTAGATGTGGGCCGTCACCTGACATCTGCCACAATCTGCCTGAGTTTATTGTGAATCTCAGCCTCCCATCGGTCCTGCCACTCTCGATAGGTGGCAGAGGCAATACTTTATCTCAGGTCCGAGCAGGGAATTTGGGTTCCTGACACAGTATGATTTAGGGCTCTCTTTGCTTTTCTGTCTGCGGTTTCGTTTCCCTCAATGCCCACATGGGAAGGGACCCAGAATGAAGGTGACGTCCCTATGGTCGGCTGTTTTTTGGTCCAACAGCTTAAAGGCTGTTATGTACCAATGGAATGTCCGTCTTCATCCGCCACAAAGCTTGCAATGCAGATTTGGAGTCGGAGCAGATTATAAATTTCCTCCTTTCTGATGCTTTGACGGCCATAAGTGCAAGCGATATTGCATGCAATTCGGCCGTAAAGATGGAGCAGCCATCGGGGAGTCTACGGGAGATTGTTTTGCTCCGAAAGGAGCAGGCACATGCGACTTTTAAATCCAGAGAGATTTGGTCAATGGGTGGGGTCAAATTTTGGATGGGTTCTCTCATTCGAAGGCCTAACGGCTGTATGACGTTAGGCCTTCGATTGTATAATTCTACCTCTGTGGGGTTAAATATGGAGTCGAAACCAGGGTTCGTGGGGTTGGATTTTAGCTTGACTATATACTGCATTGCAAGCTTTTTCATTCTTATATCCATGGGGAGTTCTCCAGCCTCCAGATGGAGACTTGGGATAGGTGATGTACGAAATGCGCCGAGACAGAGACGCAGGGCAGCATTTTGTATTGGTTCCAGTATTTATAGGTACGACTTCCTTGCTGCTCCATATATTATGGATCCGTAGTCTAGCTTGGATTGAATTAGACTCTGATATAGCAGAAGCAAGGTATCTCTGTCAGCTCCCCAGTCCGTATGGCTGAGTACTCTATTGCATTTGATTCTTTCCCTTTGATGCGCTGTACTGCCTTCCAAACCGCTCTAGCAGAAGTTTTGGCATCCAGACTGCCGACAAAACTTCTCCAGGAATTCCTTTTGGCTGACCGTATGGTTTTCTAGCCTTTGCTCTAGCTATCCTAAATAGCTTTAGGTTTTCCTGGGAAGGATTCTTTATAAATGCAGCCAGTCGTTTTTTCCTATCGCCAGCACATCTGGCACACACAGTGTTCCTCTTGCAGACTGCCGCGCCATGTCCATAACCCTGGCACTTGAAGCACCTCATGGGGTTAGGTATGTAGGGCCTCACTGGAACTCATAGGTATCCTGCCTTTACATATTCTGGTGGTGTCCTAGTTCCGAATGTGAGGATAATAGTGGCGGTTTGGATCTCCTCACCGTCCCTGCGCCTGGTAATGCGCCAGGCATGGGTAACTCCTTCAATGCCCTCCACTATTTCCTTCTCGGAACATTCCAGCAGGTCTTTAGAGCTGATAACACCTCTGCTGGTGTTCAAACTCTTGTGTGGCATGACTTCCACTTCAAGAAGCTTTGTAAACAGAAGGAAAACCTATATAGAAAATTTAAAGCAACCAAGGCAGAAAGAGTTTACAAAAAGTATATAAAAATTAAACACCTAACCCAAAAAGTAAGCAGACAGCTGCAGAGTGAATACATCAACAATGTAATATCTAAAGATAACAACAAAAACCTATGGTCATACATTAAGTCTAAGAAAATGGAAACAACAGGCATAGCGCCATTAAAAGATGAACATAACATAATACATAATGATAATGAAACTAAAGCAAACATCCTAAACAAATACTTTGCATCAGCATTCTCAGCCCCAGGAGACAAAGACATATTTCTTAATTTGAACCAAGTAGACAACATAGAAGATTTAGTAGTACAAGAAAATGGAATTAAAAAACTATTAGCCAACACCAAACCAAATAAAGCGTCTGGACCTGATGGTATTCCAGCTAGATTACTCAAAGAACTAAGCAATGAGCTAGCCCCAGTGTTCAAAATACTCTTTCAAGCATCGCTTAACCAGGGCAGAGTACCAAAGGACTGGAAAGAAGCTAATGTCACCCCCCTATTTAAAAAAGGAGAAAAATCTGATCCAGGAAACTACAGACCAGTATCACTTACCAGCATCACATGTAAAATACTAGAACACATAATATGTAGCAATATCATAAACCACTTAGACAAACATAATGTCCTCACCCCATACCAACATGGCTTTAGGAAATATAGATCATGTGAAACACAACTAATAGGACTAATTGATGATTTTTCAAAAGGTTTAGATAATAGTGAACAAATAGATGCTATCTTACTAGATTTTTCCAAGGCTTTTGACAAAGTTCACCACCATAGTTTGCTTAAAAAATTAAAATATTTCGGCATTAACGGTCCACTGCATCAGTGGATTAAAGATTTTCTGATAGGGAGAGAACAAACTGTAATAATAAATGGCTCTAAATCAACACCAATAACAGTAAACTCAGGTGTACCTCAAGGAACAGTTTTGGGTCCACTACTATTTTTAATTTACATAAATGATTTACCAAATTGCATTAGTTCAGGAATAAAAGTCAGATTATTTGCAGACGATTGCATAATATATAGAACAATAAAAACAAAACAAGACACAGATATTTTACAAAGAGAATTAGATGAATTACAGAAATGGGAATCAAATTGGAGCATGTCTTTCCACCCAGAAAAATGTCAGTTGTTAAGAGTAACAAAAAAACTAAAACAAATTAATTCCACTTATCTTATTCATGGCAAACCAGTAACACAGACTAAAAACTCAAAATACCTAGGTGTTATAATAAATGAAAAACTGTCATGGAATCCACATATTGATGAAACTATAAAAAAATCCAACAAAGCATTAGGGTTTATTAAAAGAAATTTCTATAAATCAAATAAGAACATAAAACTAAAATGTTATTTAACCTTGGTTAGGCCAATAATAGAATATGCATCCACCGTGTGGGACCCCTCAACTCAAGAAAACATTAAGAAACTGGAACAAACACAAAATAGAGCAGTGAGATTCATAACAAACGAATATTCACATTTGACTAGGGTAACACCATTAGTAAAATCACTAAATTTAGAAAGCCTTCAGGACAGAAGACTCAAAAGTAAAGTAGCAATTATACATAAAACACTGAACCATAATCTTCAAATACAAAAACAAAATTTAATAAAATACTCTGAAAGACACAAAAATAAAGGCACATTCCTCGTCCCATATGCTAGGACAAATTTGTACAAATACTCCTTCTTCCCTAGTGCTATTAGAGCATGGAATGGGTTGCCTGAGCTAGCCAGAAAAACCAGTGACTTGGCAGAATTTAAGTCATTGGTTAATATGCATGACTAAATGCCTGACGCGTAGGACGTAATCATCTTCTTTTTTGAAGTAACGTCTGTATTATATAAGATAAGATAAGATCACAGATTCTCCTGCATCGTAAAAGCCCATCAGAGTGTATCTTGCTATCTACTTCTACAAGAAGTTACATCGACTTGTGTAGCTTAGACACACTCTTGGGCTCTTCCACTACTGACGAGTCCCTAATAGATAAGAAAAGGGCTCAACTTGGTCAGGCTTTTCCCCTCCTCTATGCACCTGACCACCAGAAATGATGGCCAGGTAGCACAGCTTTTTGAGACCTCTTTTTTATCATCAATTCGACGTTTCTTGCCCAGACATAGGTCTGGGGCAAGTAGTTTTGTGTGTGTTTTTTTGTCCATGTGCGTAAGTAATAATTTGGCACCTGTGCTCCCCACCAGCCATCGAGTCCAACAAGGGGACGGGCCATTCGGAAGTCCAGAATGAGTCCGCCAGGGCTACACAGGTGCTATACTTAGTCAGCTGCTGCATCGGACATGTGTCCGATACAGCGGCTCCCTGATTGAGCGGGCCATCTGGGCCTCAGGTCTAGGGGAACTTGGAGCCAAAGTATTGTGTTGTGGTGGTTTATCCTCAGATAGCCACGACTCGAGCACCAGGATCTCTTTATCCTCCCTTACCCGTCGCAGTCCAGGGCAAACGGACTGGTCTAGGACATAGTGAGATTTTAAAGATAAGGAGTGATGATCAATGGAGGCAGACTGAGGAAAAGAGGAGGCAGACACAATGGTAGAAAAGAAGTAGGGCACTTTTGAGCTCTAAAAGTGTTAAGGAAAGAGGAGCGCAGTTTAACGTCATGTCTCGGGACGCTGGTGTTGCTGTTCACTTATGTTCAATATGTATGTATCTTTCATTTGCATTTAATTCATTCGCATTTAATTCACTACTTTCTCTCATACGCATTTGATTCACTAGTTTCTCTCATTTAAAAACTTGGTCCCTGGTGCTGCTGTTCACTTATATTCAATATGTATGTATCTTTCATTTGCATTTAATTCACTACTTTCTCTCATACGCATTTGATTCACTAGTTTCTCTCATTTAAAAACTTGCTCCCTGGTGCTGCTGTTCATTGATGCTCAATATGTATGTATCATTCTTCTCTATTGCCTTTTATGTGATTAGCGGTAGCCTGAATCAGCCAGCAAAAATAATGAGTTAGCAGACTTTAAGACCCTTTTTTTAGTGTGCACTTTTTGGCACTGCAGTATCAAGTTTTCTAAGCTCTTCCATATGAATATTTCATCATACAAAAAGTATTACACTTTTAGACTTTAACTTCAAATGTATATAACAACAGGGCAATGGCTAGGACAAAAGCTAGCAGTAATTAAAAAGAGTTAATACAAAGATCAATTGCTACTATTAAAATTATAGCTCAATTCCAACAGTAAAGATTAATTTAGCATGACATTGTTTAGTTTCTCATGAAAATCTCCAATTGTGAATGTAATGTTTCCCCACCAATGCTTCTTAGCCTCAATGTGACTCTCAGGTGGAAATGGTTGTTAGGAGACGATTAGGCCAATAGGAAAGCAAAACAGAACCCCTATTTGCGGGGATGGAAGAAAGCCACCCAAAAAATGTCACTATCAATACACCGTTCCTTAAGGGGCCATTGTTATGACCTGCATGGCTGAAGACAGGAAGACAGTCTTTTTTTTTTCACTCATGGGACTGGCATTCTCAAACAGCCTTTCATACTATACCTCCTATAATTCAACGGAGTGACTCTCAGCATAGAGAAACTACCCTAGTACCTTGGTGTGACTTTAGATGGCAAACTAAAAATGTGTGAGCAACTCCAGAATGTTGCAAGAATGGTGTAAGGGAAATTAAACGTGTGGGAGCTGACATTTACAAAGTGGGGAGCACAAGCAGACAAGCTACTTATAATATTTAAGAGCAGTCCAATCACAGGTCTAAAGGATAGCTCTTCATCTGGTTGTTCTTGCTTAAGTACTTAGCAGCAATTGAAACATTTTCTCACAGTAGCTTGTTTAAGCATTTTTAGTATTTTTATTTTATAACACTTCTTTATACTTGTTTGAGCGATGTTTGTTGTAATCGAGCTGTCATTCTCCCTACATTGCTCTAGGCTTCAGAAACAGGGACAGTATTTAGAAAACATGTACACAAAAAACAACCACTTCCAAATGATGTGTCTCAGAAAAATACTGAATGTTAAATGGCAAGAAAATATTATCTGATACTGAAGTCCTTCGAAGAGTGGGCCAGCAAAGCATTTACACAATCCTGATGCAGTCCCAGCTGCGATGGGCAGGCCACATCTGCAGAATTGAAGATAGCTGCATTCCTAAAAGACTCCTGTATGGCCAATTAAGGGAAGGGAAGCGCTCACAAGGTGAACTAAGAAAACTCTTCATGGACACCCTCAAAGCTTCTTTGAAAGCCTTCAGCATTGACCCTGCCACAGAAGCAAACGATAGAGCATCATGGCGTCAAGCTATGAAAACTGATGCACATATTGCAAAGGACAAGAGACCAGCGCTGAAAGAAGATAAGTTTCAGAGAGAAAAAAAAAGCAAGCCCAATGACACTAACTCCAGCTGGAATAACTTGCCCAGCATGCAGACAAACATTCAGGGCTCAAAGCCACATGAGGAAGCATAAAACCCCAGTGGTAATCATCAAACCATACTTTTTGTTGCAAGTGTGCAGAAAGGAAGATGTAGTGTATATGTAATTTGTAACATTATTGTAACATTATTTAAAGAATGTAATCAATATAATTACATTTTTACAGATAAAATATTTTAAAAAGAATTCAGCAGCAATTTCTTTAGGTTGTAACTGCAGATTCACAATGCGGTTGTATTAAACTTCCTATAAGTTTGCAAACGTTTGTTCCCATCACAGAAAGATGCAGCCAAAATTTTGAAAAAGAACAAAAATTATTCAAGTGAGATAAAAGGCAAATGGTGGCCCAGTAAAACTTGTTTTTAAGTCAGTGATTGAGCAGCTGGATAAGTTCACATATGTAGGCAATACCATAGCAAATGATGGGGATGCCTATAATGATGTAGCATGATAAATGTATGCCTCAGAGTCCTGGAACTTATATACTTATGAAATAAAGAAAACCCTCTTCCTTAATCTTTGGAATCGAAGATTATGCCTTATTATTATTATTATAATTTTCTTAAGGATTACATAATAAAAATAAGGTTTACATTAAATTCTAAGGATGAGAATATGACATCAAAACGGCTATTCATTTATTGTGGATTAAGATCACAATAGGGGCATGGAGGCTGAGTGAAGTGCTTGGCTTCCGAACTGAGGGGGTGGTCTCGATTTCAAATCTCAGTGATGGCTGGGATTTTTATTTTTGGGATTTTTAGTATGCCCTTGTGTCCACCCAACTCAAAGTAGTACCTGAAATTAATTGAGGAAATTGGTTGTTGTGCTGGACACATCACTTTTATCAAAGACTATAATTAGACAGTCTTGGGTAATGTTATAAATTTAAGTTATCAAGATATGGGTTAATTTAGTAAATGCTTTTACAAATATTCAGATCTACAACAGATTGGGGTTAGGACGTGGAGACAAAGGCCCAGGAGAGATCTGAATGAATGGACGTGTTGAAGCAGGCCAGAGCCCTCCATGGGCTGTAGCGCCACTGGGATGGATGCATGTTTTTTTTTTCTTATTTTAAATGTTAGGATTTGAACATAAGAAAATTTAATGAAAACTTTAAAGGCTAGGTTTAAGGAAATATTTTGACCATAGTGTTTTAAATTATGCTTTTTAAAATGGCAACCCTGTTATCATATGCACTATTATCACTTACCTTTAAGTATATCAAGACAAATTCTGCCTAATTTATCAATATTAGGATGATAGATCTTTGTCATAAAACGAACTTTTGGTGCAGACATTGGATATTCTTCAGGAAGAAAGAGCTCTAGTTTAAAAAGGCCGCCTTCATAAGGTGACTGAAATATTTAAAAAATTTTATTGAAAATATAAAATTATAAATAATTAATACACTTTTATTTCAAAGGATTAAATTAAATGTGCAATTTTTCTATGTGATTCTTAAAAAAAATATTTTGGAAACATCATTAATCAGGGCATGTTGGTGCAGTAATTCTATGCATTGTACTCCTGCATGGAAATTTCTTGGTTCCACACAGAGCACAACTTGGAATCAGCTGAGGTGCCATGGTGAAATGGACTGTTCAACCCATGTCCTCATGAGCATCCCCTGAGCATCAAGCACACAAGTGTTCTTCCAACAAGCTTCTCCCTAGTGTCCACATCCCTGGTACATAAAATATCTATATATATAAATGCAGTGGTATCTAGTATCCTCATTTTGAATTTAAGGATCAAGGGGGATATTTTGAATTTCATCACCATTTCAATGTATGATAGATAATCAGTCTGACATAAATCCTGATTCCCTCTACTATTTCCTTCTTTGAAGACATCTCTTGAGAAAATTACACATTTGCTGATATTCAGTTTCTTGTAAAGTGAAACCCCCACCTCATCTTCTATTTCGCACTTTTCCAGACACATGTCCAAGGCAATATTTATCCAAGTTATGATCATGGTTATTCACCACAACTACCATTGTTAACAAAGGAATGAGCCATTTTCAAATTTAAAATAAACTTTTCAGGATCACAGCTGCTTTGTCTGTCATAAACCTATCAGTCCATGGTAAATGGGTCAACAAATTTCCATAAGGATCAATAAAGCAGCCTTAGTCTTAGTATAAATTTTAAAAATTTGGAAAAAAAAAACGTTTGAATAAGATTTTGATTTGATTTTAGGTACATCACACAATTTAGGCCATGTCGTACCTGCAGTCCCTTAAGAACTACTCTCTCTCTACATAACAAGGGTAAATTCTATACAGTTAAATCATTTAAATCAAGGTCAATTCACAGTTAAAATAGTAAAGGTAGTAAAAATTTAATAATTTGGTAAAAATCTAATGTAAATAGTACATGTTCACAAATTCATAAATCAGATCTTTGTAGACAAACCCACTTCCCGGATAAAGCCCAGTACCTTCCCAGGGTCGACATTGTCCAATAGTGTTTCTAAATTAGTGGCTCTAAAATATTTCTCCCTGACATCCTGGTATCTGGGGCAGTCGATGAGGATATGTTCCACAGTGAGACGAGAGTTACAATACTCACAAAGTGGGGGCTCCTCTTTCTTCAGCACAAAAGTGTGCTTGATGTAGGTGTGGCCAATCCTAAGTCTGGACATGGTCATGCTAGCACGCCTTGTCAGACTTAGGTGTGGGCCGCCACCTGACATCTGCCACAATCTGCCTGAGTTTATTGTGAATCTCAGCCTCCCATCGGTCCTGCCACTCTCGATAGGTGGCAGAGGCAATACTTTGTCTCAGGTCCGAGAAGGGAATTTGGGATCCTGAGACAGCAATGCAGATTTGGAGTCGGAGCAGCAGATTAAAAATTTCCTCCTTTCTGATGCTTTGACGTCCATAAGTGCAAGCGATATTGCATGCAATTCGGCCGTAAAGATGGAGCAGCCATCAGGGAGTCTACGGGAGATTGTTTTGCTCCGAAAGGAGCAGGCACACGCAACCTTTCCATCTATTTTGGATCCGTATGTGTATATGGTGCCACAATCTCCGTAGCTCTCCTGCAATTCCCTAAAGTGGACTTGTAGTATGCTTGGGTCTGTATTTTCTTTTTTTAAATTAAGGAGGGATAAATTTAATTTGGGTTTATTCATTAGCCAAGGAGGATTCTGTGGGGTTTCTATTTTAGAGATTTGGTCAATGGGTGGGGTCAAATTTTGGATGGGTTCTCTCATTCGAAGGCCCAACAGCTGTATTGACGTTAGGCCTTTGATTGCATAATTCTACCTCTGTGGGGTTAAATATGGAGTCGAAACCAGGGTTCGTGGGGTTGGATTTTAGCTTGACTATATACTGCATTGCAAGCTTTTTCATTCTTATATCCATGGGGAGTTCTCCAGCCTCCACATGAAGGCTTGGGATAGGTGATGTACGAAACGCGCCGAGACAGAGACGCAGGGGAGCATTTTGTATGGGTTCCAGTATTTTTAGATAAGACTTCCTTACTGCTCCATATATTAAGGATCCGTAGTCTAGCTTGGATTGAATTAGACTCTGATATAGCAGCAGCAAGGTATCTCTGTCAGCTCCCCAGTCTGTATGGCTGAGTATTCTAAGTAGGTTTAATGACTTTTGGCAAGTTCCTTAATGTGGGAGAGAAAATTAAATTTGGAATCTAGGATGAGGTCTAAAAATTTTGTAGTTTTCACGACAGGGATCTTCTTTTGTGTATAAATAGTTCAGGGTCTGGGTGGAGTCCCCTTAAATTACAAAATGCATACTGTTTTGGAGTCTGAAAATTTAAAACCATTATCGTTTGCCCAATTTTAAATTTTGTTTAAACATAACTGTAATTTTCTTTCTAAGGTGTTCATGTTTTCCCCATAAGTAAAAATAACAAAGTCATCAACATACAAAGAGCACTCTATGCCAGGGGACAGAGCATTTATGATGCTGTTTATTTTAATGTTGAACAGGGTGACTGACTGAATGCTGCCAGGGGTACACCCATTTCATGTTCATAAGTATCAGAAGCGGAGTTGCCCACTCGAACCTGAAATTTTCCGTCTTTCAGGAATTCCCCCACAAAGCGGGGAAAGTGTCCCTTAAGCCCCATAAGATCCAGGTCACGTAGAATGCCATGTTTCCAGGTTGTGTTATAGGTCTTTTCTATATCGAAGAATACAGCTACTAGATGTTCTCTTCTGAGTAATGCATTTCTAATATAAGCTTGCAGCCTTACCAGGTGGTCAGTTGTTATCCGCCCCTGCTGGAATCCACATTGGTAGTTGGAGATCACTTTATTCCTCTCCAGGTACCAGACCAGCCTACTGTTAATCATTCTTTCCATGGTTTTGCAGATGCAGCTTGTTAGAGCTATTGGTCGATAGTTAGCTGGGTCAGAGCCGTCTCTTCCTGGTTTAGGTATCGGTATAATTGTGGCTTTCCTCCAGGTGTATCAAACCATTGTTTGCTTGTCCGTTTTGGATTTGCGGAGGTTAGGGGTACAACTTTCCTGGCTATATTAAGTAGCTTGCTAGCAAAGGTATCAGCTGGGTTCTGTTCATCGAGGATATTTTCTGTGATATCCTCAGAGCATCTTTTTTGGAATTGTTCCCAATCAGCCTTGTTCAGTTTCCACCGCTGAGGTCGTCCCAATGAGGGGAGATTGTTAGTAATGATGATTGGGAAGTTATCACTTCCCCATAGATCATTGCTAACTGACCATTTAAAGTCGTCCAGAAGTCCGGGGATGCATACGGTGAGGTCAATGAGAGATCCAGTTCCTGGGTGCAAGTAGGTCGGTGATGCATCATTAAGTATGCATAAATCATGTTGGAGGAAGATATCCTCCAGCATACGGCCTCTTGTGTCGGTATTGTTGGATCCCCACATGGTGTTATGGGCATTGAAATCCCCAAGGATTATGTAAGGCCGGGGGAGTTGTTTCAATAGGTCCTCCATATCTGTTTGGTTTAATGGAGCGCCTGGTGGTAGATACAGGCTGCAGCAAGTGATAACCTTGTGAAGGGTTATCCTAGCTGCTACGGCCTGTAGGGTGGTCTGTAGTTCTACCCTCTCATGGGTGGTGCTATCCTTCACAAGGATACAGACTCCACCTGATGCTCTCTCTGCATCCTCAACATTCTTGCTGTAAGCACTGTAGCTTCGGAAGCTGATGCTATCTTTCAGAAATGTTTCCTGTAGGCAGACAGCTACAGGAGTCTCGGAGTCCATCAGTAGCTGCATTTCCTCATAATTGGCCTTGAGGCCTCTGAAATTCCACTGTACAATTCTGGAATCCATGACTTATTCTAGATGACCTACTTGGAGCTATTTGGCATTGGGAGGCCCCCGGAGGGGTTTCCCTTAATTCCAGTGACCTTGGTATTTTTATTCTTGGGTTTGGATGGAGAGGAGGACAACCCCCTTTTGGGGGAAGTCTTTCTCTCTGGAGAGGGGAGATCCTTCTGGTTAGAGCAGAGGTTATTTCCTCCTCGCTCACCTCGGGCATCCTCTCCACTTTGATTTCTCCCCTTAGGGAGTTGGTCAACCTCTAATTCGGTAGAGGTTGGGGTGTCTGACTGGTTTCTCTGAGGAGAACCTGTGTCAGACATGATGTCTCCGGGTTCTCCAGGAGTATTGGTTTTGACTAGCTGCTCAGTCTCCATGCTCTCATCAGCGAGCACAGAGAACCTTTAGCATGACAACAGGGCTTTCTTGTCTCTTCGGAGGTGTGTTCTTTGGCGGTGTTTTCTTCTGAGTTGGAGGAGGAGGAGAAGGGGGGGGGGTCAATGTGTCCGTCTGTGTGGCTATGGATCTTCCTATCTTAGCAACAGCCTGGGCGTAGGTCTTTGTCAAGCCGAACTGGTCCTTGGGAAGGGACAATATAGCCAATTTCACCTGGCTGAAGGTACATCCATTTCTTGCCTTGTACTCCTGCACGGCAACCTCCTGTTTCCACACAGGGCAGTCCTTGGAGTAGGCTGAGTGGCCAGCGTGACAGTTTGGTCATTTGAACTGGGCTGTGCAGCCCTTTTCCTCATAACCCTCTCCAGCACATCTGACACACACAGTGTTCCTCTTGCAGACTGCCGTGCCATGTCCATAACCCTGGCACTTGAAGCACCTCATGGGGTTAGGTATGTAGGGCCTCACTGGAACTCATAGTTATCCTCCCTTCACATACTCTGGTGGTGTCCTAGTTTCGAATGTGAGGATAATAGTGGCGGTTTTGACCTCCTTACCATCCCTGTGCCTAGTAATGCGCCAGGCATGGGTGACTCCTTCAATGCCCTCCACTATTTCCTTCTCGGAACATTCCAGCAGGTCTTTAGAACTGATAACACCTCTGCTGGTGTTCAAACTCTTGTGTGGCATGACTTCCACTTGAAGATCACAGATTCTCCTGCATCGTAAAAGCCCATCAGAGTGTATCTTGCTATCTACTTCTACAAGAAGTTACATCGACTTGTGTAGCTTAGACACACTCTTGGGCTCTCCCACTACTGACTTGAGTCCCTTATAGATAAGAAAAGGGCTCAACTTGGTCAGGCTTTTCCCCTCCTCTGTGCACCTGACCACCAGAAATGATGGCCAGGTAGCACAGCTTTTTGAGACCTTCTCTTTTTTATCATCAATTCGACGTTTCTTGCCCAGACATAGGTCTGGGGCAAGTAGTTTTGTGTGTGTTTTTTTGTCCATGTGCGTAAGTAATAATTTGGCACCTGTGCTCCCCACCAGCCATCGAGTCCAACAAGGGGACGGGCCATTCGGAAGTCCAGAATGAGCCTGCCAGGGCTACACAGGTGCTATACTCAGTCAGCTGCTGCATCCGATACAGCAGCTCCTTGATTGACCCTCCAGCCACCGCCCTCCAGCTTGGGTAGCTCTATTAGCTCGGCATGACCAGCCGGTTGACACAGAGCGGGCTATCTGGGCCTCAGGTCTAGGGGAACTTGGAGCCAAAGTATTGTGTTATGGTGGTTTATCCTCAGATAGCCACCACTCAAGCACCAGGATCTCTTTATCCCCCCTACCCGTCGCAGTCCAGGGCAAACAGACTGGTCTAGGACATAGTGAGATTTTAAAGATAAGGAGACAGAGTAATGATCAATGGAGGCAGACTGAGGAAAAGAGGAGGCAGACACAATGGTAGAAAAGAAGTAGGGCACTTTTGAGATCCAAAAGTGTTAAGGAAAGAGGAGCGCAGTTTAACGTCATGTCTTAGGACGCCGGTTGAATAAGGAAAGGAGTATTAAAGCCAAGAAGTGATAGACATGGTGATAAGAAAGAAGTTCACTTTAGGCTCCAAGAGTGCTGAAAAAAAGACAGCATAAATTAACATCATAAAAACAATCATTTCAAAAGGACTAAATTACATGTGCATGTGCAATACAGATGAATTTGTACTGATATTCTTATGTGATCCTTGAAAATGTGATTTTAAAAAATGTTATTTTGGAAACATCAGCATTAGTCAGATAAACTCTTTTTCTCCAGAATTATTTTCCACATTTGGAAGGAAATAATGATTTCGTTTTTTCGGAGTGTGATATAATGCTTTAAGTTACATAGCTTTTTTGTTTGTTACAAGAAAATGTTTATATTTGGTATTAGAATAAAAGGAGAATACAGGACCCTTAATATAAAAACACTTGAATGTTTATAAAAGCAAAAATTATGTCAATATTAATTTTTTTTAAATTAAAAAGGAAAACTTATTGACTGCAGAAAATTCTCCAGGATCTAGATCTAGACAAGATCTGAGTAAAATTGTATAATCTAAATTTTTTTTTTAAATTATTTTTTTTTATCATATGTATCCTTATCACAAAAGGTGTTTTTAATTTGTAACACTTAAAACTCATAAAATGGAAATCATGAGCTAATTAATTATCCATGTCACTACCATAGAAACAAGAAAATTAATTTAAAAAAAACTTAAAAAACAGAGAAAAAAAAAAAAGCTTATATTAAGCATAGTTTGGATCAGTCATGTAATTAAATTTGTATTAGATCTAGACTAACAATAAAAATGCATTTATAAAAATTAAAAAAAAAGAGGTGAATGACCTGAATTCAAACTCGGGGCTCAAGCCTTCTCAAGCCAACACTGTAACCACTCTGCTAGTGGATAGCCTATGAACATGGAAGATTGTATAGTTATCTATTTGGAAGATTGTATAGTTATCTATTGCTTCTATCCATTCATCCAGCCCAGTGATGCTACAGCCCATAGAGAGCCCTGGCCTGCTTTAGCACATCTCTTCATTCTGATTTATCCTGTGTTTTAATTCTCCATCCCCGAAATTTCAGCTGTTGTAGATCAAGCCACCGTACTCGGGGTCTACCTTTGGTGCACCTGCCTTTTGGTTTTTGCAAGTGAGCAATATTTGCTCCTCTGTTCTTTGACACTTTATCGAGGTGACCTGCCCAACGTAATCTGTTACCTTTATTTCCATCAATATGGAGGGGTCTTCATATAGCTGGTATATTTCTTGGTTGGTCCAAATCCTCCATCCAGTTTCCTCATGTAAGGCACCATAAATTTTTCTGAGGATTTTTCTTTCCCAAGTGTTAAGCAGATTTTCTGTGGTTTTTGTTAGCATCGCTTCACTTATTACAGGTCTGATGATAGTTTTGTAAAAGGTTTTCTTTGTCTTAGATATAAGTTTGCATTTAAGTATGTGTTTTTTGTTATAGAAAGCTCTGTTGCCTGTCGTTCCATTTACTTCTGACATTACGCTTCTTAAATATTTAAAAGTTTCTACATTTTCAAACTTGTTTTTATTGAACTAAAGAAAATAACTCACCGATTCTCAGATCGCTGGTATCTCTTAGACTGCAGAAGCACAATCCCACTATGATCAATTAATATCTCCAATAAAAAGAAATAATGTCACAATCTCCAAATCAAATTTACATATCCCGATTCACTAACACAAAACTAACTCACAAATAAACTCTAAACTCTGCATTCTATCCAGAACAAATGAAGAAATTAATTGTAAATAAAATAAATGAGAAATGGACGAGCTCTCATCCAAATCACAAGAAAGATGACGTTTACTATAAGCTATCCCGACAAGATCAACTTCTAATCTTTCGACTCAGAGGACCTGACACAACAGAATGAGACAACACATGCACCGGAAGCTCAAAATTGGAACCAGTGAAATCTGCCCACTTGGAGTATCACCAGAGAATGCTGACCACATCCTCCAAAACTGCTCTCTTTACCAAGAGGCCCGAATAAGACACTGGCAACTAACACCCAAATAGAAAGAAAACTATATGGAGAGCTCCCTGATTTGGAAACCACTGCGCAGTTCATCTCATGTATTGGTCTAGTCATCTGAACACTCCAACATAACAATGAGAACGAAGAAGAAACTAACACAAAAAAAAAACAATCCTCAATCCTCAGTCAAGAAATCCAAAAATCATAACTAAGTTTCTTAATACATTTACACACTAGTCAAGGTCATTTACGCCCAACAGCATAAACAAAAATCACCCCACTTTGCTTGTGGAAAAAAAAGGTTAGTCAGGGAGGAACATGGTTACAACAATATTGTTCTTCTGCCTTTTTTTTCTCTTGTCATTATAGCATACTTGGTTTTGTTGTCAAGTCCTGCTGGTCGAGATGTGTGAAAGCTCTAGCAATATCAGAGGTGTCTTTACCCAATAAGGCAATGTCATTTGCCTATAATATGCAAGATATTGTAGAGGTTGACTGTATATTGTTCCTGTTGGTTGGGGGTCATATGTGTTCTAAAGTATCAAACAAGACAAGAACAGATTGGTACAAAAACTCATTCATACCTTACTCGGTCTGACTATATTAACGCCACTCGTTGATCAGGAAACGTGAAAAGGACCAAGATGCCTGTGTGTAGTCACTGAATGAACTCTTTACATTGTGTCTGATCTATTTATGTGCATGTTTCTGTTGTGTTATCTTTTTAAGAGAGTCCTTGTAATAACAAATTTCCTTAAGGATCAATAAAGCAGTTTTAGTCTTAGTAAGTAATTGTTCCCCTTGTATTTATTTGTATACGCCTTATTATTTTTCTAGAGACAAATTGAACAGTAAGTCTCCCTGTCTTAGTCCTTGTTTAACCCTAAATTCCAGTGAATGTATTATGTATTAGGACTTTACTTTTTGAGCTGTTTAATGTCATAAGTTTGTTGGGTAATCCAAAATCCAGTAGTGTTTGGTATAGATATTTCCTTTTGATGCTGTCATAAGCCATTTTATAGTCTATGTAGAGATGGTGTACTGGTATACTGTATTCATAGCATTTTTCGAGTATACATTTTAGGTGAAAATGTGATCGGTTGTGGATCTATAAGGTTTGAAACCACATTGGTAGTCACCTAAGATTTCTTCTGAATACTTTCCAAGTCTCTTAGTAATAAGCTTAGTTACATTCAAGAGAGAGATTCCTCTGTAATTACAACACTTAAGTTTGGATCCCTTTTTGCGTATTCCTTCAACGCACCATTAACTCTTTCACTGAGAATTATTTTGATTGAAAAAATGTAGTTTTTCGGGAAGAACACAAATTTTCAAAGAGGGTAGAGTTACTAAAACAAACATAATTTTATTAAATAATCTAACATTTTTTATTTTATTTTAAAGGAAAATGAATGAGCTACAAAAGTATAATATATAAAATAAATTATTCCAAAAAAAATTAAAAATTTCAATTAATTTTAAACTGAGCAAGGAAAGAGAAAATATTTAGAAAATTCATTAAAAAATCGATATACTGAAAGATTTAACCTTTTAATTAAACATTTAATTCATAAATATTGAAAAATCACAAAACTTAACACATTTAATCACTTCAAATTTCATAAAAGATGAACAAATGCACTAAGAAATTGTATTATTATCCCAGGAAATAAACTAAAAAATAGGAACTATTAACATAATGTTTTTTTAACATGTTAGTACTGCATCAAATTCACTACCAAAACAATGAACAATCACTCCCACATCCGGAAAATAAAACAAGGTTACAAAGACAGTTTGTGTGGAAATTAAAAGTCAGCCTCCGAAGTGGTCCAACTAGGCAGGCTTCAATATTTTCAAAAAGAACATCCGAATGAAATTATATCAATGACAAATGACATAAGAATGGAGAAAGTAGGTTGACAGATCTTGTGTAGTGCCTCAACTGTCCAGCAGATCAAAGAATAGGTGAAAGTGAAAGTAAAGTTAGATGTGAACCTGGCCTAACTAGTTCCCCTTTCAGACCTTGTGGATGTAAAGTTCATCTGTTTTTGTGGCCTACGGTTAAAGAGGGTGTCATGTAGCCAGCACAACGACCAACTGCCTTTACTTTTCCCAACAAATGTCAGGTACCCATTAAAGCTGGGTGGGCACAGAGGCGCCCAAAGATTCCAAAGATAAAATCCCAGTCTTCACCAGGATTTGAACCCGGGACCCCCTGTTTGAAAGCCAAGCGCTTTACCGATCAGCCACAGCGCCTCCCTAGCCTAACTGATGTCTTATAATAGATCTAATTGTTTTGAAAAGGTTCAATCTCTTATTCGAATCCAAAAAAAAAAAAAAAAGAGAACAAGAAAATGCAGTTTACAAGATTACTATTCCGTTTTAAATTTTGTCTAATTTATAATGCATACTAAATAGATTTTTTCTCTTTAATAAAATAGTAAACATTTGTTCTTGTGTAAATATAGTACTTAGTATAACAGATCTTACATAATTTAACAATACAAATATAAAAACAAAAATTTTTGACAAAAAATCTACAACCGTTTGCATAAATTTGTTATAAATATGGAAAACAGTCGTCTCACCTAATAAAGAGCCTCAAGTGTTTGAGTGTTTAATAGTTAAAAGCTGTAAAAGTGGTGTAATTTTATGAAAAAAACTGCTTGCATAAGTGATTTAAAAAATTAGATTTTTCGTTTTCAGAAAAGAAAAAGTAGCCGTTGTATCAGAACTTTGAATGGTCTAAAATATTGTGATGTTGGATTTTCACTATCTTTTCTAGTTTACAGGACGGACGGACAGACATTTCACACAAAACTAATATCGTCTTTACCCCTTTCGGGGGCCGAAAAAACGAGAGAAATAAAAAGTTTAACATAGTGAAATAATTATTTTAAACACAGTTACTCGCTGAGAGTAACACCGGGCTGAAAGAGTTAAGATATCGTTGTGCTTTTTTCCTATCCAGTCTGTCGCCACTTATAAATGCTTTTTTTTTTATTTCAGGTTTTATTTTTGCAATGACCCCAATGATTTATTGTTAGGGTAGATACTAATACTCTTGGTACTGATACACATGTTTTCACAGAATTCAATGTTATTTGGTCACTGCATTGGTCACCCATTCTTCCAGGTCTGAAGTGTTCTCTTACAATAAATTCCAGTTGGTGTAGTCTAGATATCCTGGTAGTTTATATTTTCTTTGAATCCACTTTAAGTTATTTCCAGTAGTTTAGAAGCGATACACTATACTGTTTTGTGGTCCGATGATCCTAAAAATTGCTGTTCACGAGATGTGAATGCCCTTCTGATGTTACTGTAACAGTTCTTTTCTCTCTAGGGCATGAGATGTGATGATAGAAAGTGGATAAGTTTTCCTTCAAGGTGCATTTATAAAAATAAGCCAGTATAACCACTGGTGCTTTCAGTGACCTCGTCTGTAACTGATCCATTAATTAAGTGATGAATTCCATTTTGGCTGTAGGCAGAACATAAACCACAAAAACAACAAAGTCTTGTAGCAAAAAAAAAAATTTCAATGAGAGAGCCTGTAGTTCTAGATCAGGAAAGCATATTCTTTTTTTAATTGAGTAGTTGTGTACTTGATGTTGAAGTACACACATAGCCCTCACCTTTCTTTTTCTTAGACAGCAGTTCTGTCAGATCTAAATCAAGAGAAACCTTCAATTGCAGTCAGGTTATCATTGTCATCCTCCTCTAATCATGTCTCAGGGAAAGCCATTAACAAAATTTCTCTAAAAATGTGGTAGTAGCATACATTGGCACATCTTTCATCTACTTTGTTTCTTACTGAGCAGACATTAGCTAAAACAAACGCAGGTAGTGGTGGGCAAAAATCTCCTTTTTAGCCTTTGCTTTATTTTTCCTTTCTTTCCTCTTTTCCTTGTACTAACAGAGGAAGGTTACAGACAATTTATATGCGCATAACATGGTGGAAGACGCTTCTTCTCTGAACTAAGTTTGATAAATTGGTCTTGACTATAATAGATAGATCTAGGTCTAGATCAGCCGCCACCTCAGGTCATCATTTTCTTGTTTTATTTCTGTTAGAAAATCTAAAGTTGAACAAATTTAAATCTAGTAATGCATGTTAAGTATAAACTCATTGTGGAGCCCACATTGAAAGAAAGAAATCTTCGGCTACACAACTAATAACAAATAAACATCCAAAATACATTCAACAATATAAGAATTCAACTTGAAAGCACAAATTGCATGCCACCACAGTGCAGTGAGTGGTTTTTGGTAAATATATAAGATTAATAATATTTACTTATATTTAGGTTATGGGACCACTAAACCAAAAAAAAATTATATTCCAACAAACCTGAGATGGACCTGCAACAACTACATGAAAATATCTGGCATTCTGTTCATCTGGTATAGCTGTTATTCCAGCAACTGGTTCAGCCATTAATCGTTGAGTTTCCTGCAAAGAATATGAAAGTAATCATTTGCAAAGAAGCTCAATTTACTATTTAAACAAAAGTTAGATATAAAACGATGTACGTTTTAAGGTTCCATGGTTTGAATAAAAACAATGTATTTACAGCAAATTAAGTTTGAGAAAATACTGCATACACGCCTTGGTCTCATACTGCTAGTAATAGACATTGGATTTTCCATAGTACTAAAGATAGATTCAAGTTAGTCCTCAACATTAGGGGAAATAAAAATCAAACAAGGGGAAGACAATGTGTGGCTATTGAGATGTTGAGTTTATTATTATAATTGTGTCTAGTTTTGTGAATTTACTAGTGAAATTAAATTATAATGTGTATTTGTAGTGTGTGTTCAATATTTTTGTGATTGCAAGTTGAGGAACAAATATTATTTCACAAAGAGGATTTCTGTACTGTTTCTTCAATCTCTGGCATATGGTAGAATTTGGGTCAACAGACATAGTTCTGAAAAATAAAATGACACATTTTAACCATTTGAAATTGTGTAGAGTTGTGCATCACACTTAGAACCCTAAGGTCAGCAAAAGCGAACAAGAGCTCCCTCTCACTGGCCTGAATGAACAGTGTACGCCTTGTATACACTATAAATAACTGTTTTAAGTATCGACTTGATAGGAGAATGCGTAAGGGAGAAATGGCGTTAACAATTATTTAAGTGAATTAAACACAACAAATTTAGTCATATTTGTGAACACTGAAGCATTAGTTTCCCTTGTAGCTATTAAACAAAATAATTAATTACACATTAATTGCCAGATTGGTTTCTTTTTTTTATTAATTATTAATTCATGTCTCGTCTATGTCAATGAATAATTGTGCGAAGTCTCAACGTGATCAGAGAATGGGTGTGGGACAATTAAGGTGTCAACACTTTTTACTAGACAGACAGAATGAGTTGATATAAGCTTTGTAAGAATGTCAATTATTAAGAGTAACAAAAAAAAACTAAAACAGATAAATACCATTTATCTTATTCATAGTAAACCAGTTAAACAGACTCAGTTTAAAAGAATTCAAAATACCTATGTACTATATATAAATGAAAAACTATCATATTGATAAAATTATTTTACAAACCAAACAAATCATTAGGGTTTATTAAAAGAAATTTGTACAAATCAAATAAAAACAAAACTCAAATGTTATTTAACCTTGGTTAGGCCAATAAAATAATATGCCTCCTCTGTTTGGGGCCCCTCGACTCAAGAAAACATTAATAAAATAGAACAGAAATGTTCACATTTGATTACAATAACACATTTAGTAAAATCATTAAATTTAGTGACCCTTAAGACTTAAAAGTAAAGTAGCAATTATACATAAAACACAGAAACATAATCTTCAAATACAGAAACAAAACAAAACCTCAAAACGTAGTAAAATACTCAAAAAGACACAAAGATAAAGGCACATTCCTAGTTTCATACTAGGACTAATTTGTACAATTACTCCTTCTTCCCATTGCTATTAGAGCATGAGTCAGCCAGGAAAACCAGTGACTTGGCAGAGTTTAAGTCACTGATTGACTAGGGACATGTGCAGGATGTAATCATCTTCTTTGGTTAAGTAATGTCTGTATATTATAAGACAAGATAAGATAGTAACCATAGATTTAGGTCTTCTAAGATCATGCCACACCATGTTAGAAGATTTGTTTTCACTTTTCTCACTTATTCTAAGGACATCCAGGTGTCAAATTCTTTCAGAAGTTGGAACAGTTTAACACTGTGAAGGCTATTTTATTAGAGTGCTAGATGTGAAGATGACATGAGGCTACTATCCGATCAAACAATGTTCATTTAGTATATGATTTAGTGAAGATCCATATTTACTAAATTTACTAAACACTCAAACAAAAAAACCTTTGAAATGTAGATATGTTAAGTAGTTCAAACAATGAATTTAACTTAAAATTACAAAACTTTAATTCAGGAACTAGGAATCACTCAAAATATAATACACAATATACAAATGAAACAGTTCAAGTTAATTATCTTTTTCCAAGATAGTAATAAAACTAAATTTAACAATAGTATTGATTCTACAACTCAAAACGCTATTTTCAATAAGATTCTGTCTACAACTTTACTCTATGAGATCCTGTCTACAACTCTAAAATATGCGACTTGTCTCTACAAGTTTCCATCTACAACTGACTATTTTCCACCGCCAAACTTTTCCTTTCCATGGAAAAGCCATGCCTATTCAACTATGAGTTTGTGATTTTGGGCACATCGGCACAATTTAGGCCATGTCGTGCCTGCAGTCCCTCAAGGGCCACTCTCCCTCAACACAACAAGGGCCAAATTCCATACAGTCAAATCATTAAAATCAAGGTCTATTCACAGTTAAAATAGTAGAGGTAGTAAAAATTTAATAATTTGGTAAAAATTTAATGTAAATAGTACATGTTTACTAATTCATAAAAAACGTTTGAATAAGATTTTGATTTGATTTTAGGTACATCACACAATTTAGGCCATGTCGTACCTGCAGTCCCTTAAGAACTACTCTCTCTCTACATAACAAGGGTAAAGTCTATACAGTTAAATCATTTAAATCAAGGTCAATTCACAGTTAAAATAGTAAAGGTAGTAAAAATTTAATAATTTGGTAAAAATCTAATGTAAATAGTACATGTTCACAAATTCATAAATCAGATCTTTGTAGACAAACCCACTTCCCGGATAAAGCCCAGTACCTTCCCAGGGTCGACATTATTGAATAGTGTTTTTAAATTAGTGGCTCTAAAATATTTTTCCTTGACATCCTGGTATCTGGGGCAGTCGATGAAGATATGTTCCACGGTGAGGCGAGAGTCACAATACTCACAAAGCGGGGGCTCTTCTTTCTTCAGCACAAAAGAGTGCGTGATGTAGGTGTGGCCAATCCTAAGTCTGGACATGGTCGTTCTACCATGCCTTGTCAGACCCTTAGATGTGGACCGCCACCTGACATCCGCCACAATCTGCCTGAGTTTATTGTGAGTCTCAGCCTCCCATCAGTCCTGCCACTCTTGGTAGGTGGCAGAGGCAATACTTTGTCTCAGGCCCGAGCAGGGAATTTGGGTTCCTGACACCATATGATTTAGCGCTCTCTTTGCTTCTCTGTCTGCGGCTTCGTTTCCCTCAATGCCCACATGGGAGGGGACCCAGATGAAGGTGACATCCCTATGGTCGGCTGTTATTTGGTCCAACAGCTTCAGGCTCTTATGTACCAATGGAATGTCAGTCTTCATCCGCCCCAAAGCTTGCAATGCAGATTTGGAGTCGGAGCAGATTATAAATTTCCTCCTTTCTGATGCTTTGACGGCCATAAGTGCAAGCGATATTGCATGCAATTCGGCCGTAAAGATGGAGCAGCCATCGGGGAGTCTACGGGAGATTGTTTTATTCCGAAAGGAGCAGGCACATGCAACCTTTCCATCCATTTTGGATCCGTCTGTGTAGATGGTGCCACAATTCCCGTAGCTCTCTTGCAGTTCCCTAAAGTAGACTTGTAGTATGCTTGGGTCTGTATTTTCTTTTTTGAAATTAAGGAGGGATAAATTTAATTTGGGTTTATTCATTAGCCAAGGAGGATTCTGAGGGGTTTCTATTTTAGAGATTTGGTCAATGGGTGGAGTTAAATTTTGGATGGTTTCTCTCATTCGAAGGCCTAACGGCTGTATGACGTTAGGCCTTCGATTGTATAATTCTACCTCTGTGGGGTTAAATATGGAGTCGAAACCAGGGTTCGTGGGGTTGGATTTTAGCTTGACTATATACTGCATTGCAAGCTTTTTCATTCTTATATCCATGGGGAGTTCTCCAGCCTCCACATGAAGGCTTGGGATAGGTGATGTACGAAACGCGCCGAGACAGAGACGCAGGGCAGCATTTTGTATTGGTTCCAGTATTTTTAGGTACGACTTCCTTGCTGCTCCATATATTATGGATCCGTAGTCTAGCTTGGATCGAATTAGACTCTGATATAGCAGCAGCAAGGTATCTCTGTCGGCTCCCCAGTCCGTATGGCTTAGCACTCTAAGTATGTTTAATGACTTTTGGCATTTCTTCCTAAGTTCCTTAATGTGGGAGAGAAAATTAAATTTGGAATCTAGAGTGAGGCCTAAAAATTTTGTAGTTTTCACGACAGGGATCTTCTTTTTGTGTATAAATAGTTCAGGGTCTGGGTGGAGTCCCCTTAAATTACAAAATGCATACTGTTTTGGAGTCTGAAAATTTAAAACCATTATCGTTTGCCCAATTTTAAATTTTGTTTAAACATAACTGTAATTTTCTTTCTAAGGTGTTCATGTTTTCCCCATAAGTAAAAATAACAAAGTCATCAACATACAAAGAGCACTCTATGCCAGGGGACAGAGCATTTATGATGCTATTTATTTTAATGTTGAACAGGGTGACTGACAGAATGCTGCCCTGGGGTACACCCATTTCCTGGTCATGAGTGTCAGAAGCAGAGTTGCCCACTCGAACCTGAAATTTTTGGTCTTTCAGGAATTCCCCCACAAAACGGGGAAGATGTCCCTTAAGCCCCATAAGCTCCAGGTCACGTAGAATGCCCTGTTTCCAGGTTGTGTCATAGGCCTTTTCTATATCGAAGAATACAGATACTAGATGTTCTCTTCTGAGTAATGCATTTCTAATATAAGCTTCCAGCCTTACCAGGTGGTCAGTTGTTGTCCGCCCTTGCCGGAATCCGCACTGGTAGTTAGAGATCACTTTATTCCTCTCCAGGTACCAGACCAGACTACTGTTAATCATTCTTTCCATGGTTTTGCAGATGCAGCTTTTTTAGTGCTATTGGTCGATAGTTAGCTGGGTCAGAGCCGTCTCTTCCCGGTTTAGGTATCGGTATAACTGTGGCTTTCCTCCAGCTGTTTGGGAAAGCTCCTGTTTGCCACACACAGTTATAGACCCCTAGCAGGACTGCCAATGAGGGTTCGGGAAGGTGCTTGAGGAACTGGTAATGGATTTCATCTTCTCCAGGTGCTGTGTCATGTGACTTTTCTAGCGATTCCCTCAGTTCCTCAAGCGAGAACGGTTTGTTGTAGTCTTCATTGTTCTCTGACCTGAAATCAATGGAGTGTCTTTCTTCCCTGGTTTTGACTTTTTAGAACTCTGGCGTGTAATGTGCAGTGGATGATTTTTCTGCTATTGAGGATGCAAGGCAGTCAGCTATTTCTCTGGGGGACGTGACAGTTCGTCCTTGGTTTTTTAAATTCCCTATTGCATTTGATTCTTTCCCATTGATTCGCCTTACTGCCTTCCAGACCGCTTTAGCAGAAGTTTTGGCATCCAGACTGCCGACAAAACTTCTCCAGGAATTCCTTTTGGCTGACCGTATGGTTTGTCTAGCCTTTGCTCTAGCTATTCTGAATAGCTTTAGGTTTTCCTGGGATGGATTTTTTATAAATGCAGCCAGTCGTTTTTTCCTATTGCCAATAGCACTTTTGCAGGCTGTATCAAACCATGGTTTGCTAGGCCATTTTGGATTTGCGGAGGTTAGGGGGATAACTTTCCTGGCTATATTAAGTAGCTTGCTAGCAAAGGTATCAGCTGGGTTCTGTTCATCGAGGATATTTTCTGTGATATCCTCAGAGCATCTTTTTTGGAATTGTTCCCAATCAGCCTTGTTCAGTTTCCACCGCTGAGGTCGTCCCAATGAGGGGAGATTGTTAGCAATGATGATTGGGAAGTGATCACTTCCCCATAGATCATTGCTAACTGACCATTTAAAGTCGTCCAGAAGTCCAGGGACGCATACGGTGAGGTCAATGCATGTGAGAGATCCAGTTCCTGGGTGCAAGTAGGTCGGTGATGCATCATTAAGTATGCATAAATCATGTTGGAGGAAGATATCCTCCAGCATACGGCCTCTTGTGTCGGTATTGTTGGATCCCCACATGGTGTTATGGGCATTGAAATCCCCAAGGATTATGTAAGGCCGGGGGAGTTGTTTCAATAGGTCCTCCATATCTGTTTGGTTTAATGGAGCGCCTGGTGGTAGATACAGGCTGCAGCAAGTGATAACCTTGTGAAGGGTTATCCTAGCTGCTACGGCCTGTAGGGTGGTCTGTAGTTCTACCCTCTCATGGGTGGTGCTATCCTTCACAAGGATACAGACTCCACCTGATGCTCTCTCTGCATCCTCAACATTCTTGATGTAAGCACTGTAGCTTCGGAAGCTGATGCTATCTTTCAGAAATGTTTCCTGTAGGCAGACAGCTACAGGAGTCTCGGAGTCCATCAGTAGCTGCATTTCCTCATAATTGGCCTTGAGGCCTCTGAAATTCCACTGTACAATTCTGGAATCCATGGCTTATTCTAGATGACCTACTTGGAGCTATTTGGCATTGGGGGGCCCCCGGAGGGGTTTCCCTTAATTCCAGTGACCTTGGTATTTTTATTCTTGGGTTTGGATGGAGAGGAGGACAACCCCCTTTTGGGGGAAGTCTTTCTCTCTGGAGAGGGGAGATCCTTCTGGTTAGAGCAGAGGTTATTTCCTCCTCGCTCACCTCGGGCATCCTCTCCACTTTGATTTCTCCCCTTAGGGAGTTGGTCAACCTCTAATTCGGTAGAGGTTGGGGTGTCTGACTGGTTTCTCTGAGGAGAACCTGTGTCAGACATGATGTCTCCGGGTTCTCCAGGAGTATTGGTTTTGACTAGCTGCTCAGTCTCCATGCTCTCATCAGCGAGCACAGAGAACCTTTAGCATGACAACAAGGCTTTCTTGTCTCTTCGGAGGTGTGTTCTTTGGCGGTGTTTTCTTCTGAGTTGGAGGAGGAGGAGGGGGTGGTGGGGTCAATGTGTCCGTCTGTGTGGCTATGGATCTTCCTATCTTAGCAACAGCCTGGGCATAGGTCTTTGTCAAGCCGAATTGGCCCTTGGGTAGGGCCAATACAGCTGATTTCGCCTGGCTGAAGGTACATCCATTTCTTGCCTTGTACTCCTGCACGGCAACCTCCTGTTTGCACACAGGGCAGTCCTTGGAGTAGGCTGAGTGGCCAGCGTGACAGTTTGGGCATTTGAACTGGGCTGTGCAGCCCTTGTCCTCATGACCTTCTCCAGCACATCTGGCACACACAGTTTTTAGGACAATCTGCCAGAAAATATGGGACAAAATAACATGGCAATAGGAAAGAACCTAATCTTTAATTAGTCCATGGCACAGAAAGAAAACCTGAGACAATGCCAAAACGATAGAACAATTAAGTCTGTTCAGTCATCCTAGCAAGAGAAAAGCTGAAGAGGTCCTTTTGAAACAAAAATGCCTTCAACACAAAACTTCATAGAATTTAACAAGAAAAACATTAACTCATTGACTGCAGTGTTTTTTTGTCCAAAAAAATGCTTTTTTTCTTGAGAAAAAAAATTCGGCAAAAAACAAGTCTTTTAAAAAAAAAAACTGTTGTACCTTATAAGATACATAAACATATTTGGTATCAAATTAAAGGAAATTGAATGGAGAATAAGAATATGCATGCTTTCTGTATAATTGTAAGATAATAAAATTTTATAAAATAGTGTGACAAAAAAAAATATTTACAAAAAATGTATGGAAAAATGTTTTACCTAATTTACAAGCGTTGAAAAGAACATAAATATCATAAGATACTAGCACAAAATGTTTGATGTCATATATGATGTATTCAGTTCAAAAAGTATCAGTTCAAGATACAATATTTTATGAAATAGTCAGTGATATATTCTGAACATCAATGAACATGTAATGCTCATAAGATAGGCATTGTTATATACAGCATTTATAAATATTCAAAGTTGAAACACAATGTTCTCCAAGATATTCACAGCTAAATTTCCAAAAATAAATAGTTATAGTTGAAGCACAATGTTCACCAAGATATTCACTGCTATATTTCCAAAATAAATAGTTATAGTTAAAACACAATTTTCATAAAAAATTTCATTTGTTTTAGAAAATAGGTAATAAAAAGTTAAAACAAAATGTTGAAGACTACCAAAATACTGTCATTATCTTGTTTTTATATCTCTAAAATTAGAAGACAGAAAACACACAAATATATACATTCATGATGCAATACAAATTATTCAAATTATGGCCTGAGTATGCCAAATTTTGAAACAATACCTAGGCTGGTCAGGACTATCCATACACACAAAATATGTTCGAACAGGCTTAGAATTGCTGCAAACTTTGCAGCGTCTCTGTTTATCAACAAACTCAATTATATGCCTTCCTCCTGAAAGTCTGGCTAGTGGATTGATTTGAGGACGACCCATGTTTCTCATTGTCTTCTCTTTTTCTTCTGGGGGCATTATTGTGGAAGCTTCAGCACAAGTAAATCTACCAGCTGAATCTTGAATTGTTTCAAGCTCAGTAAAGACTTTTTCATATGATCTGGTCTACTAAGATTATATAAAATATGGGCATTAGAACAGGCAATTTCCATAATCCAAAGAAAAAGCTTTTTCCACCATTTAGTGGATTTTCTTGTAAGCATGGCATAATTGCCAATTTTTTTATCTGCTAGGTCACAACTAAACATGAATTTATTGTACATGTACATTGATGGTTTACTTTTGTTTTTACCAAAACATCAAGGTATTGTGCACTTGTGGATACCATAATGACTTTTTTTTTTCTTTTTTTATCCTTCCACAAAACAACTAACTTTTCTTTGTTTTGTGTTTATCCAATACTTAGATTCCATATGCTTGATGTGTGCATTTTTTAATTGAGGTGGAAATGGTCACCTATTACTCTGAATAGTGCCAGTGTATAAAAACTATTCATTAGTTAAAAAATCAACTAAGTTTCTGTTGTGTAGTACCTGTATATAAAAACGTGGTAGCCTTTCCCTAAATATTTTAGAAGAGTGTCAAAAATTTGTATGGCCTGGCCTCCTGTATCAGCCTCAGGGTCACAAGATGTATCCTTGCCATAATATGTAAGAAGGTTGATGACATATCCAGTGGAGCTATCAACCAAACCAAAGCTTTTGTGATATGATACTGTTAAGACGTGGGATTGAACTAAAGAAAATAACTCAGATCGCTGGTATCTCTCTGATTACAGAAGCACAATCCAACTATGATCAATCAATATCCCCAGTAAAAAGAAATCTTACAATCTCCAAATCAAATTTACATCTCCAGATTAACACAAATTAAAGAAAACAACCCTCATTCAAGAAATCCAAAATCATACCTAAAGTTTCTTAACAATTTACAAACTAGTTCAGGTCATTTACAAAAATTAGCATACAAAATTAAGCATAAACAAAAATCAGCAAAAAAATGGTTAGTCAGGGAGGAACAGGGTTACAACAATACTGTTATAAACCTGGTGGTGAGACAGATGGGGGTAGTGCTGTGTTTTTAGACTACGCAAATCACCCCAGGCCAGTGCTAGATGAGCGGTCAACTGTGACGAGTAACAGTACACGCCTGTTCGGCAAGGACCTGCTGTAAATATTACGCACGCAAGTCACGGCGAATGTAATCAACCAAAGTGGTCAAGCAACGTTCCATCCAGTTCAAGAAGGCCTGTATGGACCCTATATAAGTGCGAATGTGTCAAAATTGTCAAAATTAAGTCACTTCACGTTACCTCGCAATGTGACCAGTACAAGGCAAAGTCAGAACCAGCACGGTGTGTGAAGTCAGTCTGGAACAGAGGCAAGGTTTTTGTACAGTCAGTGTTTATGTTTTTGCGAATTGTACAGTTTGGCTGTGATGTATTTGAAACTAAACTGTTACTGTTACTTTGGAGCTCAGGTTCTTTAAGTTCGTTGTGTCGTGTGATGCAGTTTGCAGAGAGCCTGGATAGTGAGAAACGTCACAATACTATAAAGGCTTAGAAGGGTTGAACAGCTTATACTGCCATCTTCCTTTGAATCCAACTATCATCTCATCAATGGAGACTTGTTGATATGGGGTAAAGGCTATGTTAAATTTTTCTAACACTTTGTTGATAAAGGCTCAACTTTGTCCTTACCATCTTCATTGGCTTCACCACAGTGTAGCATAGTGGAAAACAAAATTAGAAATCTATCTCTGTTGAACAATTCACCGAAGAATGGTGTATAAAAAAATTAATAGTAGGAAAAAAAATCATTTAGTGCAGGTCGTTTGTTGATACACATTGCAAATATAGCAGCAACAAATTTATACTTTATTATTTATCATACTTAGAAACTAGATGCCAGTCATGGTACCGGTACCTTGATTTTCCTCTCAAGGGAGTATTCTGCATAATTTTATTTCTGCATAACTATTGATAACTTCATCATCAAATAATAATGAAAAACAGTCAAGAAATGAAGAAGATTTGTTGATTAGGCTAGTATTTATGCCTGGTTCTTTAGCAGGTTAAAAGAGAAAATCATTGCTTGCAGATTCTCCTGTAGTAGCTTTTAACCATTCATCATCAGTATCACTAGTAACAGCAGATCTAGATTAATATCTCTCATTATTTTCAGTTGAATCAATAGGATCAACAGATCTTTTTTTCTTTGACTTAGGTTTAGACCTACCACCAGTGCAAGACTGCACAAGGGATAAAAGCTTAGATCTGACCCTAGGACTTTCATCCCAACTAGAAGTACTAGAATCACTATCTTCCCCCATTATTTGTACTATTATTGTAATAGGATTCATCCGATAATTGATCTCCATTATCAGTACTTTCCATAAGTGACAAATTACAGAACATTTGCAAAGCCTTTTAGGTTGTTTACGAATGCCACTGGGACCTGGTGTAGCCATGGAAACAAGATAACAAATAACAGTGAAAAAAAAAAAAAGGCTAAACAAAGTATAACATGTGAAAATCTATTTGTAAACAAAGCTTCGATAACTCTTTTATAAAGAAAAATGGTAAAGTAAATAGTAAATTAAAAATTTGGCTTAAAAATGTAGCAAAAGAAAGGTAGTCAAAAACGTCTTTCACAGAGACGTCCCGTGCTTTTTGGGGTAGACAGACTGTCTTTGGGAGAAACACCCCGCAGTCAATGAGTTTTTAAAAAAAAAATTTTAAAGACAATACCTTCATAATTAAACTTAAAATATAATAATAAATATAATATTAGATTCGATTCAGGTATCAAATCTGTGACACCCTCATCTGTTTAAACATATGATTTTTCTAATTCAGCCAGTGGGCAAGGGATACTTGTGTGATTATTTATTGGTACACAACACACAAAAAATGGACAAGCCTCTCTCATGATATCCTGCTAAGAACAGCAGCTGACCCAAAAAAAAGTAGAAAGGATTTGAGTATGCAAACTGTCAGAGCAACCCTATGACGAAAGTCAAGGGTAGATGATGATGACCGTTATTGATATTGTACTTTAGAACTAGGCTATTATGGATTCTAAAACATATCTATCATAGTCTAGATCTAGATTTATTACTGTATCTAGACATCTACTTTCTAATAGCTCCATCAGCTATTCATTAAAACCAAAAAAACTAATAGTCTATTCTATATAGAATATAGCTAGATTTAGCACTAACCTCTGAATAATTTTAACGCTTAAAACCATACTACCTAAACAACAAGCACATTTAAGATTTAAGTTATATTAAAATTATATATAGCTCTAGATCTACATAATCAAGTAAAAAGAATCTGCAGGCAAGATAAATGAGATTGGCTTGAAGAGCCAAGAGGCACAGGTGGTTGGTTACTAAACGAAAAGAGGACTCTAGATTGTATTGTTTGAGACCTCACTGGAGAAATAGTGGATAACACGCATTCATGAACAGGACACAAGATAGGTAGAACACTTCAAGGAGATCCTTCAACCAAAAGCTTCCAGACCTGACCTGGTTTAAACAGTGAATGTAACGTGTCACAAATAAACATTTATAAAAGTTGAGCTTGCTTTAAAAGAATTTAGAAATTACTGGTCATTCACTTATCAGAGATTAATAAGTATTATTTTTTTTTAATTTCTGCAAATAAAGCAAGTTCTATTTTTCAGTTTGAGGGGCAGACTGGGCTCATTAACCTGGTCGGCAGCATGTCTAGGTGATAGAAACTCCAAAATAAAAATACAGCCATTTGACATCCATAGCCATCTCAGACTACTGAGCAGAGCCACTGAAGTTGACAAGGGGTCTAAAAAGTGGTTTTGGTCTGCCCAATCCACATTCAACTATTAAAAATACCTAACGCAGGTTAAATGACTTACAGCGTTTCACAAATCCTACTAAAATGAGACCCCTGGTGGACAACATGGTTTAGTTAAAAATTCAAAGCTATTTAGCTCAATATTTTTTGTTTATTCCTTTTGAATCTTGCAATACTATATTCTGATTAAATAAACTGAAATTTAATATTAATAATAATGGCAATGTCTTCGATTCCTAAGATGAAGGATGAGTGCAATGTTACACGAGTATGCAAATCCAGTTGTAACCTGCATATTCATCCACAAATAATGTAAACAAAGCAGTTGTCCTAGATCTAATGGTACTGGGTTGTAGACTCTAGATTTATATTATAGTCTAATATAGATCTACCAGTGACTATCATTTTTTACTGGTACTATTAAGTAGACTTATTAACTATTAGACTTAAATTATTCAGTTTCTATTTTGAAACATATATTAATGAAGTAAATGCCTTAGAAATGCTAAAAAGTGTTACTTAGGCAGCAGGGAAGCGATATGCAATCAGTGCTTTAAAAGGAGTCATTTTCAAAGAGTATGCAAATCACAATCTTCGACCGTTTCGGCAATTGCTACTGTTCAGCCTTTGAGTTTGAACAAATCCCATTTTCATTAACAATGTGCAATAGAAAGCCCTAGTAGACACTGGGAGCTGTGAAAACTATATTTCACTGCACAAATGGCTGACATGTCCCTCTGGCAACAGAATCTTTATGGCTTCCACCCACCTATCTTGAATCACGCAAGGACATATCTATGCAAATATACTGGACAATTTATGCTCCGACATTATTCTCAGACTTGACTTTGTAAGTTTGAACCAAAATCTATTTATTCCTTTTGATGGTCAGAAACCATCCTTATGTCTGAGTACTCTCCAGCCAGCTACGATAGATGCTCCTAACCTTTTTAGTAATGTGTCACCAAACTGTACCCCCAGTGGCTACAAAATCTTGCAGACACTATTGCAGATAGAAAGTTTATAGAGAATGAAATTAAACCACTAATAATGGATGACATTATTGAACCATATCCATATGGCGTTACGAATGGATTTGCCTTGTTTTCAGCTTACGATTGACAAAATAATCAAAGACGAACGACTCTCTGATAGAGAGAGGGATTTTGCGCTCAAAGGGAATTACCTATACCAATACATGCGTGAACAGAAACAGAAATGAGCAGTGGGTCTTCTGTCTTACTATTCACAGTGGATACTTAATTTCTCAATGAAAAAAAAGCCTGTTAGCAAGAAATCAACTATCTCTGAAGAAGTCAAAAGAACATTTGAAAGTTTGAAAAATGAGCTTGAAAAAGCCAATGTTTATATTATTGATACGAATCATCCTTAAATCGTTGAAACAGTTGCTTCTGATATAGCAATTGCAACTACCCTCAACCAAAATGGCCGACCCATTGCTTTCTTCTCTCGATCATTAACAGAAAGGGAAAGAAAACATTCTTCAGTTGAGAAAGAAGCATATTGCCATTGTTGAGTCTTTGAGAAAATGGAAACATTTTTTAATTGGTAAATTGTTCACACCTGTATCGGATCAGCAATTTGTCTCTTTCGTGTATAACAAATCAAATGGCTGCCAGGTCGTGCGGTTTGCGCGCTGAACTGTCGTTCAGATTTATCGATGGTCCAGGGTTCAAACCCTGCCCGCTCCCATCCCCCGCCGTCCTGCGGGAAGTTTGGACTAGGAAGTAAACTATCTTCAACTCTGAAGGAACATCCGAAACAATGTAAAACATTTTACAAAAAACAACGAAAAAATGAGAAAATTCAGAGGTAGAAACTAGAACTCTTTTGTTTGTCATCTATTGGCCCCGGCAAGAAGAACATTGTAGCTGATATATATTCACCAGAAACTATCTATCTGCCCTCACTTGAATGACCTCAAAATGCTAGCTACATCTGAAATTTTCTAAACCTGCATTTGTGAACCACCGTGTCGTGGAGACCTAAATAAGAAGTTGTGGAATTCTATTTAAATTAAGTAAAAATTAATCATATTTAGTATAATTTTCTTTCAATAATGTTGGAAATTAATTACACTACATGAGATTTACTGCACACACACAAAAAGTGAAGGTAAGTGCACTTTTGTTTGTACATTTAGATGAGATTAGTAACATGTAACCCTTGGTGTGCAATTATCCAAATGCTAAACGGTCAAGAGGAAACAGTCTTATTACAAATTGTAACCCTGAGGGTGGAACAAATAGTTATAGAGAATGAGAATCAGAGTGGAACAGAGCTTGACATTAACTGATACTCGTCTTCCAGGAATCAACCTACTGATTCTACTATGGCTGACGAAACCACCAGAACCACTGAAGATATAGCCAGACTGTCAAAACTCAAGCAGATGAAACTACACAGATACAATCTTAAGAGTAAAGAGAACTAGGCCCAATTAAAAAGCACAAAAATTCATTAGCTTACTAGAACTCTTAAGTTGACATTCAATTTGTCAATACTGGTCTCCAAAATGACATTTGTCTATTTTACTTTATTTGTGATACTTTGATACATGTGATCTAATTCACATGTCATTTACTATCGTCATTCTACATTGTCACTTGACTTTTACAAGCTATTTGATCTTTATTATTGTTCTGTATTTATTTGCTTAATTCTTTCATTGTTAATAATACTAGTAGGCACAATTTGAACTGGGGGTGAATGTTCTGAAAATTATTTACTGTATCGGTTGTCGTTCTTATGTATACATGTGCTTGTAACTAGTACATAAGAATATGTTCACCAAATGTTAGAGATGTGTAGTCATTCACTGCTATGCGGATATAGTTTTCAATTCTACTGCACTATTAAATTCATAACAATTATTATTATAATTATATCTTCTTCTTATCTTACATATTACAGACATTACTACAAAAAAGAAAATAGTTAATTAATAATTAAATATATTCTACTATAGTCATTTCCGTCTAGCGAACACCTCACAATATTTGTGCCTTTATTTTGATACCTATGATGAAACTAGTCTATTGTATTTGTTCATGCTCCATTTCTTTATAGTTCAGACACATTTGGTTTCGTTTGCTCTGAAAAACAAGGGTTCAAAGAGCATGTGTATGACGATGCCACTTTTTTCTTTTTTTTTGGACAGAAGGAGGGTATGCCTGGGGTTAATTTAATTTAAATTAAGTATCAGCTAAACATGACCTATCTAAAATGCTTCTAAATAGGCCTAAAAATACACACGTCATAGCCTTTGTGTAAATAGGAGGTGTTCACTAATATTCCTTTCATACTATCAATGACATTAACTAACACAATTTTAATTACCATTGACAGTTGAGCTGTTAGACTTGAGAGCGCTACAATTTTTTTTACACTATTTTATTACTATTTTGCAACATATCATTAATGCGCTACAAATATATAAAAAAAAAAAGACAAAGGCAATCTAAAATAAAAGGAAAGTCCCCTTTCAGACCTTGTGCTCTATGGAGAATGTTGTAAAGATATGTGAAAATTCGTAAGACTGGAAGTTAAAAAATGGCGTCAAATTTTGAGATCCATTTTTCTTACTTTCTGTACATAGCCCCTTGATTGAAATCGATTATGATTTTAAATCTATTGAAAGCGTTGCTAAAAGAGGTGAATATGGATACATTTTATATTGAGGAACACTTTTTTCATGTGGACTTAATATTTTAGAAGTTGATTTTTTTTTTTGTACTAATAGAAAATATATCTGGCCATATTTCTGCCAAGTTTTATCACAATACCTTTATTTCTTCAATTGTTATCGATTATAATGTTGAAACATAAATTTGCACAGCTCCCTATGTGATTTTTTATTTTTTTGAAAACTAAACTATTTTAAGATTTAAATCTTGCCTAGGCTAGTAGATATAGCAATGTTTTTTCAAAGATAATTTTTTTATTCCACATCCCTATATAATATTTTAATGTAACTGTGCATTGCGTAACAAAACAACATAGATCTAAGAACTGTTTTTATTGACAAATGGATGTTTTAAATGTTTAAAGATGTTTGCAGTTTTTTTCCTAGGAGCTAGATGTATAAAAATTCAAACATAAAAATTGCAGAGGCTATTCTGTTCGTTAGACGGAAATGACTTTGTCTATAGATAGATCTAGATAAAAAATCTATGGAAATGACTAATGATATAGATAGATCTAGAAATTCTAGATAAAAATCTACATCTAGTCTAGTACTACAGTACTAGATCTAGAAGTAGACTCTAGTCGTAGTAACTCTAGTCTCTAGTCAGTCTAGAGTCTAGTAGAGTAGTCTCTAGAGTAAAGTGCGAAGTTCGAAATTATTAAGCCCACAGGCAGCAATTTTCACGTTTGGATTTTTATAGCACCTTAACGGTCTGACCTATGAAAAAACTGATGGTGTCACTGAATTCCTCGTCCTTTTTTCTATAAAAATAGATCAAATTTAATGTATCACTAGGCTTGGTTAAAATTAAATATGAGTTCAAAGAGGTGTAGGGTAGGTATCGCCAAGCGTACTTTACCTCGAGCGGATTTTTCCCCAGTTAGTAAGCTCAAATAGGTTGATGGAAGGTTCAAACAGATCAAAGAAAATATATATAAAAACATGTTTTAATATTTAATTTTCACTATAAAGTCATTTTCTTTTTACTCCAGCGCAAGAACACCATCCATTGCACCATTTCCCACCCTCCACAACTTCAAATAGTCTCTTTAAGCTGATGAGCAATCAGACTTAAAAATAGCCATTTCCTTCACTACCGGGTAGTAAAAAAGAATAATTCCACACCTCCTGAGTTTGACCTCACCATGAACTTAGCCTTTACAAGGAAAAGGAAATAGTATGTGTCGGAAGTAAAGAAAAAAGGTGCATGCACAGTAGCAATATAGTAGTAATTTGGTAAACATTCAAATAAAAAAGTTTTAGCAATAAAAAGTGAACTGTTCGAACCTCTTGACAAATCGGGGCTGCTCGAACTTCGCATTTTACTCTATATCATCTAAATTTAGTCTAGCTCAAAGATCTAGATTATTCTAGAGAGACCTGGAGTCTAGATAATAGATAGATCTAGGACTAGACTAGATCTAGTGACAAAAGTCACTATCCTAGCCCTAGTGACTAGACTAGTAGGTCGTACTGACTAGTGTCACTGTGACTACAGAGTGTCTCTAAAATCAACACCTTTATTATGCGCCGAGGTAACCCAGCCATTACAATTTTTGGAAATGCAGCAACAAATAGATCTAACAATCTAGATTTATTATATAATCTATCTAGATTAGATCTATTAGATATTACAAAATGTTAGTCTATTTAATAATGTTTTCGCAGTCCAAAATGGTGAGTTCTGACTTTTGTAGATCTGGTCCTGGTTTTTTTTTATTACCGTCGTACTAAATTATATTTTTCTTTTTAAATGAGCTACTTCCGTTTTTCTGTTGCACTGTCACAGTAGTGCACAAGAGATCTGACATAGGCAAGAACTATCTAGATCAGTGGTTCCCAGAATTATTTTTTTTATATTTTTTTGTGTGTGTGTCATTGACCCCTTGCCACGTTTTCGAGATTTCGGTAGACCCCTAATCCCTCGTTTAGCTAATTATGCATTTTTAAAAATTCATAAACTTCACTTTTGTTTTTTTCACTGATTTATAAGTCGTATATCTTAATGAAATTGAAATAAAAACAATGCGAAATAAAATTTAATATAATATGTATTAGACCTACATGAATAAACGCATATTTAGTGGTCTGCATATTAGCTGAAGATCGAAGAATGACTTTACAATTTTAAAAAAAATCCCTCTCTACCTGGAAGAAATAACAAAAATAGAGAGTATAAAAACGAGAAATGGACAAGCTCTCATCATGTTTTAAATAAAATGATGCCTATTATTAGTTGCCCCAACATGACCAAGGCCGGCCTGGGCAAACTAGGCGGCCACCTAGTGCCTCCAATTGATGGGTACCTCGCAAAGGAATCAAAATAACTTTTTTTTAGAGAAGAAATAGTGAAACTTGTGTCCATTGTTGTTGTACACCAGATTTTAAATAAATTTAATTGTTTCGCTGTTTATTATTTATTTTTCTATTTTGGGGAGTATATATCACATTTGTTTAGCCAACGGCTTCCAATTATCTAAGTCCGGCCCTCACATAACATGCTCTTGTGGAGCATCACCAGAGAATGCCGACCATGTATTTCGAAACAGCAGACTCTATAAAGAGATCCAAACAAGACACTGGCCCATACCCCTCTCCCAATAAAACAAAAACTATATGGAGAGCTGCCCTATCTGGAAATGACTGCGCAGTTAAAGAACTACTCGTCTGAACCTTTTAACCAGTAGCGGCATTAGGGGTGGCAAGTGGGGCAACTAGAACTTGTAACAATATTTTCCCATTATCTTTATAATACCAATAGCCATTTAAGCTCTTAACATACATATTTGGTTTCGAAATACCGTTCAGTTTCGGTAGACACATCTTATGAACTGCCGATTTTACGAGGCTATCATCGTCTAACAGTTCACCTTGGCATCAATAAAAACATGTAGGCGGAAGCAACCAATCCAAATCGTTTATTAACATCGATGTCCAATCGTATTTTATTAGAAAAATTCGTAGTGATAAAGTTTGAACTACTCTTTGCATTATGAAAAATTATATACGAAAGTCATTTAAAATATTTTTTGTAACATAAATGCAGCTTTCAAAAAATTTGATTTTTTTAAATGAAAATTAATAAAAAAATATACAGGTTTTACTGACTTTCGATGGTGATACGTTCTAAGATCGCACGCGAAGGTCAGATTTTCGCGGTATTTAATTTATAAACGCATACTATTTTCGGATATAATCAGTATCACAAAGCATCCCCAAGCACTTAAAACCACTAGATAACCATTTCCCAGTTCATTAATAACTTATACATGATGTTCTTTTTAAAAGCTCATTAAATGTTCAGTAGTTTTTTTTAAAGTGTCATACAGCACCGCTATGTCGCATTACAGTGTAAAAAGAATTGGTAAATATACTGTTACTTTTGTCTGCAATGGAAAAAAGGTTTGAGGGTGTATTAGAAGGATTCTTATTTGGTGCTGTAACCTAGCCTTATTAAGCCAGATGATGTGTTATTTCGGCCAATTAGCTTCCAGAAAGTTTGGTGATGAATTTTTTTTTTTCTAATAGGCAGGCTTCTGTGCACAGATATCGTGTGGCCGTGGAAAAACTCGTATCACCGTGTAAAAAGAAAAAAAGCGGAAGAATTGTTTTTATTAATTAGTTGAAAATCTGTCGTATAGCCCTTCCGCAAAAGTTGGATCTGCGAAAGTGTAGGGACCACAGTAGCTCTTACAGCACACTTTGTTCATTTAGAACGTCCAATCGGCTTCAATTTTTGGAGGTAACATAATATTAGTAGTGCGCAAATGTTTTCCTTTTTATTTGGCTCTATAAATGCAGAAGAATTACAATACAGAATATAATGTACTTAAGCGACCAATAGAAAGCCAACAGTGCCTACGTTATGTTGTTTATGTTATGTTAGAGGCGGACTTACGGTGTTGTTATTGTTACAGCGTTAGAGACGGATTAGTCCGTTAGCGTGCTGTGGTACGGTATATAAAGTATACACTTACGACCAAGGGCCCCGCACATGACGCTTGCCTAGGACCTCGCGCACTGCTAAGGCCGCCCCTGATTCTTACATTTAGACCTATATGTGAGAATGAAGAAGAAGTGAAATGCTTTGATAATCAAATTTCAATATCGGGCTTCAATTTTATTAGATATAGATTTAATATTTGAATTTCCCCGTTAGTGATAATCCAATTGTTATTATAAGATTAACAACCTTGCTGAAACCTTTTTCGACTAGGTATGAATATATAGGCCCTAATCATATTGAAGACAGCAGAGTTGATACCCCTGGCAAAATCAATTGTTCACATATAGTGTGCGGTTTTCCGAATTTCGCTGTAGAGATATTGTAAAACCTCTACTTTTCGTGACGTTGAAGCAATCATTTTTTCCCACTGTGAGTCTAGAAAGTCTATTCTGAGCTTTGAACGTTCGAAAGTATTTCAAATCTTTATTTATATTACCATTTACCAGGGTGTCATCGTCTCAAATGACCCCCCCCCCCCCCAGTTTGAATCGCATTCAGATATAAAGCCTTGAAATCAACAAAATGCTCTCAACATTTCTTTTTTTAATTTAGCCATGCTTTGTATTTGTATTAGTTTCATGTAGACATAATGGGCTATGTTTCGTTTCTTTGATTAAAAAGTTGAATCACAAATTGGACCGGAAGTGGCTTTTTTTCTTATATATCTGTGTATATTTCATTCTCTTTTTAAATTAAACGGACATTATTATGCTATACTTTTAAGTGTGCCTGATAGAGAAAAAAATTCTGCACAAAAATACGAGTAGTTGGGATATAATCCGATAAAGGCTATAAAAATAAAAGACCTGAAACTAGCGCTTGTAACTTCACATTTACAGTACTTTATTTGATGAGTATTTTACCCAAGATCTGTGTTGTTTTTTTAGGACTAGCTTATATCAAGTACCGGTACCCGGCATTTTCCAATACACAATTTCATACACAAAATAATTGTTGAAATAAATTGTAGTGATTTTAAACTTTAACTGATTAGTTAAAAAGGTGTTACTCTAATCAATTTTGAATATTAGTTTCTTATGAATCTCACTGTCTATTTTGTGTCTGTTCTAGTTTCTTAAATTTTTCTTGAGTAAAGGGGTCGTGTTTTCTCCTAATGGGTATACCTGATTTCTCCAAGCAGCCTTTGTAAAATATTGGTCCTAAAAATGCTATGTTCATAAACGAAACACTTCATGGCTGCATTATGATGAATGTACGTGTTAGTTCAATATATTTTATATTACTAGGTAACTAAAAATAACTGTATGAATAGACGTAAGTTTCATTTTTTTCTGTTAGACAAAGTCATATGGCAAATTTTTATGTGAGCAGGTCAGGAGGCTCGAGACAGGACCTTTTCTCTGCTCAACATTAAATTCTATAACAGTAGGCAGATGTTAGCGCTACTGGGTGGGTTTCATCTGTGACACCTCAGTCTACGACCAAGGGGCTAGAGTCACCCAAGTAACCAGACATACTAACCTAAACTAAATGAAAACACCAACGAAACTTTACTTGAAATTAAATAAGATGTGAACAAAGAATCTTCAATTGACAACAGACATAAACTATGCAAAACATGTCTGGTTAGCTGATCTCAGTACAAGTATGCCACCTAGGCTTAGGGGAAATGAAATCACACCGGTTGAAGGGGAAATGAAATCACACAGGCTTAAAGAGAATTGAAACCACAAAGGGTTGGCGGACCTAATCACACAGACTTATCGGAACTATTCAGACTTCTACAAGGTCACAAAGACCAACACAGAACTACAGACACAGGCTCAAATACGTTCTCGGCAAACATAATGCATAAATATTATCAGTAGCAAATTTAGAAATAAAAACTTAAATGAAAAAAAATACATCAAAAACATAGCAATATACAAAAATAAAAAAAGACATTTGGTCTAAGTAATAACAATAACTAAGAAAATGATAGAAATTTAAGAACTTTCGACTCCACACAGTTACGAATAAATGTTTGAGCTTGTCTCTCAATACTTTCCAGTTTGTCTTTCGTACTGGTACATGTAACGGTTAAGGCCTTTAAAGACGCCCATTGTGCAAATGAATCTGAACATACTTCTGGGATTACAGATGAATTTTTGCACGGCTGTATTAGATTGGGCATTCAACATCCACAAGGTTAACGTCCACCGAGTCAGGTGCAAGACTGCCTTCTTGGTCAGATTCGGTAACTTGATTTTCTGAGGTTACGGTATTCAACATATCTTAATCTCCAGTGGAATCGACTGCATTCACCATCGGCATGACCTTGGGTTCCACTGTTGGTAACGTTACTGTCTTGACAATGAAAACCGTAGATGGTTGTGGTGGACTCTCTTCGGGTTGTTTAGGGGCAACCTGGATTATGTCAATGTTATCTTTTGGACAACTCCTGGTCAATGTCTCCAGCTTCCGCAATTTTGACAACCTAAAGGTCGCGGATCAGAGTGAGACTGACCCTTAATTTGCCTACATGTTTTCTAGATGGCCTGGCATACCACAGATGTAGCACCTCCTGGATTTTCTCAGTGGTCTCAGGGTGCGAATACCACCAGACTTGAAACGCGACGAAAATTTGGCTGTCAATTGATCCACTTGGTGGAATAAATTGGCCAACTGTTGATAAACACTGTTGCTGGTGTGGACCTCTTCTTCAGTCCACCGCATGGCTGTCTCTCTCAGGGAAACAAAAGACGTTTCGGGGGTGCTCCCAGAGCTTTTCCCGCAGAAGGCGCCTTAGCAAATCATCACTAAGGTAGTTCACAAATAGTTCTCTGAAAATTACATCCTCCTGCACCAACACTTGCTTGGATTGCAGCTTGCCTGCTAGTGCAACATATGCAGCTTGCAGACGAATGGAATAGGAGTGCACTGTTTCTTCGGGTTGCTGCCGTACTCCTATGAATTCCTCCATTACTACGAGATGTTTCTTCTGTCTCCATACTCAGACCGAAGAATATTGATAATCTCTTCCGGTCTGTCCAGAATACTTGAGGTTGACACCTCCGTTTGTCTTTCACTGCATCTCCCAAGTGCGCATAGAGTAAGTCAAACTTGTCCTCTGGTCGTTGGAGATGTTCAAGTCGCCAACACCTCTCAATGCTTTGAAGCAAATCCTCCAATTCTCCAACTGGGCCGTCTCCATTGAACTTCTAAAGGGTTGCATCAGCACGTGGTACCATGATTACTGCCGTAGACTGCTACTGCTCCCCAACAATGCTGACCTAGTCTCCTAAAACTAATAACCTCTATTAACCTAACATACCAATATCTAAAAATACTAACTACCTCACAACGCACTACAACAACTTCCTAGAACTACATCTCAAAGTAACATCAAAACCAACTCACTACTGACCATAACAAAGACCACTACATAAAACAAAACTCAAACAACAAACTAGACTATCCATATCCTAACAACTTCCTATCAACCTACAACAAAATAAACTCTCTTACACTGCTTCCTACTGCTATCAAAACCTAAAACTAATGCTAACCTATTCAATCCTAACAATGCCCTAACGAAGCCTAACCAAAACCTAAAAAAAACTAACAAAACCTAAACCTTAAAAAAATAATGTGCGTCTGGCCAATCAAGTACAGATCCCACTTCTGACACCAGAAAAATGTGAGCAGGTCAGGAGGCGCTGAGTGACAAACCTTTTATTATCTGCTCAGCATTTATTCATTATTTACAGTAGGCAGATGGTAGCTCTACTAGGTGGGCCCAATCTGTGCACCTCGGTCTGCGACCAAGGGGCTAGAGTCGCCTAAGCAACCAGACAGCACAATTAAAACTAAACTAAACTAATCTAGCTAACTAAAAGAACAAGCTAAAAGTAAAACAACCAACTAAATTTATAAAACAAACTTATATACACTTTATTTATACAAGAAAAAAAAACAATAAAAATATATGTGCAAGTGAAAATATACGGATACAACTAGATAAACAAAAACTAGACAACTAATCAACCCTACTTAATTAAATCTAACAACTCCACACTATCCAAAACCCTCTGAATCTATGTTGCTAAATCTACAACTACAAGCACTAACAAACTAACTGTTACTAACCAAACCAACCATCAACTACCCTAAATTACCCCAACACTAAACCCAATAGCATTTACAACAAGTCAAAAGCATCAATCTAGAGTCTAGACTGAGGCTACTAAGCATTAGACTAGTGCAGAGCAGGCTACTAGCTACACAGCCGACAGGAATTATAGCAGGCAGTCCACACAGAACGACACTAAAAAGAACTTTCTAAATCACTGCTTGGTCACACAGACCAGCTAATCCAGCACAGACCAGCGGTTAACACCGGAAAAAGGGACAAGACACGGCACCATCCGTTCTATTTATAGAGCCAGGTCATGACTCACCTAAACTAACTCTTAACGTTAAAGAGCTGGCGGGAGTGCTCACATGCAGCTTAGCACTAGCCTATAAAAGTAATTAAAATAAAATATACAAAATAGATAAAAATAGCTCAGAGAGCGCCAGCCCACAAAGACAAAATGAAACTTAAAATATAATATATACACTAAAACCCAAACAACTAATACTAATCCAACCACTAACTAAAACCCTCTAAATCTACGCCACTACAAACACCAACAAACTAACCAAACCAACTATCTAACACAAACTGATCAAACCAACTATAATATAATCTAACTAAATCACTACAACAACTACACTACACTTAGATCTACACAAACACACTACAATAAACTTGTCTAGATGAGTAGATCTACAATATTCTACTACTACAACCAACACATAACTAAAACTAAAACAAGAACACCTTAGTTTCTTACTATTCACTAAGAACAGACTAAGCCACTAGGTCTAAGTTAACTAAGGCAACACTACAGAAACAAAATGACACTAGATTTACAGCAATTATAGCAGCAATATTAGATACAGCAGCAATAGCACATCAGCTATATTCAACAGTATTCGATACAGCAGCAGAATAATAGTATGTATTTCAGCAGAGTAATAATAGCAGGCCGTCCCAGGTACAGAAATATAGAAATGATTAAATAATCATATGACAGATCACTGAGATCATCAACTGTCACACAGACAGCGATATACCCTGCTGACCGCTGGTCAACTGAACACTCAACTTTTATACTATCCCGCACTAAACCATATAACAATAGGGGGAAGTACAAATAATAAATCTGACACTAACCTATAAAAAAGAATATACAGAACAGCTATAGCCTATGAAAATACACATTAAAAAATAGCTCTGGGAGCGCAAGCTCACATTTATATCCTTATTCTAAAAAGGAATAATAAATAGAATTATTTTTAATAGTTTTGAAAGTCTCACTGATAAGATTACAAAGAGAGTTTGTGTTTTTGCAAATGTACACAAGGTACGCTATGAATCAGTCCATCTCTTCTGATTGTTTAGAAATGAGTGTAAAAATGTAGGCTTCGATATTTTTAGCCTGAATTTAAGAAGTTACAAACTTATAACAGATTTCCCGCGGCCTCCTGTCGATTTAACAGGAGGTCCTGGAAATCTGTAATTTCAAAATATGACGAAAATGTCCTGGAAATATCCGGAAATTATTAAAATCTTTTGAAAACTCATACAAATCTCCTGAAATATATAGACGAAAATTGTCATTTATTTTCGCCTCTTAAATTACCTAGGATAACTCCCTCCGTCCGAGTTGCAAAAATAAAAGATTGATCTTTCCATTGTGTCCAAAGTCTTAAGCGTGTTCTGTCGCCTCGATAGTTACTACAGAGTAGATTACTCCCCCCCCCCCCCTTTTTTTTTCGTGAGGTAGAAGTAAAAAAAAAAAGAGTGATATTGCAACGGTCCCTGCTATTTTGTGACGTGTTCTCCCCCCCCCCCCCCGCCCCCATGTTGTGTTTTCTCGTGGACTATCCGCAGAGTGATCTTTCCTTTACTTCTTGCTACTCGACAAAAATCTTGAGGGAAGAAGAGAATTATATATATAGAAGATACTTTGTATACAGCTTACTTTCAGCGGACATACCGTATTATTAACAACACCTATACGAGAAAGTCTCAATCATCTAGAGTCTTAGATTTTTATTTTAGACTAGATTTAAGTAGAGTCTAGACCTAGATCTATTAGGCCTATTAATATTAAAAAAATAAAAATAATCAGCCATTAGACATCATTAGCAATTTTATTATTAGATTTAGGCATTGAAAAGTAAATCTATTTATAATCTTTAATGGATTTAGACCTAGACTTAGATCAAAGTCTAAGTACTAACTTATTAAATAAGTAGAAGTATTATAATGAATATTGTATAGATCTAGATTGACTAGATTATAGATAGATATTTAGATAGATACATGGCGTAACCTTAAATGAAATCCCCCCCCCCCGATTTTTGCTTTCATTTTGTTTATTTTAGTTGAGATTTTAATACCAAATCATCACTTACCACAGCACAGCCGAGGGGGTTTTCAGTTAAAAATTCTCTACCAGGGGTTTTGAGTTTAAAACCCCCTACCAGAGGGTTTTGAGATGTTAAAAAACCTATCAGGGGGTTTTGAGATACAAATCCTCTCTACCAGGGGGTTTTGAGGTTAAACCCCCCTACCAGGGGTTTTGCAGTTAAATTCCCCTCTTATATAAACAAAACTTTTAAAAAATGCAAACGACAATTCCAAATTCCAAGAAAATAGCTAAGGAAGATTTTAACTTTAAAACTACCTCCAAAAATTACGATAAACCCCCTCTCAATATAAAAAAAGCAAATTACACATTCACAATTCTATGAGCTTAGCCAAAGTGTTGAGTTTTACCCCCCCCCCCCCCCTTTACAGTTGGGGTTTGAAGCTAAAAAGTACCTATTCAATATAAAAAAATATTAAAAATCAAATTACACACTATAAAATCTAAGAGTGTAGCTAAAAGGGGTTTGAGTTTAAAACCCCCTGTCAGCGGGGTTTGAAGCTGAAAATTATCTCTTCAATATTTAAAAAAAAAGCAAAATACGCACTCAAAATGCTATGAGTTTTGAGTTCAAATCCCCCTCCTCCAGATGGCTTTGTCTTTAAAGTTTAAAACCCCTCCAGATGGTTTTGAGTTTAAAATTCCCTTACAGAGCGTTTTGAGTTTGAAACCTCTCTCTTCAATATTATTTTAAAGCAAACTACAGTCACCAAATTCTATGATTGTAGCTAAATGGGGTTTTGAACAGATGATTTTGACGATAGAACTTTCCTTTTCGATATAAAATCTAAAGCAAAATACAGGCATGTAATTCCAAGAGCGTAGTCAGGAGAGGTTACAAATTTCTACCAATGGCTTGGGCTCCATTAATAAAGTGTGAATTGTCTTCTGCCGAAATTAAAAAACACTAAATGTGGCTCAACAAAGATGTCTAAGACAGATTTTAGGAGTCAGTTATAGAGATCGGGTCTAAATCAAATAAATCATATGGCGAACTGGGAGTCGAACCCTTAGTAATGTTGTGACAGAGCGTCGCATGAGATTTTGCGGGACATGTTCTCCGACAAAATGAATTACGCATAATAAGAGTTACGGAAACAGCTTGCCGGAATATGCGCCGAACGGCGCGAGAGGGTCTTAGCCAATAAGAATAGCACATTAGGTTTTTGAAATAAAACTTTTTGATAGCAAGATAATGCAGTGTAGATATCTCAGAATATACATTTTGTTGGCTTTCAATACCAGAAATAGTGCGCGGCTGGGCTTCGCTGGTGGAGCGCTGCAAGCTGCCACAGACCCCTTGCTAGCAAGGTCTGGGAGTCTACAAGTTTTCCACTAATTCCAGGAAGAACCTATTCTAGGGCACGATAAACGTCTTCCGAAAGGGTCAGAATGTAATAAAGATTAATTATGTACACACATATATATATAATTTTTTTCCGCGGAGGGGGGGGGATCCCCCCCCCCCCAATTCCCCCCACCCCGAAAAAAAAACCTGGCTACGCCCATGGATAGATCTCTAGTCTATTATATTAAGTATAGATTGTAGTAAATGTATTTCAGTAGCCTGTTATTAGATCTATGTCCTATGTCTATATCTAATAATCTATATAAGAATTAATAAAACTTTAGTCTTCAGTAATATCTAGACTTCTAATAAAAAATTGACTATAGGCATAGCATAGGATAGACTCGGCACTCTAGTCTCAAGATAGAATCTATACTATTACTAGATCTATTCGATTTTTAAAATATAGATCTAGACTATAATTAGATTATAGATCTAGATCTAAATATAGTAATGGAGAGATGATATGCGGTGTTAGCCAATAGCGATGCACAAGAAACGAACCTGGGTTATTCTAAACTATAACACTTGGTATGTAATAGTAAAACAGCACCTACCTAAATAAATCGTAACTAGAAATCAAAAACCTATATTTATTGTAGTATATATAGGTCTGTGGTTGTATATTATGTAGCCTTCGTAACTTCTTCTATAGAGAAATGACTTTTGTAATTTCTTTTACTGAAAAATTGGGCTTTTCGCGTCTGACACATATATACTTTTTATGTTTAGCAACAAAGCCCATTAAGATATTTAAATAAAGTTAAATTTTGTTTTTTAATTCATTCAAAAGGTTAAAATTCAAAGGATAAACTTATTTACAAATTATGTGTGTTTAATTTAAATATTAATTCAATTAATGCGAACAAAATTAAATGAGATCGACTTTCGCAGACTACCGTTCACAACTCATTGACCCCCAATTCATTTTTTCACTATCGTAGACCCTTTGGAAGTCATCGTAGATCCCTGGGGGTCTATATACACCGCTTTGGGTATCACTAATCTAGATACTAGATCTAGACAAATGGTGTATCCACGGGCGGTAGCAAGGCCGCAGAAACAAATTGCGGGCCAAATTGAATGGATGCCCTTTTTAAATATTTTTTTTTACAATTACAACTATTAGGCCTACTATTCATTAGATAATAATTATTATACAACATGAATACGAAGCAACTAAAATACAATAAGCGCCAGAGAGTTAATTAAATTTACGTCATCGTACCATACAATAAATATGTTAATGCTTTAAAACATAAATCTTTAAAGAAAAAAAAAGAGACATGATTGATACCATTAGGCCTACCTTTATCCATTCCACAGTCTGTTGGACAGAGCAAGACTCGTCGACCGTCGATCTCCATTCCTCCCTGCCTTTTGCCTTGTTTAGAACCTCTTTGAATTGCAGGCCCGTCCATTCTTTTATGTTGTCCTCCCATCGCTTTCTCTGTCTGCCTCTTCTTCTTTTCCTGGTACTGTTCCCTGAAGGAAGTTCTTTGCAAGCCCCGAAGATCTTGTAAAATGACCATAGATTTTGAGCTTGCGTTTTTTTACTATAGTTAGTATCATCATGGGGTCCAATCACTGCAGTAACCCTGTCTCTAATGTCTTGTTTTTTTCAACACCACCACTCACCCGGCCAGGAAATGAAATCCCCCCAGCAGGGTGGGGGGGGGGGGGGGGGTCGGAATTAAGTGACTGAATTTTGCTTGATTTTGTTTACTTCAGGTGAGATTTTAATACTAAACTATCTCAGCACAGCCAAGGGGGTTTTGATTTATAAAACCCCCTATCAGGGGGGTTTCAAGTTAAATCCCCCTCTTCTATAAAACAATAAAAAAATGCAAACGACAATCCCCAAATTTCAAAAACACAGCTAAGGAAGATTTTTATTTTAAAACCCCTCTAAATTTACGACAAACCCCCTCTTTAATATCAAAAAAAGCAAATTGCCAACTCAAAATTCTATGAGCGTAGCCAAATGGGTTTTAGTTTAAACCCTCCTTCAGCGGCGTTTGAAGCTAAAAAATACCTCTTCAATATAAAAAAAAGCAAATTATCAACTCAAAATTCTATAAGTGTAGCCAAATGGGTTTTGAGTTTAACCCCCCTCCAGTGGGGTTTGAAGCTAAAAAATACCTCTTCAATATAAAAAAAAGCATATTATACACTTTAAAATGTATTAGCATAGCCTAGCCAAATGGGTTTTTAGTTCAAACCCTATGCCAGCGGGGTTTGAAGCGAAAAAATACCTCTTTGGAAGAACCTAGAAAACAATAAACGTCTTCCGAAAGAATGATGGGTCAGAATGTAATAAAAATTTATTATGTACACACACATATACACACAAACAAATATATATATATATATTTATTCCCCGTGGTGGGGGGGGGTCGGCTTAGGGGGAAAAATCCATCCAAACCCCCCCCCCCCCTGAAAAAAATCCTGGCTACGCCCATGGTCACTAAGTTATATATACTATACTAGTCGACCGGCGGAGTAGCAAACGCCGCTATTTTGCACGGCCGACCTTAGGCGCCTGCAACCTATGCGACCGCAGTGGGCTCCGCACTTTCATAGAGCCCGCTCTAATTCAAGGTGTAGAAATTATTAAATTTAACCATTTTATAACTTAAAAGAGATTTTCCGCGCCCTCCTTATCGATTTAAAAGGAGGACTTTCAGAGGACCCGCATTTTCATAAGACTCGCGCTTTCATAAGACCCGCACTTTGATAGGACCCGCGCTAAATTAATAATAATTAGATTAATTAATTAAACCATTTTATAACAAAACAGATTTCCCGCACCCTCCTGGCGATGTACCAGGAGCTCCTGGAAATCTCCAGAAATAGCCAAATATACGAAAAGGTTCTTAAAATATACGGAAATATATACACGAAAATTGTCATTTTGGGTGTCATTCAATATGGAAAACGTCAATCTTACGCGCGACATTATGCATCATTATGTAATCTGGTGAAAGAAGCTTCTCGCGCCTCAAACTAATAAAAAATTACTTGAGGTCAACAATTCTCAAAGATAGATTGAAACATTTGGTAATTCTTGCTATTGAGAGTGATCTATGTAGGAAACAGAATTATTATGATATACTGTATGACTTTGCTACACGCAAGGCTCGTAAAGTATTTCTGTACGTAGTAAAGAATGAATAAAATGCATAGACGAATTTATTTTCTAATACAAACTCTTAAATTTCACTTCCCTACTCAAACTTGGCCCCGCGAAATCCGTTTCGCATAGGGACCCACAAAATGGGTAAGTCCGGCCCTGCTATTTACATATATGTGATTTACATATATATGTGAGCAGGTCAGGCAGGCGCGAGTGGGAGAGACCTTTTCTCTTCTGCTCAACATTAAATTTTACCAACAGTAGGCAGATGTTAGCGCTACTGGGTGGGCTCAATCTGTGCACCTCGGTATGATGACCAAGGGGCTAGAGTCGCCTAAGTAACCAGACAACTAGCTATAACTAACCTAAACTAAAGGAAAGCAAGATAACGAAACTTTAGTTAGGATAAATAAACAAACAAAACTTTATTTACATATGCAAAAATAAATCAATAATAAAATATAATATATACACTAACTTGACTAACCACCACTAAAAATACCTCTTTGATATACAAAAAAGCAAATTACGCACTCAAAATTTTATGAGTTTAAAATCCTCTTTAGAGAGGGTTTGATGCTAAAAAAAAAACTATTCAAAATAAAAAAATAAAAAATTACACACTAAAATTCTTCAGCCAAGGAGGGGGGGTGAGTTTAAACCCCCTTCCACCAGATGTCTTTTTTTTAAAGTTTAAAACCCCTCCAGATGGTTTTGAGTTTAAAATCCCCCATACAGAGAGTTTTGAGGTTGAAAACCTCTCTCTTCAATATTATTTTAAAGCAAACTACAATCACCAAATTCTATAATCGTAACTAAATGGGGTTTTGAATTAAAAAAAAAAGAAAACAAAAACAGAAATTTTTTAGTTTAAAACCCCTCAACAGATGATTTTGACGATAAAACTTCCCTTTTCGATATAAAATCTAAAGCAAACTACAGTCCCCTAATTCCAAGAGCGTAGTCAAGAGAGGTTACACATTTTAACCAGTGGCTGGGCTCCATTAAAAAATTGCAGTGAATAGTCATCTGACAAAATTGAAAAACACTAAATGTAGCTCAGCAAGCATGGCTAAGACAGATTTTAGGAGTCAGTTATAGAGATCGGGTCTAAATCTAGGAAATCCTATGCCGAACTGGGAGTCGATCTCTTAGTAAGGTTGTGAAAGAGCGTCGCATAAGGTTTTCGGGACATGTTCTCTGACAAAATGAATAAGAGTTGCGATGACATCCTAGTACAACTTGGTGCCACACTTTCATGGATGTCCTTAGAGCAGGTTTCAAATATTGCCAGTGACAGATTTTTGTGGAAACAGCGGGAGGGTCAGTAAAAATAGCAGATTAGGTTTTTGAAATAAAACTTTTTAATAGCAGGATAATGCACTGTAAATACCTCAGAATATATAGATTGTTAGCTTTCAATACCGAAATAGTGCTTGGCGGCGGGGCTCTACAATTTTTCTACTAACTCCAGGAAGAACCTAGAAAACAATAAACGTCTTCCGAAAGAATGATGGGTCAGAATGTAATAAAAATTTATTATGTACACACACATATACACACAAACAAATATATATATATATATTTATTCCCCGTGGTGGGGGGGGGGTCGGCTTAGGGGGAAAAATCCATCCAAACCCCCCCCCCTGAAAAAAATCCTGGCTACGCCCATGGTCACTAAGTTATATATACTATACTAGTCGACCGGCGGAGTAGCAAACGCCGCTATTTTGCACGGCCGACCTTAGGCGCCTGCAACCTATGCGACCGCAGTGGGCTCCGCACTTTCATAGAGCCCGCTCTAATTCAAGGTGTAGAAATTATTAAATTTAACCATTTTATAACTTAAAAGAGATTTTCCGCGCCCTCCTTATCGATTTAAAAGGAGGACTTTCAGAGGACCCGCATTTTCATAAGACTCGCGCTTTCATAAGACCCGCACTTTGATAGGACCCGCGCTAAATTAATAATAATTAGATTAATTAATTAAACCATTTTATAACAAAACAGATTTCCCGCACCCTCCTGGCGATGTACCAGGAGCTCCTGGAAATCTCCAGAAATAGCCAAATATACGAAAAGGTTCTTAAAATATACGGAAATATATACACGAAAATTGTCATTTTGGGTGTCATTCAATATGGAAAACGTCAATCTTACGCGCGACATTATGCATCATTATGTAATCTGGTGAAAGAAGCTTCTCGCGCCTCAAACTAATAAAAAATTACTTGAGGTCAACAATTCTCAAAGATAGATTGAAACATTTGGTAATTCTTGCTATTGAGAGTGATCTATGTAGGAAACAGAATTATTATGATATACTGTATGACTTTGCTACACGCAAGGCTCGTAAAGTATTTCTGTACGTAGTAAAGAATGAATAAAATGCATAGACGAATTTATTTTCTAATACAAACTCTTAAATTTCACTTCCCTACTCAAACTTGGCCCCGCGAAATCCGTTTCGCATAGGGACCCACAAAATGGGTAAGTCCGGCCCTGCTATTTACATATATGTGATTTACATATATATGTGAGCAGGTCAGGCAGGCGCGAGTGGGAGAGACCTTTTCTCTTCTGCTCAACATTAAATTTTACCAACAGTAGGCAGATGTTAGCGCTACTGGGTGGGCTCAATCTGTGCACCTCGGTATGATGACCAAGGGGCTAGAGTCGCCTAAGTAACCAGACAACTAGCTATAACTAACCTAAACTAAAGGAAAGCAAGATAACGAAACTTTAGTTAGGATAAATAAACAAACAAAACTTTATTTACATATGCAAAAATAAATCAATAATAAAATATAATATATACACTAACTTGACTAACCACCACTACTGAACCCATCAACTAACTAAAACCCTCTAAATCTACACCACTAAAAACACTAACAAACTAACCAACTATCTAACTAAATCACTACAATTACTAGCCTAGACCTACACTAACACTAAATAAACTAGTCTAGATCTACAATATCCTACTACTACAACCAACCCATAACTATAACCAAAACAAGAACATCTTAGCCTTAGTACCTTACTTAAGAACAGAAACAGACTATAACAGTATAACTAAGCCACTAAGTCTTGACTGGCTTGACTAAGGCAATACTAAACTAGATCTAGTACAGACAAAATAAATCTACAACAGCAACTTAGAACAGCAGTGTAATTGCAGCAGCTAAAAGCAGTTTAAAGCAGCAGTAACACTAGCTTCTAGAAGGATGTTGTTGGTGAGCCCGGTTCCCTAGCTTCTTTCGCTGACCTTGGTACCTGTTCCTCAGCTTGCAATTCCTAGCAAGATGACCAGGTTTGCCACATGTGTAACATTTCCTGTTCTTCATCAAAGGCCTCCTCTGGCTAAGGGTGCGCTTTGGTTGTGAGGCAATCTGTCTCACACTACCGCTAATTTTATCAGGTTGATGGTGGTTGCAGTGGGGACAGTTAGAGTTCTGTGGCCCCGAAAGTTGTAGGCGCACAATCTGGGCGGCAAGATCCTCCACTTGCTTGGAGAGAGAAGCTAGCTGGCCTTCAATCTTTATCTCACTGCATGTGAGATTGACTTGCGGTGCGACATCCTCGTCCTGTGCCCACCTAATGGCCATGTCTCTTAATGCCAGGAATTCAGTTTCTGGCCTATCAAGTAGTCTCTCTCGCAAGTCTCTCCTTAGGGTCCGGTCACTGAGGTTTTCTACGAACTGGTCCCTCAGGATAGACTCGCTGAAAGGAGTTTCCGACAGAGCTCTCTGCCTGTCAGTGAGTGCTTCGAATGCCTGAAGGAGACAGTGTGAGTAGGTGCGGACAGACTCATTCGGGTGATGGCTTATTCTGAACAGCTGCCCAATGAGGCAGTTGATGCTCCGCCTTTCTCCAAAAGTGGAGCGTAGAACTTGTATCAGGGCATCTGGACATGCCCTTGTCTTCTGAGGGTGACACCTAAGTTCGGCCTTCACTGCCTCACCTAGATGTGAAATCAGGAACTCACACTTCTCATCTGGCTGCTGTATGTGCTGGGACTTCCAGGTTCTCTCTATGTCTTGAAGGAACCCTTCGACTTCCCTGGCAGGGCAATCGCCATGGAAGCGTCGAATGTTCCACTCCGTTCTTGGCACCACAATCACTGTCTGAGACGACTGCATTCTTGCTGCTGCTGCTGCCTCGCTGTTCATCTTCTTAACTACTCAACAAAATAAAGCCTACTAACCTCTCTAACAAACGCTCAAGGAAAACTAAACTTCCACTATCACTACTTCCTATCGCTGCCTAACTTAACTCGTACAAAAACCTAATCTATCCTAATCCCAAAAAAAAACGTGTGTCTGGTCACTCAAGCACAGATCCCACTTCTGACACCAAAAATTGTGAGCAGGTCAGGCAGGCGCGAGTGGGAGAGACCTTTTCTCTTCTGCTCAACATTTAAATTTACCAACAGTAGGCAGATGTTAGCGCTACTGGGTGGGCTCAATCTGTGCACCTCGGTATGATGACCAAGGGGCTAGAGTCGCCTAAGTAACCAGACAACTAGCTATAACTAACCTAAACTAAAGGAAAGCAAGATAACGAAACTTTAGTTAGGATAAATAAACAAACAAAACTTTATTTACATATGCAAAAATAAATCAATAATAAAACATAATATATACAATAACTTGACTAACCACCACTACTGAACCCATCAACTAACTAAAACCCTCTAAATCTACACCACTAAAAACACTAACAAACTAACCAACTATCTAACTAAATCACTACAATTACTAGCCTAGACCTACACTAACACTAAATAAACTAGTCTAGATCTACAATATCCTACTACTACAACCAACCCATAACTATAACCAAAACAAGAACATCTTAGCCTTAGTACCTTACTTAAGAACAGAAACAGTCTATAACAGTATAACTAAGCCACTAAGTCTTGACTGGCTTGACTAAGGCAATACTAAACTAGATCTAGTACAGACAAAATGAATCTACAAAAGCAACTTAGAACAGCAGTGTAATTGCAGCAGCTAAAAGCAGTTTAAAACAGCAGTAACACAGCAGTAACAATAGCCTGCAATACATAAAGTTATATATTCTATTAGATCTAGAAAAGCAGGACTGATGGACCCGCCATCTTTAAATCACCTGCTCAAAACATAAACTGCCAACTAGAAAATAAAACTAAAAATATATCAAGCCTATTTACACACAGTGTGACATAGATCTAGTAAAAGAAAATATAAAATAGTTACAAACTTACAGGCCGTCCCAGGTACAGAAATATAAAATAATTATACGACAGACCACAAAGATCTTCGGCTGTCACACAGACATACTATACTGACCACTAGTCAACTGTACACTGAACTGTTTTTAAAACAGCGTGGCATCACTTTTTATACACCCCACCCTAACCTACACAAAAAGCGGAAGAACAAATAATAAATTTGGCACTAGCCTATAAAAAATAGAATACATAAAAATACAACTCTCTGAGCGCAAGGTCACACACATATATATATATATATATATATATATATATATATATATATATATATATATATATATATTCTGATTCTGTGGCATTTTACGTCTCGAGAGACGATCTTTTCCCTTTGCAACTTCTTGTGTGACTAAAGAGGCCAATCCTTGATACACAGCTGCGATCGCAGGTTGGGCATATGTAATCACCAGGCGCCGTTGCATTTTCACCCTTCTTTCTGCTTCTGTTGTGTATGACATCTGCAATCCGTGACCCTTACTTTATGCTCTCTCTCCATGTGGCTCTGTCCAGTGCCACCTGTTCCCAGTTGTCAGTGTCGATTTTGAAGAGCTTCATGTCGCGTTTGCATATATCCGTATAACGTAAAAGTGGGTGACCAGCGGCTCTCCTGCCTTCTATTAGATCGCCATACAGGATGTCCTGTGGAAGTCGACCTACTGGCATTCTACGAACGTGACCAAGCCAGCCAAGGCGTCTGCTGCTGATAACAGAGCGGATGTCCTGGCACCCTGCTCTTTGTAGCACTTCCTCATTGGTTATCTTATCTTGCCACCTTATTTTAAAGATCCGCCTTAGGCATCGGAGGTAGAAGACATTCAGCTTTTTTTCCTGCCATGAGTAGGTTGACCATGTTTCACTTCCGTACAGCAAGGTGCTCAACACACAGGTCCGGTAGATAAGGGCTGTAGTACTTTAAGTCAGCAATATGTTGTCTTAGACTCTTTTCTGCAACCGTGACATGGTGGCCATTGCCTTGGCCATCCTGTTGTTTATCTCTTTATCCAGTTGTTGGATGGAGCTAAGGTAACAAAAGCGATCAACAATCTCTAGTGGTTGGCCATTAATGCTTACTTGAGGTGCAGTGTTTGTGTTTTGGACAAGTATCTTAGTCTTGCTTTGACTGATGTTTAAGCCGAACTTCTGGCAAGCAGCAGATAGTTTGTCAACCAGGGACTGTAGCTAATATCAGAATCAGCCACAATAGCTGCATCATCAGCATACAGGAGTTCCCTGATGAGTAGCTTCCTAACCTTTGTTTTTGCCCGCAGCCTTGATACATTAAATAGTTTTCCAGAGGATCTTGTATGGAGAAACACATCTTCGTTTATGTCGTTGTACGCATAGTGCAGTAGACAGGAGAAGAATATGCCAAACAGAGTAGGTGCGACCACACATTCCTGCTTGACACCACTGCAAACCTCAAAAGGTGCTGATTGGGCTCCATTAAATTTGACAGTACATTTAGTTTCCTCGTGGAAGCACTCAACGAACTTTAGTAGTTTGGGAGGGCAACCTATTTTCCTCAGGAGTTTGAAAAGGCCACTTCTGCTGACCATGTCAAAAGCTTTAGTCAGATCAACAAAAACGATGTAAAGGGGTCTGTCTCTCTCTCTGAATTTCTCCTGCTGTAGTCGTAGAGAAGATATCATGTCTATAGTGGATCTACCACTCCTGAATCCACACTGAGACTCTGGGTAGACTCTAGAAGCTGTCACTTGCAGCCTGGAAAGTGCCACTCTAGCAAAGATTTTGCCCACTATACTGAGGAGAGAGATACCCCTGTAATTGTTGCAGTCACTCCGATCCCCTTTGTTCTTGTATATTGTGACTATAGTTGCGTTACTACACATGTCCTGTGGGACATGACCTGTTTCACAACAGCGGCAGAGAAGAATATAGAGTTTAGGGAGCAGGAGTAATTCGTTCACCTAAACTACTTCCACTGGGATACCATCACTCCCTGGAGATTTTCTATTTTTTATGCACTTAATTGCTTTTTTGAGGTCACTAAGGCTCGGAAGCTCATCTAGGTATTCCAGTACTGGAAAATCTGGTAGAGAAGCCAGGGCGACATCGTCTACTGTATTCTGTGTGGCTTAGACTTCGAGGTAGTGTTCTGTCCATCGTTCTAGCTGCTTGGTTTGATCTGTAATTTTTTCTCCTGATTTGGATAGTAGGGGGGCAGGCTTAGACACTGTTGGACCCAGGGCAGCTTTAATGCCGTCAAACAGAGCTTTGCTATTTCCTGAGTAGAGACTGTCTTGGATTCTTTTGCAGTTATCCCTTCAAAAGTTGTTAGCACATTGTCTAGCCATTTATTTCGCCTCTTTATTAGCACTTTTAAAAGTCTCCAGAGATTTTGGACTAGGCTTTGTCTTGTGAGCGAGGTGTGCAGATCGCTTTTTCTCGATGCAAGTGTGAGCAGGTCAGGGTGGCGCTACTGAGTGAGGCCCTATTCTGTTATCTGCTGCTCAACATTTGTTAATTTTTTTTTAAAAGCAGGCAGGTGGTAGCTCTACTGGGTGGGCCCAATCTGTGCACCTCGGTCTACGACCAAGGGGCTAGAGTCGCCTAAGCAACCAGACAGCACAATTAAACTAAACTAAACGAAACTATCTAACTAAAGATAAAATAAACTGAAATTCTAAAAGGAACTTATATACACTTTATTTACAACCAACTTACAAAGCAATAAAAATATAGGTGAATACGAAAATAAACATAGAAATAAACAAAAACTATATATACGCACTACTAAATAATTAATCAACCCTACTTAACTGAACTTAACAACTCCACTAACCAAAACCCTCTGCCGCCTATGTATCTATGTTGCTAAATCTACAACTACAAGCACTAACAAACTAACTATTACTAACTAAACCAACCATCAAATAACCTAAATTACCCCAATACTAAACAGTAAGCTAATAGCAGCAGTAAAGCAGAACTACAGCAGACAGGCAGTAAGGCAGCCGAAATAATGGCCGTTGTACAGCAGCAATAAAAAACAGCTATAACTGCGGCAGACAGGAATTATAGCCTGCAATTACTAATATAAAAAAACATAAAAAATATATAAAATAATCATTCTAATATTAATGGAAATTCTTTTAGAAACTAAGGTAATAAAACATTGTATAGAAAAGCAACAAGGAGATCATTAGGGATGGCTCCTGGGGGTGGGGGGTGATGCTATCCAGATTAAAGGACCTTCCAGTCCCATCATAGACAATGGCTGAGTAATTAAGCCGGTGATACACGGCACTAATCCCTTTTCATCAAAACAATCTAACAACAATCAATCCTAATTAAAATATATCAAGTAAAAATAAAACAATTTCTCAACTTACAGGCAGTCCACACAGAGCACGTCCACACAGGAACAACACTAAAAATAACTTTCTAACTCACTGCTTGGTCACACAGACCAGCTAATCAAGCACTGACCAGCGGTCAACACCGGAAAAGGGACAAGACACGGCAGCATCCGTTCTATTTATAGAGCCAGGTCATGACTCGTCTACACTAACTTTAAAGTTAAAGAGCTGGCGGGAGACAAGCATGCACTCAGCACTAGCCTAGATTGTTTACAAAAATTAAAATACAGATATAAATAGATAAAAAAAAATTAGATCTAGGAGCGCCAGCTCACACAAGGTTCCATATGTGCTAGATTTGCCTCAAACCAGTCTACATTTTTGTGTTTTTGAGGCCCAAAGGCGGTGATTGCCGAACTGTAAATTACATCTCTTAATTTCTCCCATCTGATAGAGATGTCTTCTTCATCACTTAACGAGGGGATTGAACTGTTCAGGAGCTCGCAAAAGAGTGCAGAATTCTCTGGGTCACCTACATGGTTGACGTTAATTCGCCTTGTTCTAGGTTGAGTGGAAGTATAAGCCTTCTTGAGAAGTAGTTTGATCTTGCTTAGCACTAGTGAATGGTCTGAGTTGCAGTCCGCACTATGGTATGAACGGGTGTGGATGACACTTTTCAGATCCATCCGGGTGATGCAGAGGTCAAGCTGGTGCCACTTTTTTGAGCGTGGGTGCTGCCAAGAGACTTTGTGGCGTTCCTTGCCAGAGAAGAATGTATTTGTTACACACGGTTCATGAAAGAACTCGGGTAGCCTTTGGCCATTGTCGTTGATTTTGCCAACACCGTGAGGTCCCAAGCATTTTGGCCATGCATCATTTCCATCACCAACACAAGCATTAAAGTCTCCATTTATATAGAGGTGCTCGGACTTTGGAATACTTTTCATTACGTCCTCTAGAGCTTGAATCTGTCATTGTCCTCTTCCGGTGCAGCAAGGGTTGGTGAGTAAGCACAGATTATATTAACTTTGCCTTGCGGTGATGCAAGTTTCATGTGTGCTACTCTTTCATTGCCAATGGGAAACATCGCAATGCAAGGGACGAGACTTTTTCTTATTGCGAAGCCGACGCCATGTACTCTAGGGCTTTGTTCTGGTTTTCCTTGCCAGTAGAATGTATAGTTGCTTTCTGTAAGAGATCCACTGTCTGCCAGTCTGGTTTCTTGCAGGCAGGCCACATCAATGTTTAGTCTGATAGCTGTTTGACGCATGTCGGTGACGTGTTCAGTGTCAGTATTGAAGCCAGGACACATTGTCCGTATGTTCTTGCTTGCAAAACACATTAATGTTGAGGGTTTTCTTTTGATTGTATTTGCAGGTGCAAGTGAGCAGCTTGCTTTTTGATTTTGTGTTAGCACCAAGCACCCATTGGTGCGGCAAGCTGTGGCGGGATAGCACTTTATTGTCCGAGGGTTGCTCGGCTTTAAACAGGCAGTAGCTATCTAGTGAGGCTAAAAAGCCCCTCCTACCGTCAAGAGTGGTCCCTGGCGTTCCAGCTTACGCCAATCAGCTAGGAACTTATCACCGGTAACTACCACTCATCGTGTTTTTTCAAAGACATTACTGTCAGAGATGGAGTGGCCTCTCCATTGCTGGGGGAAAGCCTGGGCGGTAAATTTGCGAGTGCTGGGCTGCCCACACGTCAGCACACGCCTCTCTTCCATACTGACGGGTCCAAAGGGATGGCGAGCCATCACAATTTGGGGACAGGTGGCTGCAGGAGTTTGCCAGAGAGCAGTAGTCTTACTACTGTCCCCACGCCTACGGGGTTCCAGGACCGGATTTTCTGTTAGTGTTTACTCCCTTAGCCTTACAGGGACACACACACAAGGCAGTGCGGCTTTTGACCTATAGCTAGGGGTTTGGTTTGTGGGCAACAGGGCGTGTCCGCACGCCGACGGGCCATGCCTGCCTCACATCTTCGGGCCAAACCTCCTCTGAGACCCTTACAGTTTAGCCTGAGGCTTTTCAGCCTCAGTTTCCATCTGTCACCACGAGGAGGTACTGCATAGGACGCTGTGGAGAGGCTATGTACTGGCAAGAGAGACTTACTGTGAGCTTGCGCTCGCAGAGCTATTTTGTGTGTGTATTTTTATAGGCTAGAGCTATTTTTTTTTAATTCTATTTTTTAAAGGCTAGTGCCAGAATTAATGTTTGTACTTTCGCTTTTTGTTTATATGGGTTAGGGCGGGTAGTATTTAAATAGTTAAGCCCAGGCTACATCCTGTACAGTTGACCAGCGGTCAGTAAAGTATATCACTGTCTGTGTGACAGTTGATGATCTTAGTGATCTGACGTATAGTATGATAATTTAATTATTGCTATATTTCTGTACCTGGGACGGCCTGTAAGTGTATAACTATTTTATATTTTCTTTTACTAGATCTATGTCACACTATGTGTAAATATGCTAGATATATTTTAATTTAGTTTTATTTTCTAGTTGGCAGTTTTGTTTTGACCATGTTGATTTAAAGATGGCGGCGACCATCAGTCCTGCTTTGAGTCTTGTAGTTCTAATAGAATATATGATTTTGTATCTATAGTTTTGCATTTATGTATTGCAGGCTATTATTACTGCTGAATATAGCTGCTGAAATACATGCTCCTGTGTTAATGCTGCTGTATCTAATATTGCTGCTTTAAGCTGCTGCTGTAGATTTATTTTTTTTCTGTAGTGTAGTGTTGCCTTTATTGGCTTAGTTATAGTCTGTTTCTGTTCTTAGTGAATACTAATAGTTAGGTAATAAGACTAACTAATGTCTAAGGTGTTCTTGTTTTAGTTTTAGTTATGGGTTGGTTGAAGTAGTAGAATATTGTTAATCTAGACTAGTTTATTGTAGTGTGTTTGTGTAGATCTAGGTCTACAGTAGTAGTTATAGTGATTTAGTTAGAATAGTTAGATCGTTTGATCAGTTTGTGTTAGATAGTTTGTTTGGTTAGTGTGTTGGTGTTTGTAGTGGCGTAGATTTAGAGGGTTTTAGTCAGTTGTAGTGGTTAGTGTATATATTATTTTATTATTGATTTATTTTTGTATATGTATGGCCGTCTTTCTCTTAGACATAAATCCAAAGGCAACATTTCTGAACTGTGATAATCACTCTCTGAACCTGGCAGCTCTTCGTTCTGTTGATTCAGATGTCCTGAAGGTCCGAGAACTGTGGTTCCCTTTTATGGACCTCTTGACCAAGGAAAGGCTTTTATCCATGGCCAGGATGAGGCATCGGCTCTTCACCAATCCCTCTGTCCGAAATCCCACCTTATCCGAAACGATCATGTAATCTCGTCCGGTATGTCGCAGGACACGACCCCCTTGAGCCAAGCACGGTTTCCCCTTTCCGTGCGAGGCCGGAGGCCGAGCCGCGTGGGGGCCTTTCGTATGCCTATAATGTCCCATCGAACCCGTGCGGGGGTCCATCACAGCGCGTATGGCCCCCGTTGGGGAACGAATCAATGGGTGTTTGGACGGGTTAGCGAGCCTTTGTTACATCCCTACCACGTGCAGGTACGGTCTCTCGACCATACAAGGGTAGCCCACTGAGAGCTATGTGCGCTACCATTCTTAGCCTATCTGTCTCCCCTGGCAGACGTTTCCACCGGAGTGCCACGCTGAGGCGACGGTAGCTGGAATTACTCTAGTCTACTCTATGTAGTCAGCGCTATGAAAGTTACTCCTTGAAATTGAGAGTAACCCCGCACGGAAAGAGTTTATACTCTGTGTGTAACACAACAAGGTCACTAACTTATATGACAACGTGAAAAGCAAGATAACATGACTGTGACGTAATATTTAATTTATTTAAAAACGAATAACGATTTTCAAATTCTCCCCCTCATATATGTCCATGATGGGGCGTAAGCATCTTTGCTGATAGCGCTCAAGTAGTCTTACTCTTAGTTGCTTTCTGTATAGTGTCCATGTCTCAGATCCATATAGAAGGGTTGATAGAACCACCGCCTGGTAAACATTGATTTTTGTAGTCAGGTGGAGCGATTTATTCCTCCAAACTCTCGCCTGAAGGTGTCCAAAAGCGCTATTGGCCCTGGCCAGACGGTTATCAGCTTCCCCTGAAAGTGAGGCGTCATTTGATACTATACTACCCAGATATGTGAAGTGATCTACCACGTTAAGGGGCTGTTAATTTACGGTGATCCTTGGGACTTAGTAGGTTTTAATTGGTGACTTCTGGAACATGACTTTTGTTTTCCCGAGGTTTATAGATAAACCGAAAGAGGCGGCAGCGTATGCAAATTTGTTGACAGCAATCTGAAGATCATGTTCATTCTGAGCTCGCAGGGCGCAATCATCGGCATAGAGAAGCTCCGTTATGACCATCTCTTTTGTTTTTGTATAGGATAGTAGACGTCGAAAATTGAACACATTGCTGTCCGAATTAAACTTGATGTAGATGCCTTCGTACAATTGCTGCCTCATTTGACCATTACACCAAAGAAGATAGCGAATAGATTAGGATCAAGTTAACAGCCCTGCTTTACGCCATTTTCTATTGGGAAGTAATCAGACAGGTCACTATTGTGTCTGATCTGGACTTTTTGTCCCACGTGAAACTGCTTGAGAATGGATAGGAACGTAGGTGGGTATCCCAGCCTGTCCAAAATCCCCACAAACCATCGCGACTGACTATATACTATATAGTACCTACTTTAATTAAGCAACCCCCCCTCCCCGCTAATGTCAAATGCAGTCATCGTCAGTGGCGTCACTAATGTCGGTGTCACCCGGTGCGCTAAACTCAGGGTGTCACCCCCTCCTAAGAGAAAAAAATAATCTTTATGTTGAATTATAAAACTGTAAGCTAATTAATTGATTGGTTACACCCGAAAATGGTTTTCGATTCTATTTCAAAAATGTTGTTTCTGACAATTTATCAAAAGTTTTTACCTAAATTTAAAATGTACAATTATTTGAGAAACATTGAGTTGAACATTTTTATTTGAGATTATTTAAGAGCTCCTTACGGAAAATTATACTAGTGTTTCTAAGCTGCTTCCGAAAAGGCAAATCATGGGCATAGCCAGGGATGGATTTGGGGTTCAACCCCCCCCCCCCGAAATGAAATCCACCCCTGCGAATTTTGCGACTGATTTTTAACGGCCCCCGAAAGTGGAAAAGCCGCTATAAAATGCCCGTCAGTCGTCTGTCACACTCATATCTCGAAAACTAGAAGAAACATGAACAAGTTTATTTCACCATGAGATGCGGCTTGAAAAGTTTAGGTGCAACGGCTACTTTTGGTTTTTTAAAAGCAAACCGTTTAATTTATAAAATTAATTATGCAAGCGATTTTTTATAAATACACCAATTCTAAAACAGTTACATAAATGTAATGTATGTTAACAAAGAAAGACAAGTTTTTGTGGAGTTCCAATATTAATAAGTCAAATAGATTTATAAAATGTACAAGAAATGTTCACAACAAATATAATAATAGTTAAAGGTGTTTTTTCTGGTCTACTAAAATTAAAAGAAAACATTTATGTTTGTTTATAAAGGCTAATAATGCAATTTGTATGTAAATATTACGCACATTTTTTTAATGGACTTTTTAAGCAGCGACTTTCGTGCAGTAGCGTGGCAAGCAGCGGCAAGACACACTACTAATCAGTTTCCTCAAAATTTTTTAAATAATCAGATTTTATTTATTTTTCTGTTTAATGTCCCCATCAGAATAAAAGACGCTTATTTTTCTGCGTTTTATCTGTTGGTCGTCACGTTTAGATTAAAAAACAAAAACAATACTAAAGGCTATTGACAATCTGATTTAATTTTAATGTTCCTTCCAAAACATTGTAATAGTTTTAAGTATCTATAATAGATTGTTCTGGATGCTTTTGTGAAAAACAAATCAATGCCAACGAATGTTTGTTTGCTCTTCTAACCAGTGCTCGATTTACCGCCGGGGATATCCCTGGCTCTGTTTTAACTTTTACCATCCCCGGCTCTGCAGAAAAAAATTTTCATCCCGGCACTGGTTTTTTTAAGTCGAATAAGGGCAATCACGAAATTTTTAGTTAAATGGAAAAATTTGGTACTTTCATCTACCGAATTAATCGAAATAAACGTGAGTAAAAATAATTCTAAGTGTTTCGTTTTCTTATATTCTTTGGTTTCAATTTTAAGTTCACTTTTCGTTTGTCACAAATTGCTGTTTATCAGAATTATAGCCTATTTAAAATAAATATTTTTTAATTTTGTTTTAATTGAAATGTCTAAAGAGCCGTCTTGTAAAAAATTTAAAAGATTAACCCAACAAAAATAGTCTTTTACGAAAAATACTATAATCCAAAGAGTGAAATCTCACAGTGATGATCTTCAACTTCTTCAGAAAACGACTTGTAGTAAGTCATTAACTATTAAAAATTTATAAATAAAATAAACCAATAAAATATTATACGTTTATTTATTTTGGCTTTATTAAGTTTGATTTGAAATTAAAATCAAAATTCATAAGCAGTTGAATATATATTAATTGATATTGTTATTAATTAATATAATATATAAAATAATAAGTTTAAAAAATCTATTAGCTAGTAAACAGTGTTATATAAGCTGTCAAGAAAGATAGAATTAATAGGCTAAGATACATTTGATGTTATAAAAATTTAATCAAATGATAGATAGATCAGGGGATGGTATGGTGTGGGGGTGTTATTACACTGTTATTCAATGTTTATTGGAGAGGCAGGTCTGAAAACTGGCCTTCCATCCTACTCCTAGAACTGTGCCTGCTCTGACAGTCATTCATTGTAATTCATACTGTATTGTTTTCATTTTCAGGCATCGGAAACTCCAATGTTGTTTCAACAAATCTTTAAGAAATAGTTGAGGAGCGAGGATGCATTGTTGTTGATGTACCAAGTGATGGCAACTGCTTTTTTAATGCCATATCGACCAACTTCAACAATCCAGTTGTGTAAATCCGATTTCCTCATACAATGCTTGGCAGTTGAGACAGGATGTAGTGACATATTTAGAAAACCATCCAGATTATATTGACGAATCATTTTTAATTAAAACAGATTATAAAGATTTCACTGCATATTTAGAATACCAAAGATTGGATGGACATTGGTGTGATGAACCAATAGTGCGAGCCACAACAGATATTTTGGAAACAGACATACACATTTGGCATGACAATGGGCACATCACGGTTGTGAAATGCAGAATGCAATCATTATTGGATTCAAAGAAAGTGGTTATCGGGCAAATTACTGAAATTCATTATGTCAGTATCAGACCCAAATGTTTCCAAAATACTTGCGATGAACCTGTAAATATATTGAATGCAGATGAAAATTTGAATGAATTAATTAATGATGTAAACATACAGCCCATACAGGGTGAATTTTTTCCTGAAGGACTATCCCTAACAAGATTCAAAACATGGCAGAAAAGCAGACCATGGCTCCAAGCCACTGCCGATGGAAAAGTAATCTGTACATATTGTACTTCATAAAAAAATTTAGGCTTGCATGGAAAAAGAAAGAATGCGAATAGAGAAAACTTTTTTTGAAGGTCTCTCCATACTTGAAATAAACTCTAAAAAAAAGCAAAATTAAAAAACTCAATGACAAAATTACAGAACATGGTAAAAGTGTGTCACATGGAATTTGTGCAAATATCAAATTAATTGAATTGATATTGTGTCATGTTATATTGTAGTAGCACTAGTGGTTGAAGTGTTAGTAATAATAATAGTAGTAGTGGGAGTAGCAGGATTAGTAGATGGGCTCAGAATGTTGCGAAACCGGGATATCCCCGGCACTCTGAGGCTCCCCCCCGGCTCTGCTTTAACTTTTATCATCCCCTCCGGGGATGGTATTTATCCCCGGCTCTGCAGAAAAATTTTTCAACCCCGGCACTGTTTTTTTCCTAAATCGAGCACTGCTTATAACTTATATTACATGTAATTTCCTTCCTATGAACTATGAAGAACGCTTTTTTCGGAAGTTGTTTTAATTGTCGATATCCAATTGTTTCGTATTTTTAACATACAACAAATTTATGTCAAATGACTTTTTTTTTCAAAAATATTGACAAAAGGTTGTACAGGATTTTAAAATAAGAAAGTACTTTACTATTATCGATTATTGAAAATCAGTTTTAGACTTATTTTACAATTAATTTTCTTGTTTTGAAAAAGAAATCGACCTATATTACTTTAATTTTCTTACAAATCGTCGCCAAAAATGTTACGAATTTATATGAAAGCTCTACTAACACCAAATAACTGTTTCTAATAACTTCTAATAAATAAAACAAATAATCTTTTTCATTTACGAAAATCGGTTGATCCGGATTTTTTATGAAAAATATTTTAACTCTATTTACATAAAATCGCCTTTCTCTTACACTACATTTAATTTTTTAGCTAAAACATTAGAAAATCTAATTATCGTTAATATTATTTTTAAGGAAAACAACTTCCTAACACCAAAGTATGGTTTGAAAATCTCTCCCAAAGGCTATGATATATCTAATTTTCATACGAGACCATCCCAAAAATTTAATTTACGGTATTTGATAATCTGGAATTCTTATTTTCTCTCACTATAAATATATAAACATCAGGAACAATCTATTATAGAAAATTTAAACTATTGCGATGTTTCGGAAGGGAAATTAAACTTTAATGATTTTCAATACCTTTTAGTCTTTTTTTTTCGATATTAACATGACGGACTGACAGACAAAACAAAAAAATGCGTCTTTAATCCTTATATATATATATATATATATATATATATATATATATATATATATATATACATACACACATACATATTTAGTCTAATTAGCCCATTGTGACGTAATCGATTTTTTTCCTTTGACGTAATATGTAGGTATTCTTTAAATGGAATGCTAAAATAACTCGGTGCACCAATATCTATGAACCCTCAAGAGCCTGCTCGTATTGATAAAAAGACATTTTTAGTCTAACTAGGCCGTGTGACGTAGTAGATTTTATCCTTTGACGTCATATGGAGTTAATTCTTTAAATGAAATGCAAAAACAACTCTGTATAGTAATGTTTATTAAACCTCGTAATCTGACTCGTATTTTAAAAAGACAAAATAGCTAGACTTAGATCTAATCTAGATTTTTTACACTAGATCTAGATTTTTTTTTACACTAGAGCTTGATTGTTTTACACTAGAACTAGATTTTTTAAAACTAGATTTAGATTTAGATTTTAAATTAAAATTATTGTAGATTCTAGATCAAGAATTTCTTGGTCTAGTTTAAACATGTTGTTTTACATGTTTCGGATGTTCCTTTAGAGTTGTAGTCCAAACCTCCCGCAGGACGACGTTCAGCAAACAAACCTAACGACCAGGCAGCTACTGATTTAGACTAGATCAAGATCTATAATTTCAATTAGTAGACTTAAAGTGTAGATTTTTATTTCCAAATGTCTAGATCAATATTGCAATGTTATAATATACTAAAACTAATTTACTATTTTTAAATTTAATATTGGATTCAGTCTATTAATAGATTATCTAGGCCTTTTTTTTACATAAATCTTATCTAAATGCATGACGCATATGACGTAATCATGGGCGCCCGCACCCCCTTGCAATCCCTTGGATTCTGGGCAGCCAATTTCTAGCCATATTTTGTACCATCAGATCAATCAAAATCTAATTAGTAACTAAACAAGAAGTGCTTCCACTGATTACTGAAGTACAGTTGTTGTAGACTAGCCTCGGCTTATCAGGAATTGATGGCTGACCATGTACGTGCACCCCTGAGTAACCAAATTTTAGCCAGTTTTTTACACCTTCAAATCAATTTACTTCTGCTAGGAAGCAACTTAACATGTAGTGCTTCCAATGAAATAATAAGGATACGCTATTATTATAATAAACTAGAAAAGAGTAATCTGTAGTTCATAACCGAACATGTGCGCTTTATTATAGGCTTGCAATTCAATAATCTATAGCTTGTTAGTCGTGACGATTTGTTTTCACTTACACACTATTACAGTTATCATTATATTTAGTAAAGGCCTAGAATATGATAAAAGTTTGTTGTTGTTTTTTGTCTTGGAGGAAAAATCCTTGTCAGTTATCCTTCGATTAGATATATTGGAAAGTTTCTTTGAACAACAATGAGGAGTGGTTATCTTGGTAAATGTACTTACATCTTGCGGGTTACATCATTGTTAGCGCTTGATAAAATAGCAGGCTAAACACGTCCACCAGTTTACGATAGAAGAGATATAAGAAAGTTCTTTCCGTGCCATCTGAGTCAAAACGTTGACTTGTATTGACGGAACACTGGCAACAGCATAAATTAACTGCGATTTCTTGGTATTTCGGTAATGAAAATGCAGATATCTCTGGCACTGAATTGATGTGTTTGAGAGTTGGATTAGTTGATGGCGATTGTACTAAAGAAGAATTCATATGTTTTGTCCCTTTTTTTAAGAGAGACTCACTGCCTGTATCTAATGTCATTGTCAGCGAATACATTATATATAATTTAGACATGGTCCAATGGACAAACTACTCGGCCAAGATTACGATGGCTACCCACGTTACATCATTGTTAGCGCTTGATAAAATAGCAGGCTAAACACGTCCACCAGTTTACGATAGAAGAGATATAAGAAAGTTCTTTCCGTGCCATCTGAGTCAAAACGTTGACTTGTATTGACGGAACACTGGCAACAGCATAAATTAACTGCGATTTCTTGGTATTTCGGTAATGAAAATGCAGATATCTCTGGCACTGAATTGATGTGTTTGAGAGTTGGATTAGTTGATGGCGATTGTACTAAAGAAGAATTCATATGTTTTGTCCCTTTTTTTAAGAGAGACTCACTGCCTGTATCTAATATCATTGACAGCGAATACATTATATATAATTTAGACATGGTCCAATGGACAAACTACTCGGCCAAGATTACGATGGCTACCCACGTGATGGGTAGCATTCAGAACCGTGTTCAGGCTAGGATTCGTGAAAAATATGCAAAAGCAGACCTTGTCCGTTGCACATCCCACAGACTTAAACTAGTTATCATTGATCTGAATGACTTTTCAGATATACGTAACGGTGTTGGTGTCATTAAGAAGATTATCTATTTGTTCCGTAACAGTCCTAAGCGAAAGCGTTGGTGCTAAATTTACCTCTTTTGTGAGAGACACTATGGACAGAGAAACACTAATTAATTCGCGCTTTAAGTCACAAATTTGAGAAGATCTTTGACTGTTTGGCGTATTTATAAAAATAACGGTTGTAAGTGAAATCAGACAATCTGCATATGTGTAATCAGTGCCTGCTTCTCATGTTTCTGATTTGTCTTTTAATTGTCATCAATTATTCACCCGTTCTTGAACCAGTTTCCGCTATGTTGCAGTCTGTTTATCTTAGCGCAAGCGGCCGCTCAATTGCACATCAGCAGTCACATTAATGACAATCAAAAACCAACTTGACCATGCTGAGGAACACTTCAGGAATAGCATCCTGGGTAAGGTGACACTGCTGCAGACAAACTTGGTAATGAGTTGGTGCTCCCGAGACTTTCCAGTCGACAGATATAAGGCTTGTCTTCGAGTCCGAAAATTAGTGAGGAATGCAGTATTTCCCGTGGCTGCGCAGCCCCAACTGTGACCTACATATTTTGCCACATCCAGGGCAAGCATAACCATTGTCCGCAGGCGGTCGATTTATGTTTATTTTTCGCCGTCTGCATTGGTCCTCGGCAGAGGATTTTATTTTGGTCTCAAATGTGTATCCCGCGGCCTTTTTGAGTGACCTCCAGCTGTCTCGTTCTGAAGCCGCATGCAACAAGGTGCTCTCTTCTATGTCAGCCAAAGCAAGTAGACGCCTAAGCTGGTCTTTGAAGTGTTTCCGTGGGGCGCCTCTGTTACGTTGAACACCTTTTACCTCACCAAAAAAGACTGCCTTTGGCATTCGTTTGTCTCCCATACGGGATACGTGCCCTGCCCAGCGAAACTGTCGGACCATAAGAAGTCCCTCTTGCGTTCGCAAGGACATCGCTGTTTGTAGTGCGGTCTAGCCACCGTATGTCCATGATGGAGCGCAAGCATCTTTTGTGAAAGCGCTCAAGTAGTCTAACTTGCTTTCTGTATAGTGTCCATGTCTCGGATCCATATAGAAGGGTTGAGAGAACCACCGCCTGGTAGACATTGATTTTGTAGGCAGGCGGAGCGATTTATTTCGCCAAACTCTCGCCTGAAGACGCCCAAGGCGCTACTATCGAGGCATTACAGTTCTCTCAGTAGTAGGAAAGATCTTTGCTCGAGTATTGCTTGACCGACTAACCCACTGTTTAGTGGACGAGGTGTTATCTGAGGTCTGAGAGCCAATGTGGCTTCAGAGCCGGTAGAGGTACACTTGACATGATATTTGTTCTGCGACAGTTACAAGAAAAATGCAAAGAACAGAACTTAAACTTATACGCTGCCTTTGTTGACCTCACCAAGCCTTTCGACACGGTCAGTCGCGATGGTTTGTTGAGTTTTTGGCCAGGCTGGGATGCCCACCTACGTTCCTATCCATTCCATTCTAAAGCAGTTTCAAGTGGGACAAAAAGGCCAAATCAGACACAATGGTGACCTTTCTGATCACTTCCCAATAGAAAATGGCTTGAAGCAGGGCTGTGTACTTGATCCTACTCTATTCGCTATCTTCTTTGGCGTTATGCTGGGTCAAATGAGGCAGTGATTGCATGAAGGCATCTACATCCGGTTTCGTTCAAACGGCAATGTAGTTAATCTTCGACATATACTACCCCATACAAAAACAGAAGATGGTCACCACTAGTTACGACACAAGTACAGTGAATAGCATGGAAGTATTCATCTGCCGAAATTGAAAATAGACTAAATGTGGCTCAACAAAGATGGCTAAGACGGATTTTAGGAGTCAGCTATAGAGACCGGGTCGCAATCAAAATAAATTACGCATACCAAGAGTTTGATGACACAAACAGGAACTTCCTAGTATAGCCTGGCGCCACACTTTCATGTAGGACCTCAGAGCAGTGGACATCAGGTGGGAAGAGGCTTCAGACATTGCCAGTGAAAGATTTTTGTGGAGACAGCTTGCCGACAAATGCGCCGAACGGTGCAGGTAGATATTAAGTCCTAAGTAAGTAAGAATAGCAGATTAGGTTTTTGAACTATAATTTTTAATAGCAGTATAATGCACTGTAGAAACCTCAGAATATAACTTTTTTAAATACCGGAAATTGTACCTGGCGGCGGGGCTCCGCCCCGAACCCCACTTAAGGAGCTCGGAGCGCTCCACCTGACCCCCTTTCTTGGCAAGGACTGGGTGTCTATAGTTTTTTTCTTCAGGAAGAACTTATTCTAGAGTACAATAAACGTCTTCCGAAAGAATGAAGGGTCAAAATGTAATAAAGATAAACTATGTACACATGCACACACACACATATATATAACGTGGGGGGGGGGGAATTTTAAAAAAAATCTCCCCACTTCCCCCCCCCACCCCCACCCCTGAAAAAAATCCGAGCTACGACCATGAGGCAAATCAAGCACCCAACAGATTTACGTCCTTCGAAACATCGTCGAGCAAAGCCTGAATGCCTACCAACAAAGGATGTTGATCAGTTTTGTAGATAAAAATACAAGAAGTTTGATAGCTCTAGAAAATAGCAAGAGAACAAGTTATCTCTCAACAATTTGTCCAAATTCAGCGACATGTGTAAAGCAAATTAAGCTTTTGTGTCACAACTGAGGCTGGAACTCTTCAGAGATGGATACGAGATTAGGGTTTATTTTATCCCCATTTCTCTTTCTTGTAGCCATCGACGATGTCATAGAAATATATTAAACAGGCTGCATTCGGGTTCCCATGTCGTATACCAAACCGAGTAGCATTACTTTGAAATACAATTAAATGTATTCACGATATGACGGATAACGACGCCCTCAAAGTTAAGCCTGGAGATTAAAATCCGCTTACTCAATACAATCATTGTCCTAACGGCCTAACTTCGTGACGTGGAAGGTTGAAAAGAGGCAGATGGCTGAGAAGGATCCTACGAATAACGTAAAAAGATAATGTTTCTAATAGAGAAATCTTGTCCCGCACTAAGGAAAGTTGCGACTGAACGTCGATTGACATTTGTGAGACAATGTTATTAGACAAGACGAGACTCGTTTACCAATGTCAGCCTTAATATGAAAGCCAAAAAAAAAGAGGAACGCAAAAACATGTCCGTCCACGTTTAATCATGGCGTTACACCTTTTTAGAAGGTAAATGGCTGTTAAAATCGCCTAAGATTGATTTCTGTGGAGAGAGCTTGCAGCCTTATATGTCAGATGGCTCGCGAGGGGCTGATGTGTTTTTCAAAATTTTATAATAAATAAAGTTACAAAGACAGTTTGTGTGGAAACACAAACTCAAAATCGGCCCCAGAATTGGTCCACCCAGGCAGGTATCAGTATTTTCAGAAAGAACATCAGAATTAAATTCGATCAAAGAAAAATGACAGAGAAGAATGGAAAAAGAAGGTTGACAGATTTTGTGTGGTGCCCCAGTGGTCCAGAAAACCAAAGGATATGTGAAGTTATCCATGTACCTGGCCTTGCAGTTCATAATATGAAAAATTACTTATTAATTGTTTTAAATATTGTCCAACTTGTATGCATACTAAATAGATTTTTTCTCTTTAAAAAAAAGTAAAATTTTTTTCGTGTAAATATAGTAGTTAGTATGACAGAACTTATATAACTTTTCAATACAAATATAAAAAAAATTTTGGACAAAAAAAATCAAAAAACGTTTGCATAAATGTGTTAAAAATATGGCAAAAGGTCTTTTATGAGGAAATCATAGTTTGTGGACAAAATTAGTTGAATTAAAATATAATTTTTATATTATGTCGATACCCTTCTGGTATTTTGGCCTGGGGGGATTGCACTCTAGCCCTCTGAGTTGGGGGGGGGGGTCCTATTTTTATGGAGAAAACATTGTTTGTGAACAAATTAGTTGAATATCTTTATAATATAAGCTACGTATTGATATTTGAACCCATTGAATATTACGTCGCACACACACTCTAATCTCAAATTTTATCATTTGTAAATATAAAATGAAAAAGGGTTGTATCAGGTGGGAGGGGCGATTGCCTTCCGTCCATCGGACAAACCAGTACTTTTTCTTTTTGAATTATAGTTACAAAATTAAAAGAAAAATCTGTCACTAATATAATTTATATATGCTATAAATTAAATTCTTATATCGAGTCGCCAGCCCTATTCATTAATGCCAAATGCAATCATTAGTAAAAAGGAGCGATTAGTAATTGTTTCACTCTAGAGCCCCCTCCCCTTTCCAGACGAAAACATGATGTTTTAAAACAGAATAGTCAAATATGGTGACAGAGTTTATGTAATTTCACATGAATTTATCATAATTTTTTAAAGAAAGACTTTAGAAAATTTAGAATTCATGCGAAATTTTTCATTATAAGAGTTGCGATTGAGATGAGTTCTGAACTCAAATAATCTTTTCCTAGTCGCCTATTTCCAACCTTTACTGAATCTGCAATTTTTCTAGTTAAATAAATTTATGATTATACCTCATAATATATGCCCCAATCCTAAAAATGCAAACAAATTTAGAGTAGAATCTTATTGGTCCACTTAATTTCTCCTCCCATTTCCGAAATTTTTTGTTAAAGCTTGAATTATAGTTCTGTAACAAAACAAAATTACTAACATACCTATTGAACAAAATGTATCACTTGCAAATGAGGTTTTTATTTAAAAATATTATTTTTCTAATTTTTTTTTTCGGCGGCGATGTTCAAAGCCTTAATCTAAATATGTGGGGTATCTTCAAATCGTTTTATTAGCAATGTAGTGAGAACTTATCTAATTCATATTAGAATAATTTTTTTAAGTAAACAATTATTGAAAAGGTCATTTTTTAAAAGGGTGAATAATGAATTGTAGTTGTCAGAAGATTCGTTTCTGCAGTGAAGAATGAAAAAAAAAACGCTTTGGCGTCGGGGCTTTGCCCCGAACCCCACTGATAAATGATTTGCTGTAAATGTCAGGAAAATGCGTTTCTGCAGTGATGAATGCAAAATAACACTTTTGGCGTCGGGGCTTACAGCGCTCCTCCAGACCCAAAGCTATCAAGAGAAAGGGCTCAACATGACTGGTTTTTTTCTTCGCAGAAAATTAAGAAACACTGCTTTTTTTTTTATTCTTATAATAATATATATATGCTGTACGCACGTTTATGCATATGGTTAGGGTTTACTGGGCGTTAGGGTTAGGAAACAAATCCCCCCCCCCACTCCAAAGTTCTGGATCCTCTAATGGTGTGTGTAAGTATGTATCATGTATGTATATATATGTATGTATATATGTATGTGTGAGCAGGTCAGGGTGGCGCTTTTGAGTGAGGCCCTATTCTGTTATCTGCTGCTCAACATTTGTTCATT